>CM069906.1:667500-990766 GCA_036172215.1 Camellia granthamiana | reverse complement strand
GATGTGTTTGGTTTGGAAAGATCTCGGCTAATATTCGTATGGTTTGAAATGTTTGTTTTGCTTTGAAGGACTTCGGCTATATTCATGCAAAACCTTTATTTCTAGTACCATTCACTGAGTTTCAAGCTCACCCTCTCTATATATATGTAGGTGATGAGCAGGACGGCGGCGACGCCTAGATGTATTTTGCAAGCTTGTTTTGGATTCTTGACATGTCGGCCTGACTTGTATTTACGTCGGCTGTTTTGTATTCATGTCGGCATTTTTGTATTCTCGTCGGCGAATCTTGAAGATTATGCTTCTTTGGCTTGTAATCAATGTATTTGCACATGTCGGCTTTAGAAGCCTTTTGGTCAAGATGTAATTGGTATTTTGTTATTTGAAGATGAATTGTAAGCCATATTGTACATGTTATTTCATTTGATTTACGCACAGCTCTTATGGACCACTCGCATTTGATTTATTGCTTCCGCGTTTGTAAGCCCCATACATTATACTCTGATTGTGTTTGGTTTTGATTAGTTGGCCTTCGGTAATTTGCGGAATTACTGGCCATCACGGCACCATTCTACTAGGGGCGGGTTGGGGTCGGGGTCGTGACAGAATGGTATCAGAGCACAAGTTCCTTAGTATATGTCATTCACACACTTTGAGTCCTAAAGAGCTTAGGAATTCCCTTAGAAAGATGCTAGGGTTGCATCATAGTGCTTGCTATTTGAACAAGGTGTGCATTGACTTGACATGTCAAATTGTTACTTGCCTACGTAGTTATTTGTTTATTTGCTTAAAAGTTACACTTTACGTACTCATAGCATCATGAGGAGAGGTAGACCTCCAATTGGCCGAGATCAGTCCGAAGATAGATTGGACAGACTGGAAAGATTGGTTGAAGGATTGGCCCGCGAGTTGAGGCAAACGAGACAGCAGTACGCTAGTGCTACGTCGACTCAGGCCGAGCAGACCAACGGCCGAAATGTAGTTCCGCCTCCACCTCCTCCAGTGCCGCAAATTCCCCCACAGCCAGCCTTATATGGGGATGGCACGATAGCTTTGATTAGGGAGTTCAAGAAAATGAAACCACCGAGATTCTCTGGGGGCATAGAGCCGATGAAGGCTGAGGCATGGGTCTTGGAAATGGAGAAGTTGTTCGAGATCTTCCCCAGCACTGACACTCAAAAGGTAACTTTGGCAGCATTCACGTTAGATGATGATGCTCGTAGATGGTGGATGATGATTCGGGGAAGCAATCCAGACTTAACCTGGACCAGATTTTTGGAGTTGTTCTACAACAAACATTTTCCCCTCAGTGTTCGAAACCGCAAGGCTACCGAATTCCAGACCTTGACACAGGGTAACCGGACAGTGGTAGAATATGACCGCGCTTTTACTGAATTGGCAAGGTTTGTACCTCACATGGCCAACGATGAATACATGAAGGCTCGGAAGTTCGAGAGTGGGCTTCGCGGACCGATTCAAGACCGAGTTAACTTGCACGATATGCCGACTTACGTCCAAGTGTTGGACAAAGCCATCCTGGCCGAAGCCAACTTGAACAGATACCAGAGCACGGGAGAGAACCAGCGAAAGAGGCAGAACTATGACGGTCGCCGAGCACAGTTGGACACCAAGAAGAAGACGAACAAGGGCGGTACTGGTTATCTAAGGCAGGAAGGTAATACTAGGCCGACGTGTTCTGATTGTGGGAAGCAACATTTCGGGGTCTGTCGTCGGACGTCTGGAGCTTGTTATGAATGTGGTGAGATGGGGCACTATGTGAAGGATTGTCCTAAGACAAAGGCCGCGGACAGCAAGAAAGGTGAGAATACCTCCGGTTCCGTCCAGAAGGGTAATGCTGGGAAGGGACAGATGAGACAGGGCAGGGTGTTTGCACTAATGCCAGGAGATACCCAGAATGCTGAGGCAGTGGTGTCAGGTATGCTCTCTATATGCTCCCAAGATGCTTATGTGTTGATGGATTCGGGTTCTACGCATTCGTTCGTATCTGCTAAACTTGCCGAGAAGATTAATAGAGAACTAGAACCCCTTGATTATGTGTTATCCGTGTCTACTCCATCTGGGAAACCTATGATTGTTGCATCCATCTATAGAGCATGTATTATTGTGATTGAGAATGTGGAATTGTTAGTTGACTTAATGCCATTAGACATAATTTATTTTGATGTCATATTGGGAATGGATTGGTTAGTAGCGAATCACGCCTCTATTAACTGTGTTTCGAAGAGTGTCACATTGAAACCCCCAAACCTAGCCGAGGTTATTTTTCAGGGTAAAGGGGTAGTACCCCCACCTTACTTGATCTTATCCATGAAGGCCTATAAGTTGATCCAAAAAGGGTGTAAGGGTTATCTGTGTAGTATACTGAGTAATCAGGGTGGGAGTGTTAATTTAGCCGACATTCCAGTTGTTAATGAATTCCCCGACATCTTTCCGAACGAACTGCCTGGCCACCTAGTTGATAGAGGAATAGAGTTTACTGTTGATATCATCTCGGGAACACAGCCGATCTCCAAAACACCATATAGAATGGCCCCAGCTGAACTTAGAGAATTGAAACTGCAGTTACAAGAATTGTTGGATAAGGGATTTATTAGGCCGAGCACTTCACCGTGGGGAGCACCCGTCTTATTTGTTAAGAAAAAGGATGGCACACTTCGACTTTGTGTTGATTACAGAGAGCTTAATAAGGTCACCATTAAGAACAAGTACCCATTACCTAGGATTGATGATTTACTTGATCAGTTGCAAGGAGCACAAGTCTTTTCTAAGATAGACCTTAGGTCGGGCTACCACCAGCTTAAAGTTAAGGCCGAGGATGTTGAGAAGACTGCTTTTCGGACGAGATATGGCCACTACGAGTTTTTAGTGATGCCTTTTGGAGTGACCAATGCCCCTGCTGCATTTATGGATTTAATGAACAGAGTTTTCAAGCCATATTTAGATGAGTTTGTAGTCGTCTTCATTGATGATATACTAATCTATTCCAAGAGTAAAGCTGAACATGAGAATCATTTGAGACTTGCTTTGTAGATTTTGAGAGACCCGGAAATTGTATGCTAAATTTAACAAGTGTGAGTTTTGGCTTTCTACTATCTCATTTCTGGGTCATGTGATTAATGAAGAGGGTACCTCGGTTGATCCTAGCAAAGTGGAAGCCGTAGTAAATTGGCCGAGGCCGACTAATGTGTCCGAGGTTCGAAGTTTTCTGGGTTTGGCAGGTTATTACAGGAAGTTTGTGAAAGATTTCTCAAGGATCGCAGTTCCATTGACGCAATTGACTAAGAAGGGAACACCGTATGAATGGACTGAAGATCAGGAGTCAGCCTTCCAGGAACTGAAGACGAGGTTGGTTACAGCACCAGTGCTTGTACTTCCATCAGGAAATGAGGAATTTCATATCTATAGTGATGCATCGCATAAGGGTTTGGGTTGTGTATTAATGCAAAAGGGTAAAGTCATAGCTTATGCATCTCGTCAGTTGAAGCCACATGAAAAGAACTATCCTACCCACGATTTGGAGTTAGCAGCCGTTGTATTCGTTTTAAAAATTTGGCGTCACTACTTGTATGGAGCTTCTTGTCAGGTTTTTACAGATCATAAGAGCTTGAAGTACCTATTCACTCAGAAGGAATTGAATTTGAGACAGAGAAGATGGCTTGAGCTGTTGAAAGACTATGATATGCAAATCCAATATCACGCAGGAAAAGCTAACAGCGTAGCCGACGCTCTGAGCAGAAAGACAGTTGGGAATTTGGCATGTTTAACCATGATTTCAGTGGAACCAACTATTGTTGAAGAAGTAAAAGCAAGACAAATGGAGGATGAATTCTTCATAAAGATAGCCGAGGAGATTGATACAAAGCCGAGATCAGGGTACACTTTTGAGAACCAAGTACTCAAGTTCGAAGGAAGATTGTGTGTGGCCGACGTTCCAGAGTTGAAAAGGAAAATTTTGCTAGAAGCTCATAATTCCAAGTTTGCTGTTCATCCAGGAAATACCAAAATGTATCAAGACATGAAACAGACCTTTTGGTGGCCGAATATGAAAAGGGAGATAGCCGAATTCGTGTCCCAGTGTTTGTATTGCCAACGAGTAAAGGCAGAACATCAGAGACTAGTAGGACTTCTTCAACCCTTGCCGATTCCCGAGTGGAAATGGGAACACATCTCCATGGATTTTGTGATTGGTTTACCGAAGACACAGAAAAGTATGGACTCGATTTGGGTTGTTGTGGATAGATTAACTAAGTCAGCACACTTTTTGCCAGTTAAGACTACCTTCAGCGCCGATCAACTTGCCTCGCTATATGTGAACGAGATTGTTAGGCTTCATGGAGTGCCGATGTCAATTGTGTCGGACCGAGATCCTAAATTTGTCTCAAGATTTTGGCAGAGTCTACAAAGAGCTTTCGGAGCCGAGTTGAGGTTCAGCACAGCTTTTCACCCACAAACTGATGGGCAAACAGAGAGAACAATTCAGACACTTGAAGATATGCTTAGACTATGTGTTTTGGACTTCCAAGGAAGTTGGGGGATGCATTTACCTTTAGTAGAATTCGCTTACAACAACAGTTATCAGGCTAGCATTGGCATGGCGCCATATGAAGCTTTGTATGGAAGAAAGTGCAGATCGCCGATATGTTGGACCGAAGTGGGAGACAAAGCTCTGCTTCGTCCCGAACTGATTCAAGTAACGACAGAGAAGATTTAACTTATCCAACAGAGGATTAAGACTGCCCAGAGCCGACAAAAGAGTTACACCGACCAAAGAAGAAATGAGATAGAATTCGAAGTTGGGGATCACGTATTCCTGAAGGTTTCGCCGATAAAAGGAGTTTCCCGATTTGGGAAGAAAGGAAAGTTAGCACCTCGTTATATTGGGCCATTTGAAATTCTTGACAAGGTTAACCCCGTTGCCTACAGACTTGCTTTGCCACCCGAATTAAGCCAAGTCCATAATGTGTTTCATGTTTCGATGTTAAGAAAGTATGTTCGGGATCCACTGCATGTGATTTGCTATTCTGGGATTGAAGTTAATGAGAATTTGGGCTATGAAGAGAAGCCGATGTGTATCACCGACAGACAAGTTAGGCAGTTGAGAAACAAGTCGATACCAATGGTAAAGGTTGAATGGAAGGAGCATTACGGCAAGGATGCCACATGGGAAATGGAAGAGGAAATGAGAATCCGACATCCAGAATTGTTCTTGGAACAAGGTAACTTAAGTTTGGGGACCAAACTTCTTTAAGGAGGGTAGGATGTAACAACCCTCATTTAACTTAGCCATGCTTGCATACATCTTTGTATGATTCTGTCTCGTCATGTTGCAAATCTTGTTATCTTGTTTTGCCTTGCTTTGTTACGTATTACTTGCTTGATCTTGTTCCTTGCTTGGTGTGTAGCCGAGGTTGGTTTAGTCTAGTACGCCTTTGAACCTTTGCACTTAGAACCGTGTTGGAACCACTTGGTTGACCTTCATATTCACCCCGGCATGTTTGCCGAGATGCCACTCTTTGGGCCGAAGTGTTTAGAGCCAAGGCCGAGATGTTTTGTACTAGTGATCCTTGTCCTTGAGCAGGTATGGCCTAGACCGGGATGTGGCACACCCAGGCCAAGGTGTGGCACAGCTTAGTCAGGTGTCGTCCTCCCTAGCCGATGTCTTTGTTGACCTGTTGCCGAAGCTTTGTCTTTAGCCGATGTCATTACTTGCCGATGTGTCTTGCCATCAAGCTTGTCGAATACGCTTTGTCAGGGATTTGTCTAATCAATCAGTCACCTTTTGAATTGAACCAACCCGGTAACGCCACGTGTCCGAGCTGAAGGTTAAGACAGCCGGCAGACTTAGAAACAAATCATTTTGTCTCAAATCTTTGTTTTTAGAGAGAGAAGCTCTAGAAGTAGAAGGAAGGAGTTTTGGAGGAGAAGTAGAGTTCCGAGCTTGGTCTTCAAGGATCGAACCGTTGGATTCGAGTTTTGAGGTTTGATTCTTGCTCTCCTTTGTTTGTTCTTGTTGTTTACCGAGCTGCATTGCATGATCGCATTTGTTCTGCATGCCATGCATTGATTTGAAGTTGGTTCTTGAAGAGAAAAATAATATTCTTGTGTTCTTGAAGAAAATCTTGTTTGATCCGAATGTGTTTGGCAAGAACCACGTTTTGTGTTTGTTTTCACGCGATTTCCTTGTGAGGGTACCCAGGTCCATGTTTTTGAACTCTTGGCATGAAACCTCAGATTTTACATAAACAAGTTATGACCTTAGCATGCATGTTCTTGGTGATCTTGTCTCTTGCTTTCTTCAAAGGGGAAACCCAGGATTTCCCCGACCTCGTTTTTGCATGAGGCCGTCAGGACCTCACCTCGGCAAGGAGGTGTGGGACCTCGGCTAGACCTGGATGGTACCCAGTGTGTTTCCGCGAGGTGGGAAACAGTGCTTTGACTCTCAGCATATTTCACTTCGTTATTGATTTGGATTCGGTGGGAGTGCCGAGATCATTACATGTATGTAAAGCTTGTTTTGAAAATGTGATTTGTTATGTGATTTGTCAGGACTTTGATCTTTGCTTTGAGCCTACACCTGAGGAGCTAGGTGAGTGGTGCTTTTAATAAAGCTATGTTATACTGTTTTGGATAAACTTTGTCTTGCCTTGTTTTGATAAAAGTATTTGATAAGCATGAATGATTAGCTTGTTTCGATGTATCAAGTATAAGCCTTGTTTTGATGTTATCAGTAAAAGTCCCTTGGCTGGAGGACTATAAACTTTCGCAGCACTAAGTGTAAAAGTCCCTTGTACTGGAGGACTATAAACTTTTGCAGTACCAAGTATGAAAGTCCCTTGGCTGGAGGACTCTAAACTTTCGCAGCACCACCTTGTCAAAAAGGGCTACGGGCCTAAGTGACACCGGTTTCTTATGTTAAAAAGGATACGGTCCTTTCTTGGAAAAGCCACTGTGTTAAAAAGGGCTGCGGGCCTAAGTAACACAAGTCCCTTGTGCTGGAGGACTCTAAACTTTCGCAGCACCACTTTGTCTAAACGATTACGGATCGTACAGTCCTTTGTGTTTTGCCGATGTTGGTAAGCATCCCTTGATATTGTAAGACTTGATTGATGAATACGGTTCATCCCTTGACTTGATAAATCTTGATTTGTGTTTTGCCGATGTTGGTAAGCATCCCTTGAGATTTGTAAGACCTGTTAGATGAATACGGTTCATCCCTTGCTTCGGTAAAGTTTTGATGTGTTTGGTTTGGAAAGATCTCGGCTAATATTCGTATGGTTTGAAATGTTTGTTTTGCTTTGAAGGACTTCGGCTATATTCATGCAAAACCTTTATTTCTAGTACCATTCACTGAGTTTCAAGCTCACCCTCTCTATATATATGTAGGTGATGAGCAGGACGGCGACGACGCCTAGATGTATTTTGCAAGCTTGTTTTGGATTCTTGACATGTCGGCCTGACTTGTATTTACGTCGGCTGTTTTGTATTCATGTCGGCATTTTTGTATTCTCGTCGGCGAATCTTGAAGATTATGCTTCTTTGGCTTGTAATCAATGTATTTGCACATGTCGGCTTTAGAAGCCTTTTGGTCAAGATGTAATTGGTATTTTGTTATTTGAAGATGAATTGTAAGCCATATTGTACATGTTATTTCATTTGATTTACGCACAGCTCTTATGGACCACTCGCATTTGATTTATTGCTTCCGCGTTTGTAAGCCCCATACATTATACTCTGATTGTGTTTGGTTTTGATTAGTTGGCCTTCGGTAATTTGCGGAATTACTGGCCATCACGGCACCATCCTACTAGGGGCGGGTTGGGGTCGTGACAATTTATATCAAAGATCATCTAATTTCACATTTTCAATGACAATTTCAATTATTTATACAAAATAACAATTCGATCCAATTAGGGCAAAAACCCCATTTTTCCAAATATCAACCAAAATACCAAAATCCACCATTTTGACGCAGCATGAACATATTTTCAGCCCCCAAACTTATTTATTTCATATTCACCAAAAACCCCTCTTTTCATTTCACCCCCAAACCTTAGGTTTGATCAAATTACTCCTGAATTCCACCATTGTTACACAATAACAAATAACTAAGTTAAAAACCATATGAGAGTGTAGAAAAATTCCTACCTCAAAGAGTGAAGACGAATCAAGCAAGAGTAAAACGCCGAGAACACCGAAACCCACTTCTATTTGGATCAAAATGAAGATCTTGAAGGGCTCTACCTTTTTCTCAAAAGCACTAGGGTGGAAATCCCAATGAATTTAGATGAAATCTTAGAGAGAATGTGAGTTTTAGAGAGAGAATGTGTAGATCTAGGTTTTTGGAAAGTTGTAGAGAGAGAGAGAAGAAAAAGTGATTCAAAATGTCATCTTCACGAACTGTTATACATGCAGTCCGCTCGAGCGTGGAAAGTGACGCTTGAGCGTCAGACACAAAGTTCCGCTCGAGCATGAAAAGTGGTGCTCGAGCATGGGATACGCTCTTTTAGAAGTTTTGCAGACAAAGGACCCTGCTCGAGCTTGAGACTGGACGCTCAAGCGTCCAATGCATTCTCCCAGTATTTGCAGATCTGCAAAAGTGCTGTGAATTGACAAATCTCGCTCAAGCGTAAGAATGGCCGCTCGAGCGGAGGAGCAAAATTTGTGCAGCCCATTCGAACGGAAGAGCCAAAATCTGGGCATCACAGGTTTGGAAAAACAAGCAACCAGCATGTCTCTGACGCATAATTACAATCCAATCACCAAAATAAAGGGGGAACAAGTGAAACAAGATGTGAATAACCGTTCTAAACCATACCAACTCGAGTCTGGAATATAGTAAGTGATGGGTTAAAAATCAAAATCGCTATATCTGGTACATGCAACACATTGTTGAGAGTGAGTTCCTTTCTAGATGTCATCTTCATAATAATCATTCATTGTCTTTCAACTTTGGAAGTTGAGGAGTTGCCCATAATAAGTTATTCACCGTTGTCCACCACTGAATAAGATGTGAACATCTTTTTGTCGGCATAGATATGATGAGTAGCACCAGTGTCCACCCACCACTCTTTAGGAGTTCCAACAAGGTTTGCCTCGAAAACAACTGCAGAAAGATTTATGACATCTACACTATTGGAAATTTTGTCCACTTCGGTCATATTGGCTTGAGCAGGCTTCTTGCTTGTTTTTCTTTTGCTTTTGCCTTTGCTATGGAAATCTTTGGCCCGATGTCCTTCTTTGTCACAGATGTAACATTTGCCATTAAACTTGTACTTTTTAGTTCCCCTTCCTTTAGAGCCTTGTGCGGAACTTTCTTTAGAACACTTCTATTTCTTTGCTTTTGGAGCATGTTCCACCATATTTGCCTTAGACTCCATTGGATGCTTACCAGCTCGCTTCTCAGAATTGTGGTTGTCCTCCTTAATCCTCAAACACACAATTAATTCCTCTAAAGTCATTTCTTTACGCTTGTATTTGAGGTAGTTCTTGAATTCCTTTTAGCCTTGTGGTAAATTTTCAATTAAGGCAGCAACTTTGAAGGATTCACTGAGAGACATGCCTTCTGCATGAATGTCATGCAAAATGAGTTGGAGATCTTGAACTTGGTTGATTATAGTCTTAGAATAAACTATCACAAAATCTAAGAATTTGCCAACTATAAATTTCTTTGAGCCAGTATCTTCTGTTTTGTACTTTTTCTCAAAAGACTCCTATAGTTCCTTTGCCGTCTTGATAGGGCTGTAAACGTTGTATAGTGTGTTGTCAAGTCCGTTCAAGATGTAGTTTCAGCAAAGGAAATTAACATGTTTCCAGGCATCGATCGCAGCAACTACTTGTCGGTCGGTTTCATCCTCATTCAGAGGAGGAGCATCCTTACGGAGAAAACGAGCCAAGTTCAGAGTTGTAAAATAGAACAACATTTTTTGTTGCCATCTTTTAAAATCAGTTCCTGAGAACTTCTCTGGCTTCTCACCGTGATTGACTGGCACGATCATAACAGGAGGAGAGGTTGGCGAAATTGCAGCCACCATAATCGTACTTCTTTGAGCATTAGTTTGATTAGTTTCAGTAGCCATGAATTCTAAATTATAAAACAAAATTATAATTAGAATTTTATACTACACAGAAAATTAAACCAAAACCGCAGAATTAAATTATGTAAAAATAAAAGAAACAAGAATTGTAACTTTTTTTTCAATTAATTTGAAAATAAAATAAAATTTTATTTAAACAAATTAATTCCACACAAAAAATTAAATTTCTCTAACACTTCAATAATTAAAATACTGAAACAGAATTTTAATTAATGAACACTCAGAAATTATTTCTGAAAACCAAAATTAATTTCTGACAAACTTTACAAATAAATATTCTGAATTGTTAATGACACCAGTATATTATTACTAGTTCTCAAAGAAAATAAACAGTATATTATATTACTGCTATTTATCAAATAGTATATTACTACTATTTGTTTTTCCAACCAGAATATTTCTTTGTAAAACCACATAAAATAATTTTTGTAAGAAGAAGAAAAGAAGAAAAGAAGAAAAGGAAACAAACGAAAAATTTTGTATAAATAGAATAATTCGAATCTATCATAAGATTGTAAGAACAATCTTTTGTGTGAAATAAATAACTTGAAACAAATCAAACAAATAAAAAATAAATTACTTATTGAATTTATTTTATTGAAATGTAAAAGTACAAAAAGATCAAGTTGAGTGTGTGACACTCTGTCCTTAAAACAGATTCGCCCCGCTACGGTACTTACGGACTAATGGCGTCTATCTCTTAGGATACAATGATCTTCACAAATTGTAGTAACACTCCAAATAATTTGTACGGTAAACAAAAACCTATGTTCTTTACTCTCTGAATTTTTTCTAAAATAATATAAAGAATACATCTATGCAAGAGAGCAAAAGGAAGGCAAGAAGATGATTTTCAGAATACCTTGACTGCTGGAAATGTCCTTGTATATACAGACCCGAACAAGTCTGAAAATCCAACCGAATAGGTAGGTTTTTGAATGAACAGGTGCAACAAATACAATTCAAATTTTGAACAGATAACTGCAGCAGTTTCATATCTGTTCAGAAACTGCTAAGCAGTTTGATTCTGTCCTAGAAAAAAACCGAATATGTTTGGTCTTTTTGAACCTGTTGGACTTGTTGGAACTGGACCGAAGGAGGAAAGAATTTAGGACAGAAATTGAATTCAAATTTGACACAAAATTTGAATTAATTTCATTCAGAAAATTAATTTTCCCGGCAAGTATTTTCAGAAAAAATTCAAATAAATTTTGTACAAAAAATTAAAGTTAGAACTGACCCGATCTAGGCACGGTCCGGCTCGGCTGGTGGCGTGCGCGCGCTTGTGTGGTGGTTTGGCCTAAGGTCCACATTGTCCATAACTCCTCTCTTTTACAAACTTGGGGTGCCCCTTGGGGCCCAACCCAAGTGTTACCACCTAGAACTTATATACACACATAAGTTCTCTTAAGTTTCCAATGTGGGACAAACCTTACAAGAAAACTCACATTTAATTCTTTAATTGTCCATTCCACGAACCCGAAAACGACGTCAACTTCGCATTCACTCATGAATTGTTTTCATGAACCATTTTCACCGTGTGACTTACCATACGGCAAGGAACACGCCATCTCTTTGGACCCACCCCAAAAGACGTATGGGCTCCATTCAAATTAGGGCTCAAAGATGGTCCAAAATAAGCCTATAAAACCATTATTTCCAACACTATAAACCCAAAAAGTAGATATTATGCCAAGTGCCACTAGCCCAATTCAAATCTCTGTGTGTAAAGACTTTTAGCTCTTAATTGTTTAACCTGTTTCTATCGCTTAACGGCAACCAGGGCTAGCCCCGGGTTAAGACTTGTAAGGCCTATACCTGGAGTCTAAAAAATTAGGTCTCAAAAAAAGCCTCTAACTTAATTAGCCTTGTATTATATTAAAAACTTATAATGATCCAATTATATGTTATTTATTAATAGAATATTTATATACAAGTCCTAATTTATAAACTTATACTCTATTAACTAAGATTTTTTAGACGTTTAAGTCCTGTTAAATTTTTAATAGTCGGAATTACTCTTCAAATAATGATTGTTTATTATTTATGATTATCTATAAAGAAATATGATGATTTTACATTTATTTTGATTTTCAAAACTTTAAAACATCAACTTGCAAATTGAAAAAAACTAAAAAAATTATGTGAAAAAAAGCTAATTTGTTTTTTTGAAAAAATTGAATTATTTTTTTATGCAAAATTGAAAATTTTGTATCTATAAAGGAACATGGTGATAGAACATTGATGTGCAAAATTGACAAAAAAAAAAAATAAATAAATAAAAAAATGGTAATGTTCTCAGTTTTAAAACTGAAAAAAAACTGATAATATTCTCAGTTTTGTTAGATGGTTGAATCAAACCAATAAGTAGAAGGGCAAAAATGCTTAATTTCATATTCTGTTTTTTTTCATCAGTTAGTGAAACAATTATCTAGAATATTACTATGCAAAATTCATAATGTTCTTAATTTTAAAAATTGAGAAAAATTGATAATAGTCTCAGTTTTATTAAATAGGACTTATTGGTTAAAAAAAATCTTAAATTGGCTCTAAGCTACCATAACATTTGTAAATAGGACTTTTAGATAAGTAACCCTTTATTAATTTAGGTCAGTTTAAAAGTCTAAAAATTCTGATTGGCCCAATTAAAAAATATTTATAAGTGTTAGTTGCTAACCCAATTGAAAAAATAAAAAAAAATATATATATATATATATATGTATTAGTCATAAGCCCAATTTTATTACGCCTATTTTATTTTTTTTAAAGTCTCTCTTTATGACCCAATTATGTATTTTTTAGTGAATTTTTTTAATATTTTACGCAAAATTTTATTTTAAAAATTTTGTAGATACACATAATCTAATTACACTTAAAAAGAATAATATTTATAAATTTAAAAAAAATAGAAAATTTAAAAAATATATAAAAAATATGAATTGCAAACTTTGAAAATTATTTTTGAAAACTCTAAACCAAACACAGTAATTTTATTTTATTTATTTTTTATTTATAAATATTTAAAAGGCCCCCAAAATATTATTTCGCCTTAAACCTCCGGAAACTCAGAGCTAATCCTGGGGATGACTCCTTACCTCTTACTCTTAGGAGTGGGTTGTATAATATATATATATATATATATATTTGATCCTCAAAACATAAAAGCAGAAAATATGCAACTCTACTGCACAGAACTGAATTAGAACACTTGCCATATGAAGAAAAAAGAACATAGAAGCATCCCAATCAGAGTTTACTGGAGAGAGAGAGAGAGAGAGAGAGAGAGAGAGAGAGAGGTTTCAACAAATGCTAAAAACAAAAAAGCAACAATTCACCGGTGATTGTGGCATTAGATTACTAATTTTTTGGTCATATCTGATATATGGAAATTGACCCCCCCCCCCAAAAAAATATATATATATATATATCTATAATGTTTGGCATAACTGGAGACCTATTTAAGACAAACAACTGTCCATTTGCCAACTTGGACAGAAAATAGGATGAATTACAATGAAGGGACAATGAAATTTCATTTTAAAGAATCAAACAATGTGCGAAAGGGGTTCAAATCATATCATTATTGTCTGAGAAAGGTTTTGCAGATGTTAATGTGCTATTTTGCATATCACATCCTTATATATTATCAGCATATATCTATCTTTCTTTTTTGAGAAAATGAACAAATACAAATATGCAATCCGAATACAAGCATGGTGGTATTGACAATATTTGCATTGCATATCAAATATACCAGAGTGGTATAACTGTATTCTAGGTCCATTGATTCTGGGTTGAACAACTGGATTTACATTAAAAGTTTTCTCCATAAGAGGTGAAGAGGGTCAAATTAAGCTAGCAAGATTGGACAGGGTCGAGCATGCATAGGGTCTTGGGCCAACCATGGCGAGTGTTAGAATGGTTAAAAGAAAAGGAAAATTATGTATATGTATTATATTGAATTGAATAAATGAATACAATAAGAGAAACCTGTATATATAGGCTGAAAAGAAACCTAGATAAGTATAGAAGGAGATATAGATACAAGGAAATAGAGATAAAGATACAGAGAGATAAGTATAATATAATATACATTAACAGCCCCCTCAAACTCAAGGTGGGTAAGCATCAACCAACTTGAGTTTGGAAACTAGATCACTGAAACGACCAGGAGGATAAGCCTTGGTAAAAATATCAGCAGGTTGATCAATAGAAGAAATATGGAGAAGATGAACAGTGACATGTGTAACATGTTGTCGGATGAAATGACAATCAATTTCAATATGTTTGGTGCGATCATGGAAGACATCATTGTGAGCAATCTGAATGGAACTCTGATTGTCACAACAGAGAGAGGTAGCACCAGGGGAAGAAACACCCATATTAGTAAGAAGCCAGCGAAGCCATAAAAGTTCCTGAGTAATGTCAGCAAAAGTGCGGTATTCAGCTTCAGTACTGGAGCGAGCAGTGAGTGATTGTTTCTTACGGCGCCAAGTAAGAAGATAATCCTCGAAAAAGAAACAAAAATTCGTAGTGGAGCGTTAATTAGTAGGATCCCCAACCCAATCAGAATAAAAAAAGGCACGAAGCTCGAGAAAAGAGTAAGTAGAGTAATGGAGGCCATGGAATATAGTGCCTTTGAGGTAGCGAAGTATGTGAAGTAGAGCAGTATAATGCGGAGTGCGGGGAGCCGACATGTACTGAATAACAAGATGGACAGGTGTAGACACCCCATTTTTGACGGCTATTACTACTTGGACGCCATCGCTTATACACTCAATGATGAGTGTATATGCTTGTCAAGTGCTCGAAGTCCTCAGCGGAATGCCATAACTTGGAGCCCTTCAAACCCTACACCCCTGTTTCCTCCTTCTTGGACCAAACCTTGGTTCTTCAAACGTGTAACCCTTGGTGGCCTGCTGGCCACCTTTTTGGGTTGTCGGCCATCACTCTTGGTTGCCGGCCACTGATGTGGCCTGCTGGCCACCAGTGTCTTTTGCAGATATTTTGTGACAACTGTGCTAGCTGTTTGCACAGATGCTTGTATCTGCTCCCATGTGTAGGGCTAGATGTTCTTGAGAAGAATTCATGTTTTTTTATATATAGAGGGCCTCCCTCTCATGTTTTAAGGTTAGAAAAATTTTAGAGCAAAATTTTTCCTTTTTCTCTACAATTCTCTTTCTCTCTCTCTCTAGCAAATTTCTACACTTTAGCCTACATATCCTTCATCTTTGCCTATACACCCTTAACCAAACCTCTTCATATTTGAGCTGAGGTCTCTTTGAGCTTTGTTTGAGCTCTTAAGAGTGTTGTTTGCCTTGTTTTATTGCTTAGAAGTGTTTTTCTCTTCAAAGGTATAAAGCTTTGTCTCTTTACTAGCTTTATCTACTCTTATTCTTACTATTTGTAGGCTGTAAAAACTCTGTATTTTTGGGCTGAAGCTTGGGTTTTAAGGCCATTAAGGGTTGAGGGGTGGTTCACCCTTCTTTGCACCTTATTTTGAAGGCCTTTTCCCTTATGTTTCCCATCCTTTTACTATCTATTTTTGAGCTTTTAAATACTATTTTTCAGAGTTATTTTAGTGGCCAAAATCATGTTTTGAAGTCCAAATTTGGAGGGGTTAGCCTCCTCTCCTTGTGTCTTGCTTACTAGCCTAGCTTGTGCTATGTTGTAGCTTATTAATCTAGCTATTTTTGTCTTAATTCCAGCATGTTTTAAGACTGTTTTTAGACTGTTTTAGCACTATTTTTGGTTAATAGTTGCATTTGAGCTTTGTTTTGCATGCTTGTAGTGTAATTGTCCTCATGAGTTTGGTGTTCTAGGCCTTAGACACCATCTTATTTAAGTTGATTGCATTTATTTATGGCTTTTCATACTTGTGATCACTTTTAATCATCTCTGCAAGCTCCCTCCCTTCTTGGCTTTTGTTTTGTTTTGAAAGTGGTTTCAAATTACTTGTTTGTTTAAGCATGGGATTGAGATGTCATGCTTAATAGTTTAATCCCTTTGGAGGTTCATTACTAACAGTATGATGAGCAACACTTGATTTGAGCCCTCTTTCCATTAGAGGACTTAAATTTACCCTTTGGACTTAATGAATTGAATGATGGTTGGTAATTAAAATGGGACTAAAATAATGCAAGATAAGAATTTGATTTTGTGTTCAATCGGACGTTAATTGAACACATGAAAGCTTGAGGCATTTCATCCTCATTAGTGATGAAATGATTCAAGTTTTTAAGGTCACCACTTCCCTTAATCAATTCATGAAAGTGAGGAGGTTAGAGTCATGTTTTGTTGCATTTATTGAACTTGCACACTTTGGTTCATAAGTCATCATGTAATGAAATTGCTTGAGTTGATGGTTTGTGGACCGAGTTTTGTCTTTTCTTTGATTTGTTCATGATAAGGAGGGGTGAGTTGTGCAGAAAACCCTTGAGAATACCTTGTGCATGCTCTGTTTGTTCTTTGTTGCAGCAAGATGAACCCTGCAACAGTGGCAGGCCACCTTTGGTGGACGGCAGGCCATCACTTTTGGCTGGCCGGCCACCAATACAAAATCCAACAGTGTGTTTTTTGAGTAGAGTAGAGACATTCTGAAAGTGGACAAAGGTGTAAGTGTTCTACTATGCAACAGAGGCTTTCTGGAAGCAAAACAATGGCATTTTTGGGTGGAAACCGAGCATGTGCATGAGCATTCCTCGCATTCCGAGCCTGTTTAAGTTTAAATATTTAGCTTAGATATTTGTTATAATTAATTAGTTGTAGCTAGTTAATTTTGTAAAGCGTTGTAATTAATTAGCTAGTTAACTAGTTGTTTGATTTCGTCTTGTAATTATTTTAGTTAGCTAGAATAGTTAATTAATTTGGTTTGTAATAATTAGTTAAGTAGTTTAGCTAATTATTCATTTCGGTTTGTAATAGTTAGCTTAATTAGCTTAGTTTTAAATAGTTAGCTACTTAGTTTATTCGGAACCTCCTTCGTGAGGGCGCAAACTTGTAATAATGTGTATGTCTTCCAACCCCACGTCTTTCTCCCTTTTATTTACAGCTTATGATGGTTAGTTTAGAGTATCATGTTTTGTTTAGCATACTTCATGTTTACATCCATTTGTTTTGCATGCACCGAGGCTCGGTTCATCATTCTAACTTGTATTGTTAGTTTAAAAATACTTCTTTGAATACGTGCTTAGACCGCATGCTATTTAATTGATTCATATGTCATATTAGTAGCCAAACCTATTTAGATTGCATATTGCATGTGTTGCATTAGCCATATTGCATAAGTTAGGATTATGCATCTTTCTAACTTTATCTTCTTTTAGCTTGGAATACTAGGTGAGCCTTTACTCGCTTTAGCATATCGCACGTGGCGATGTTGCCGTGTTTAGCATGCTTGCCATAAGGGTAAGTGCTTAATTGATAAACTATTTGAATGCCTGCAAATGAAGGCTAATTGCTTGAATTGGAATAATTTGAGTAAATGTTCATATGCGATCACTTTTTCAAATGGTATATATTTCGAAATAACTTTAAAAATAAACACGAAATCAAGTGTTCCAATTCCTGTAAGTTAGTCCATACTTGTATGTGTGCGCATCACATAGTAATGGTAGCCTAATAAACCGAAACAAGAGCATATAATGTACATAAGATTCATATTATGATTAGTAGAGGCCGATCTTTGATCGGGTGAGCGGGAGTGCTCAATTCATGACCTACCCCTCTCGTATCTAAGTTCCCGAGGCGAGACAATCTTGGTGATGACAGACATGTGGCCTTTGGCATGAGTCATGAGTTTCCTAGATTTTTCAAAATATTTAGGTGGTGACTCTATATCTGGCAAAACAGTCTATTTTTTGACAATTTGATTCAAAATCAATTTTTCAAAAGATTTTCTGGATTTGGACCCTTTGGTGATTATCTATTTCACATTGCACTTGTGAGATCAGATTCAGAACCGTGGGAGTCCGATACAGTAGGGCTTATTTGTCTTCTGAAAAGGGGCGCGAAAAAGTCGAGCTACAACAGGCAATGTCAAGATGGGTCACAGTGAGATAGACAAGACTACCAGTTGGCAATAAAGAGTAGCATCAGAGAGAAGATCCTCGTCTAGAGGAGTGAGACGAGTCTGAGGATCAACGAGAGTAGAGGTAATCTTGCAATCGGTAAGAGCAACACGTGCCAGAAGATCGGATGCATATTTGGTTTATGACAAATAATAACTAGTGGAATCATGAGAGATTTCAAGCCCTAAAAAATAATTTAGAGTACTAAAGTCCTTCATCTGAAACTAACGAATGAGAGATTGTTTGAGGCTAAGAATACCAGTCACATCATCACCGGTGATAATCATATCATCCACGTAAAGAAAAAGAAGAGTGGTGCCATAAGGAGTGGTCCGAACAAATAGAACAGAGTCATATTAGCTGGAGGTGAAGTCGAAGTCATGGATGATGGAACTCAAGTTAGCAAACCAAGCTCGTGGGGCTTGCTTGAGACCATAGAGAGCATGCTGTAGTTTGCAAACCTTATTTGCCTAATAAGCAGACTTAGGGGGAGGTTGCATATAGACTT
The DNA here is from genome assembly GCA_036172215.1 of Camellia granthamiana. Classification (NCBI taxonomy): domain Eukaryota; kingdom Viridiplantae; phylum Streptophyta; class Magnoliopsida; order Ericales; family Theaceae; genus Camellia; species Camellia granthamiana. The sequence continues at coordinate 972,077 of CM069906.1, read as the reverse complement.
CCTCAAGAAGATCACCATTAAGGAAGGAATTTTTAACATCCATCTGAAAGAGATCCCAGTAGCGAGCAGTGATAACAACAATTAGGCTACACACAGAGGTAAGTCGAACAACCGGAGCGAAAGTCTTCTCATAATCAATGCCATTGTCCTAGGTGAAGCCCTTTGCAACAAGACGGGCTTTGTAGTGCTTAATAGAGCCATCAGAATGGGTCTTGATTTTGTATACCCATTTATAGCCAATTACAGTCTTTCCAGGAGAAAGATCAATAACATCCCAAGTATGAGTTTTTGTCTAAAGCCTGTAGTTCATCAGTCATAGCTTGCTGCCAAAGAGGATTAGTACAAGCTTCACGATAGGAGGTAGGTTCATAAGTAGAAAAGGCAGTATACCGGACAATATAATCACGAAGATAAATAGTTGGTTGAGTTACCCGATGTGGACGACCGGTGGGAAGAGTTGTGGGGGAAAGGTTTGATGGAGAGGTAAAAAATGAGCTAGAAGGCGCAACGGGTAATGGACCATCAGGGAGAGCAGTTTGGATGGGATTAGGGGTCAGCAAAGACGTCTTTACAAATGAGGAACCTATATCAAACGCATTAGAGAAGAGATCTATGGAAGGATTAGAAAACATGATGGAGGTAGAGGGTGAAGGTAAGTGAAATGAGGATAGGGAAGAAAACATTTTAGGCTCCCAGAAAACCACATGACGGGATACATGAAGACGCTTAGAGATAGAATCCCAACAGCGATAATCTTTATGTTCAATTCTATACCCGAGAAAACAACAAAGACGAGAACGAGGTTCAAGTTTGATGTGTTCATGAGGGTGAAGGAGGACAAAACATGCTGTGACGCCCCAAATTTTGATAATATAATACAATGATACACCGGGGTTTAGGTAGCGGATACACATCATTTTTAAGCACAAAATACAAATAATTACACTAAAAGAAAATATTAATAATAGTTACAGATAAAATTCTTCAAATCTTTAAATACATATCAGTTCCTTGATACAAAAAGATTATCCAAAATACAGGAAATATAAAATCTAATCTCTAAGGTAGCCATGGTTCCTCAAAGCTTTTAGGGATTCCGTTCTCGATGTAAAACTCGCATTCACCTGGCATAAAACGCCATGAGCTTGGAATGCCCAGTAAACACACACACCCCGACCCTTTTCCCATTCCAAATACACAAGTAACATAACAGCACGATCATAATATACAACGAAACCAATAATTAAGTAGAGCTTATAATTAATTTTCCGTTCTTATGAATAATAGTCAATTTTAGTTAGTTCTAGGCAACTCCCTGCGGAATGTCGTTCCTATCCAACCACTAACATTGGCCACGGGCAATTCCGACTCCCCCTTAATTAATACAATACCAATGCATCGCTAACTGCATAACCACCAGTGCGTCGCTTACCGCACAATTACCAATGATGCCCATGTACCTAGGTTACATACCCGAGTGGTGACATCACGATTTACCCCAAGGGAATGGGCTTCCAGGGATACTCTCCATGTGTGAGACCCTCACTGCCACCCTTATGCCTCCCATTTCTGTTAAGCAGCTAGAATACCTTCCCGTGTCATGTTAGGGTTTGAAAACACACTTGCGCATGACTTCACAAAAATAGAACACATTTCACTATATCATACTCTTAAATCCATCATTTATTATCTCATAAAATTTAATACAATGATCACAACCCATTACCTTCCCATTTGATTTCCCCTTTATTAAGTGCATTATGTTCTTAGTTATAGCAAAGCATGGTCAATATAATTACGAATCCAAACTAAACAACAAGTAATTTATTCATGGTAAATCAAATTCACAATTTATCATAGATTACATATCAAGACTAAAACATTCAAGAAACATAGAATATAAGAGTTGCAAACCAAATAAGAGCATATTAACACAAATTTCCAGACTTTCAGTTTTGAACCAGTTTGAAAAAAATTATGAAAAAAAATACTTTTATTGGCCCTAAGTACCTGGCCTCATGTACCTGGCCTTATGTGAGTTTGTAGATAAATAAGTTTAGTTTCAAACTCAATTTACGAAAGTAGGATAGGTATTTTAGATTTTAAGATAATTCAGAATTACCAAGATCTATCCAGGTTCATTGACCGTTACGCAAATCGGTTTTTCTCTCAAACCCCTCACTCTCTTGAGTTCAAACAAATTTTAGTTGAAATATAACACCAAGATTAATGTTTTGACATAAAAGTGGACTCAAGATTATTTTTTTGGAATTTTATAAAAATAGAGAAAATTGACTGTTTTTCTGGCTCTATGAGTAACAAACTTAGAAAAATTATTTAGGTTATAAATATATATCCTTAGGTCCTACCAAAATTATCACATACTCTAGACATACCAAATATTACACCATAAAAACAGATTTTGGGTTTATGGAGTTTTGATAGGAAAATAAATTCAAGAGAGGGAAAAGATTTGCTGCTGAAAATTTAAAAAAGAAAGAGAAGCACACCATTTCTTGATTAATACACATTTATACAAGAGTGTAGGCTTAGACTACGACATATATATATATATATACACACATAGAGTATGTATTAGGAGGGGAAAAACAAGTGGTAAAAGAACTTGAGAGAAGAGGTGATGTAGGTTTACTTTGTTGTACAAGACTTAACACAATTCTTTTTTTTTTTTTTGTTCTCTTCTCTTCTCTCTCTCTCTCTCTCTCTCTCTCTCTCTTTCCAAGATCACTCTCTCTCACTCCTCTAGTGCATGGCTGGAAATGTGTAAAAAGAGAGGGAGAAGTGTGCATATATATAGAGAAAGGATTGGGAGGTTTCTTAGGGACTAAGTTTCCTAAGTGCAAATTTGTCAAAGTGCCATCAAGGCCCTTTCATCCATCACATGGCCAACTACTTGGGCCCCAAGAAATATATATATATATAGGAGATATTTATATTTATAAACATAAAATAATAGGCATAAGTACATTAATGAAGAAAATATTACAATTAAGGTTTGGAATGAAATAAAATAAAAGTATATAGGGACTAAGTTTAAATTTATGAAACCTTAATATTTATTATCAATATACTAACATTAGAAAATAGTTAAAATAATAAATTCGGATCTCGTTAAATTAAAGTGCAAACAAAGGCAAGAAACCGAGCGAAAACGGCGTTACCGGGAATTAAGATTTTAAAGTGATTAATCTATAATTATAGGATCTAATAATTAATAATAGGATTTTAAAGGTGATTATTAATTTATCGGGATCGATTAGGGTTTACTCGAATTAATCCGCGATGCTTCCCAATTCTAGGGTTTAAAATGCAATTAAGCGAAAATTCAAGAGCTTTATTGAAATAAGCTCAAGGTTAGCGATTTAATGGTAATTACAAAAATTAGGGTTTCTACACATGCAGACCCAAAAACCCAAAGATGTGTGTATGGAGGGCTAGTGCCATGCAGATGTTCAAAGGGAGTTTGATTATGGATGACAAGAGTGGGAACACAATTAATAGTATACACAGCAGTAAGTGCAGCTTCCTTCTAAAAGTTTTCAGGACAGAAAGAAGAGAGAATGAGAGCTCGAGTAGTGTCAAGAATATGCCGATGTTTCCGTTCAGCACGTCCATTTTGCTGGGACAGGACAGCACAGGAACGATGAGGTTGAGTTCCGTGACACTGAAGAAAGGAGAGGAAATTCGAATCTTAATACTCCATAGCATTGTCAGAGCAAAGAAATTTAATGTGCTTTGAAAATTGGGTTTGGACCATTGTTGCAAAGGTATAATAAATTTGTTTAAGTTAAAATCGATTTTTCATGAGAAACAGTCAAGTAAACCACGAAAAATCATTAACAAAGATAACAAAATAACGAGATCCCCCTATAGTGGTAGTAGGTGATGGGCCCCAGATATCAGAATATATGAGATCAAAAGGTACATGGGAAACAAAAGTACTTTTATTAAAAGATAAAGTAGGTTGTTTTGCAAGTTGACAAGGCAAATAATCAAAATGATTGGGAAGTACATGACCCAACTGACCACTAGAAACCAAAGACTTTAACCTATTAATAGAAATATGCCCTAAACGACAATGCCAAAGATGAAAAGGAGACAAAGAAGAATCAGATACAGGAGCAGCTAACTGTGTGGAGTTCAGAACATGAAGATGAATGAGCTTATAGAGACATCTATGCTTACGGCCGATCCCATGATTCTGTCCCGTCTGAGGGTCCTGCACCAAACAACTATTAGCAGAAAATGTGACAGTTTGACCAAACTTACATAATTGACTAATGGAGATAAGATTTAAGATAAGAGCAAGGATATGATAAACCTATGGTAAACACAAATGAGAGGTAGAAATAGAGTCAACATGGCTTATAGACATGAGAGAACCATCAGCAGTACGAATAGAGGGAATATGAGCCAATGGAGAAATGGAAGAAAATATAGTAGAACTAAAAGTCATATGATTACAACATGCAAAGTCAAAATACTAAGAAAAAGTACTTGAAGTCACAGACAGAGCAGTAGGGAGAGAGAAATTGTTTAAACATAGCATCAACATCAGTTTAGGAGAAGAGAGGAGTAGACAGGTCTAGAGGCTTAGAAAAATCCTTAGAGGCAGTAACAGTAGTGCGGTGAGCATGCTAAGATCTAGACTAATTCCCAGGACGATGTGAACTACCCCTAGAAGAGCCACCGCGAGAGGAGTGACCAGTAAAAAAGAGGATCGGGAGGGATTGCGAAAACAATCCTGCTACAGATGACCAGGACCAATTTTGTTGCAATACTGGCAAGGTCTGATTGGGCAATGAACCAGAAGATGAGTAGAAAGAAGCCCCGATTCTGACAATAAATGAAGGTAGTGGATCGCTGGGTTGACAAGGAAGAAAAAGGCTGTGACTGAGAAGTGGCAAGAACAGAGTCCACATAATGAGTTTGGAGAGTACTAAGACGAGTTTCCTTAGATAACAGCTCTGAAATAGCCTGCTCAAGAGTGGACAGTGGAGTGTGATGAAGGAGGGATGCATGAACGGGCTCAAAATAGGTAGTGAGAGCTATGAGAAATTGAACCAACCACTGCTAATTACGATATGTAGTGAATAAAGTAGCATCTTCAAGGTGAGGCCATAGAGATTTTGAGAGAGCAAGCTGGGACCAAACAGAACACATTTGAGAAAGAAAGTCATTAATAGACTGACCAGGTTCTTAACGCATGTAGTGAAACTGACTCTAAAGTTGATACTGATGGGCAAGTAGTTTGGTATCGTTTTTTCAAAAGCTCCCAAATGTCTTTAACAGGAGTGGTAACAGAGTCAAGCCGAAAACGACTCAACTGAAGACTAATAGAGGGAACAGAGGTATTTCGAAGCCAAGTAATGATCTAGTAGTTTTTACTGTCCCAGTCTTCTAAGCGGTCTTCATATTTAGCAGCAGTTTCAGCGGCCTCTGTCACTAGTTTGGTCACATCCCTAGTGATTAACGCCAGAGTTTCTGACATTTAAGGAAGGAAGACATGGATGATGTCAGCAGAGGCGCGGTGGACAATAGCAAGCAGAGGTGCAGTGCACAATAGCAATGGGGGCGTGTGGCTCACAGTAGCAGAAACGGCTCACGCGGGTGCATGGTAGCAGGAGCAGCGCATGTAGGTGCACGGTAGGGCGTGTGTGTGCACGTGGGAGAGTGGCGGCGGAAGGTTGGACGCGCTTATTAGAAAAATGGCGCATGAGAGCGCGTGTGGAGGTGTGTGGCGACGGGCTTGGTGGCATTGGAACCAGGGCACAATTTCAAGCACTGTGTTAAAAAAAATTTATAAAATTTTGGTCAAAAATGATGACGGAATAGTGATGAAACAGTGTTGTGGAGCAAAGAATGGTGTATTGATGAAAAAGAAGAGAGATGCTATAATGCCACTGTGTACGGGCAATAAGTAGGAGAAAAGAGGAGCTAGAATTCAAGACCTACGCTCTAATACCATGTTAGAATGGTTGAAAGAAAGGGAAAATTATGTATATGTATTATATTGAATTGAATAAATGAATACAATAGGAGAAGCCTGTATATATAGGCTGACAAGAAACCTAAATAAGTATAGAAGGAGATAGAGATAGAGATACAGAGAGATAAATATAATATAATATATGAGAGGGTAATTTATATGTAAATTGGGCCGAGCTGGGTAATGGGCCATTCTATGGGCCATAGTAAGAAGGGCTTAGTAAGTGGACCACAGTCTAGGTGTTAGCTCGGTCCAAGAATAATCACGGTTACCATGGTCGGAGTAAAGATAATTAGCTCGGTTAGGATATTCGGAGCCGAGGTATGGTGTTTTCACTTGATGGACCCCGCTTTGGTTGGCGCGGCGGTAGCTTGTTGAGGTTAGTTCGGTCTCAATAGGCACGACCGAGGTACAAACAGATAAAGGAAGGGACGAGCTAGGGCATAGCTCGGTCTAAATTGTCATTTCAACATGACAATACTAGCTCGGTCGTTTGGTCATACTACCGAGCTAGGACCATCTCACTTGGTTTAAGCAGTGAGGGGGGTGTTGAAAGATAAGCATTATCTTTCAGGAGTGTGACTCCTAGGAGGACTCTACGTGGAGGAATAAGAGTCCTACAAGGATTGTGCCACGCGGAACCTATAAAAGCTCATAACATCACCTATGGAGAGGTAACACAATTTTGATTCTCGAATACACATAGCTTTTGTCTATTTGTCTATTTTGCTGACTTAGGCATCGGAGAGGTATCCGGTACACACCCGTCGGCTAGCTCACGTTTGTGTTTTCAGGGAGTGAAGCAACGACGTTTGGAGGAGCGCAGACTTGATCAACAGGATTATACGAGGACAATATTTCGTGCTCGTACAATTGGCGCCTTCTGGGGGAACACCAGAAAGAACAAAACCTCTTGATCAAGCTTTTCCTCTCTAATTGGAAGTAATGGCGCACAATGAAGATTTGCTGCAGTCCGCCATTGACGGACAAACCCCAGAGGAGGGTGGGAGACGCGAAGGTTTGCCGTCTATCCCTCCTATGGCAGATTTAGAGCCCCCAGCGACAGAATCCCCGGAGGGATACAAGGGGGAGGCAGTCTAACAGCCCCCGTTGCTCTCAAAGTCCAGAAAGACAAAGGCGGAGGATCGATCCTCAAGTTCTGGAAGATCGCGTAAAGGAACTAGATGAGTTAATAAGGAAGATGGCGGCGGATGTGAAGGCTATGAAACGCCAGATCAAAGGAAAAGGGGTGGCGACAGGAGAGGGGCACAAAAGCAACGCGCCCCTTCGCCACTCAGAAGATCGTGGTAGGCATACCACTCAATCACAAGCAGAGAGTAGGAGCCTCAGAACAAGCGACACTCAATCAAGGACTTCCAGGTGTAGACACCCCATTTTTGACCGACCTTAAGACTCAGACGTAACCGATTGAGCGCTTGGTGATGTTGCATATTGTGCTCGTTCTGAGGTTGCGGAGTCCCGGCTGCGAGCCTTGCCTCCGAACTTCCGGACTCTTCTATGCTTTGCCTCGGTTTAGAAACCAGGCTCTGTTTTCTCTGTTTTCTCTTCCCGAAGGGAGGGAGAGGTCTCGTAGATCATCTCTCAGTGGCCGTAGGCTACGTTTCGTGGTCGTAGGCCATTTTTCCCGTTTGGAGCCCGGTTTCCGATTTTTTGGAGCCGACGGCCGTGTGCCTCGGTTCGGGACCACTTAACCACCTCCGTTTTCTCCGGTTTTTGGCACATACCTTATTTCCTCCCTTTTGAGGGACACTGTGGTCCGAGAGACTGACTTCGTGGTCGAACGCCACTTCCGGTGCCTAACAGCCTGTTTTCGGGGCCCCGAACTGCGTGTTTTGGCCCCCGAACCTTCGTTTTGCATCCGTCTTGGTCCGTTTTTGGCAGGGACCTTATTTTTATTGTTAGAAAGCTTGTAGGAGGGTGGGAGGCCAGCAATTTTGCTGAAAAGCCAACTTTTTTTGGGTCAAAAGTAGTTCAGCATGAATCCGGGAAGGAGAAAAATCTGCGCGGCTTCACCGAAACGGGCGTAACTCTTTGCACAAGAGGAATTAAGATATGAGGCCACCACCATTGGAAATCTTACTTCTGGGGCTTCATTTTCACTCAAGAATCTCCTAAGTCCAAGTCCAGGGGGAGGAGATATGGTTGGTTGAAGTCCGGTTGGACCGAATCTGCGCGGCTTCACGGAAACTGGCATAACTTTTTCCACAGGAGGAATTTTGATGCAAGGTTTGCGGCATTGGAAAGCTAACTTCTGGGGCTTTATCCTAGGGGGTGGCCGGCCACTTTTCCCCCTTTGACCTGGTCGGCCGGCCACTTTTTCTAGCCGGCCGGCCACCTATTTGGTGAATGGTTTTTTTTTGCTTTTTTTAACTAGCCGGCCATAACCCCCTCTCCAAGTGTGTCCTAGAAGTGAATTTTGTTTTGCACTTCACCCATGTCCGAGGGTTTGGCACTTTTGGGGGGAAACTTGAATTAGTTTCCCCCCCCCATTTTCCCCCCCCTCTTTTCCACCCTTTTTGTCTATATAACCAGCCCTCTCAGCTGTGTTTAGGGGTTGGAAAATTTGGCTTTGAGCCTCTTGCATTGCATCCCTCTCTCTCTATATTCCAAGCACCAAAACTCTCCAAATCCTACACCATTTCTACACCATCACCTAGCACCACACCACCATTCCATTCCAGCAGCTTGGAGGATCTTTTCAGAGCTTAGGAGGCATCTTTTCTCAAGCCAAAAAGCTGTCAAAGACTAGGCTACAAGGGTAAGCACATTTCTCCTCTTTTTTGGCCTTATTTTGCTCAATATATTAGCTTCTCTTGCTTGCATTTTTGGGCTCCGACCCTAACTGTAAAACATCATATTTTGAGGCCCTTTTCACGTTTGTTTAAGGGTCCTTCCCTGTTTAAGGTCCCTAGCCACCACTTGCCTCTTTACCTATCTTGTATCCCTCTTTCTTGCATATCATTTTTGTCCTATATATAAACTGTTTTGAGCTCTATTGTAAACTGTAAAGTGGCTTATTTTGAGTCCCTCTTCAACATTGAAGAAGGGATCCTCACTATTTGAGGCCTCTATCTGTCACTTGTCTCTTTACCCCTCTCTTGGCCTCATTTTTGCATGATTTGTTAGCCTCTTGTGCTTCTGTTTTTAGGCTCTGACCCGAACTGTAAATAGCCTTATTTTGACCCCTTCTTCATGTTTCATTAAGGGTCTTTTACTGTTTGAGGCACCCTTTTTGTACTTTGTGTTTATACTCTCTTTTGGCCTTATTTTGCATAGTATTTTAAGCATGTTTGTGCACTGTTTTGGGTTTGATCATCAACTGTAAAATACCATATTTTGGGCCCCTCTTCAACATTGTTGAAGGTCCCTCTTGTGTTTAAGGCCATAAAGCATCACTTGCTTCTTTGTCCCCCTTGTGGCCCATTTTTGCATGCTAACTTAGGCCTATTTGTGCTCACTGTTTGGCCTTGATTAAAACTGTAAATATGCTTATTTTGGGACTGCCTTGATTCTGTATTTATGTCTCATGTTCAAATAATGCATGCTTTGTATAGCTGTAAGCCATTCCATGTACCTAGTTTTGCATTTCAGGATCATTCCATGCATCGGGTGCCATGTTTCCATGATTCAGGGCTGTTTTGCATCATATTTTGCTACTGAAATTTTCTTGTTTGCATGCCATGTTCCATGCTTTGCCATGCCTTGTTAGAGTGGCATTCGTGCCTTAGGTTCGGTCCTCAGTTTGCGTGCACGCGTGCACGCATCTCGAGTGTCTCATTTTCATCTTATGGCCTCCTATGTGAGTGTGGCTGAGGCTCACTTGTGTTGGTGTAAGTCCATTATGCATTGTGTATGCTATTTCGTTTCATAGCATTGTGTATGCTAAGTTGTATGTTAGCGCATTGCGTATGCCATGTTACTTCGTGCATCGTGTATGCCATTTCATAGCATTGTGCATGTTAGATTGTATATTAGTTGCATTCATGCATGTCATGCATATTACATTGTGTTTGGGATAGGGGTTAGCCCGAGTACGGGAAACGAGGTACGTTTCGTACTCCGAGTGACGGAACGTGTCTCAATTCCCCAGTCACCGACACTCCGGATTACCCATGATGGAGTTTAGGTTTTGTTGTGTTTTCGTGTTGCATTCATTCCATATCGAGTTGTGCAATTCGATTCCTCGGCCATCATGCATCGATATGCGTGATTGGTGGCACGAGGATCGAGGCATGCACACATATGTGAAAATACATTGCTATGCCCCTTTCCTGCTCTCTGTTGCAGCAAATCAAGAATTAGCAGTCTTCCGGAACTTGGCGCGCTTTCCAAGAATAATTGCAAAACAGAGGCTAATTGGGGCATCCCAGTGGATTTCCGCGCAAGACAGCCCAAACATACATCATTCATCAGAGTCAAGGCAGTCCCTGGCTTGCATGCCAGTTTATAGCTTTCCTAGATTAATTTGTAAATTAATTAGGATTTCTGTATTTATTGGGACTGTATTATTTATTCATTTGGGACTGTATATTATTTATTCGGACCCTCTGCGCGAGGGCAATGTTGTAATAAGTGTGCGTGAGTGTGATGTATGTCTTCCAACCCCACGTCTTTCTTCCCTTTTATTTACCTGCTTATGATGGTTAGACTAGGGCATATTTCAATTAACATACAGTATGATAGCATGTTTGCATTCATTCATCTGTTTTGCATACACCGGGCTCGGCGCATCATACTAACTGCATTTGTATTTCAATTCCAAGTTGAATACATGTTAGCTGTAGCATTCCATATGCCATGTTTTAGAATAGCCGAGCCTGCTATAGTTGCATCTTGCATGTGTTGCATTAGGCATTTCTGTATAATTAGGATCATGCATGGATTTCTAATTAGCTTCTGTTTTGGCTTGGAGTACTCGGTAAGTTTTATGCTTTAGCATCCTTGCATGTGTGTGAGTGACTGCCATGATAGCATGCTTACCATGAGGCTATTTGCTTATGTGATATAACTGCCTGAATGCCTGTGGGTGAAGGTTGGGTTATTTGGATTGGAACAAATCATTGACTGTGAGTCTTAAGCCCACTAGATAGTGGCAAAACCATCTTTTTCTAAGCCCACCCGAGGGTGGCAAAATCTGCATTTTAAGCCTACTTGCGAGTAGCAAACCATCTTCCAAAAACAAACATGAAATGTTTTGTTCCAATTCAGGCGACCTGGTCTATACTTGTATGCTGTGCGCATCACATAGTAAATCTAGGCTAATAACCGGAATAAGAACACATAACGTTTTCAAAACTAGATATCATGGTTAGTAGAGGCCGATATTTGATCGGGCGAGCGGGGGTGCTCACGAAGTGACCTTCCCCAATCGTACCCAAGTTCCCGAGCCGAGGCAACTTTGGTGATGACGGACACGTGGCCTTAGGCACGAGTCAGGGATTCCTAAATTTCCCAAAATAAAATATTTAGGTGGCGACTCTGTATCTGGCAAAGCAGTCCATGTTTGGCACTTCTTTCAAAAAACATCTGTTTTCTCAAAACGATTTGCCGGATTTGGACTCTTTGGTTCAAGATTTAGAACCGTGACAACAAATCGAGTCCGAGTTGTAGCGAGGTCCCCCCCTCGGGCTTGTTACAGTTTCTGGCGACTCTGCTGGGGAATTAGAGAACTTGACTCGAACTCATGATATCTTGTTTTGGTTACACTTATGTGTTTCTTTGCATTGCATTTGCATTGGTGCGCCTAGGACACCGTGTTTGCCATCTGCTATTCCTGAACGGTTTGCCGGAGGCTTGTCTTGTCAAGGCATGACCATAAGGCAGACCGGTTGTGGGCTCTGCCAGTATGGGAACACAAACCCCGGTTTTATCGGGGCACCCTTTTGACCATTCGACCTAGTGCATATTCGGATCCATAGTGACCATTCCAAACTAGGACAGGTTGCTTACCCGATATAGGTTGTTTGAAACCGCTGCGTGCGTAGTGAAACCCTAGCTCCTAACAAAATAGGACAGGGAAACCCTACCCCAGCATAGGGGTGTTTTGGCTCTCACTTGCTTGTTATGTGCTTTAGAGTGCGTCTCTACACGAATGCATGTATCAGTTTACAAGTTTGGGCATCAGGCCTGCGGGCATCAACATCAGTATTTGGGGAATCAGTTTTACCTGAGGGTATCAGTTTACAGGCAGAATTTTGGGCAGAATTCAGTAGAGGGCACAGTCATCCTGCTGCACTCGTATCTGTTTTGGTGAAGTTGAGCTGAGGTGCTGTCTGTTTTCTCTTTTGCTAGGGGGTAGTCCTGGAACCATAGCTTCAGAAGGCTCCGATATCTCCCGGGCACATTGGACTAGTGCTGATAGACTTTGCTAGGTCAGAAATTCAGTTCAAGGGCAACCAGTTTTCCTTCGCCAGTGGTAAGGCAAAGGAGGGCCAGACAGGGTTCATTTGTTCATCTGATCCGACAGTCACCAGTCACATCATCAGCAGACCTGTGATGGCGCGGGATTCGGAAGAATTTGTGGCTATGATAGCAGCGCTAAATCAGGGAACTGCAATGCAGGATGAGACCAGTGCTGAAACGCAACGCCTATCTGGGGCATCTGCCTCGCATCCAGCTTCGGGACCCCAGCCGAACTTTGACCCACTTCTGCCAGTTGAAGATTTGCAGGGTTCAGATCCCCGAGAAAGGTTGACTCAAGCTCGAGTTTCCACACCCCTGGTGGAGCCTACTGAGAGGCTTCATCCCTCTGATGTCAATGAATTCAATCCGACTACAGTGAAAATTGTGAACCTTGAGAAGCAATTCAAAAGGACACAGGGCCTTAACTCCATTCACGACATTGAGGATGGGTCCACCGAGGTTGCCACAAGGCTCCCAGTCGGGAGTACCAATGCTGGCGGTAGCACTGTTTCCAAACCCGCTAAAGTCAACACAGTCGCCATAGCTGACCCTTTTGCCAAGACCAGCCTACAAATAGCCAGTCCAGCCCGAGCTCAGGGTAGATTTTTCACCCCCCTCCATATGAGCCTAACCAGTGCATTAAAAGTCCTGATGGAAAGAGGGCATCTCAAACCCCTTAATCCTCAACCTTTGCCAAACCCACTCCCTGCCAGACATAACCCTAGCAAATACTGTGTATATCATCAGCAGCGCGGCCATGGCACCGATGGTTGCTACCGCCTTCGTCATGAGATCCAGAATCTCATTGACAACCGGACAATAGTTCCACCTCAAAACCCCAAGGACCAAGTACCTCATTCATATCTCAACCTCAGCCATACACTGCCACCCACCTACAACCCCAGTATATACACCCCGACCCATATACTCAAGCCTGAGATGTTTATCCCGGAAAGCATGGGCTTAAGCACGATGGATGCACTTGAACCCCAATCATCTCAAACCCGTAAACCCACTACTTCTGAGCTGGAGAGCATGATCGAAGATCTTCAGAGAACTATGGCAGATCTGGCCTCCGGGACATTGGCTCCATCATCGGCCACATCACATGCTAGGGGTTTCACGACAAAAGACTCTCCAATTTTGGGACGGGTTGTACTGGAAGAAGGCCAATCCCTTGGCAAAGTGGAGGCCAGTGGTAAGAACAAGGTAGGGGCAGGCATTGATCCCTATGAACACCTTCTGTGGGCTGTGGAGGCTTTGAAAGCCGAAGGACTGAACAAACAGCAAGTTCTTGCAGTGGTTGCAAAAACTGTGGATGATACTTTTGCCACTCAAGTTGGGGGCAGTCTGAATCAAGGGAAAAACCGGGAAAAGGGCCGTCGTACCAGAAATGATCCTGTTAGCTCTAATCCTCCGCTCGGAAGAGATCAGCAAACCAGGCCAGCACCTGCCAATCCCTTTGCTGGTGCGCCCAGCAAAAATCCACAAACCTTGAAGTACCAACCCCGAGGTCGGAGGGTCTTCCATGCCCTTTATATGCCTTTGTCCAAAGCTCTCCAAATCCTTGTTGGACAAGGCCATCTCAAACCCCATGAGCCTCGGCCTCTCCCGAACCCTTTTCCGGCTACACATGATGCTACCCAGTACTGCGCGTACCATCAGCAAACTGGCCATACTACCGACGATTGCTTCCGTCTTCGCCATGAAGTACAGGATCTATTTGACAACGGGGTTGTCCTCCCGCCAAGCTCTGCAAAGTCTATCGGCACTGGATCGGTGAACTTGGGGGATAATGTGACCATGTGATCAGAGGATGAACCACCAGCGGGCAGCGCTTGATTAACTCCAGATATGGTGGATGGCATGCACTGTTTTGGAGCACATTCGCAAATGTTGTTGATTTGTACATTCTGACTTGGGTATTGGGTCAGTCTTGTTGTTTTGTACAGAGTCGGTCTTTTCTTACTAAGTCAGTTAGGTCTGTCTTGTTGTACCGAGTCAGTCCTATTTTGTTGGAGTCGGGTGATTCCGGGGGGTGTTACCTCGAGCATCACCATTTTGTTTTGTGTTTGTCTTTTCGTTTTGTTTTGAGTCTGTTTCTGCCAGGGAGCCAATTGTGCCAACATATTTTGAATGAAACAGCAGTGATTTTCACACTCTCGCGTTTGCTTCTGCCTTGTGCCAGTTATGCCGGAAGTTCTAAATGAGATGGCAGTATTTGACTAGGAACTCTGTCTTTGCTGTGCCTTGAAAGTCATTGTAATGACCTGAGTTTTTCAAAACTTTTTGAACACTGCGGTGAAAACAAAGAGGAAGGAATTCCTCGGGATTTGCAAAAATTTGATCAAATGAGAGAAAGAGAGGCGTGCTAAGCCCTTAATGAATGAAATCATGCTTGTTAGCGTGAGTACTGAGAAGGACCTTGGCTTGATCCAGACTGGTTTCACACTATCTTCAGCGCGAGCGATTTGTCGCTTTCTTAAAAATTTTCAAAAACAAAATGTTTTGCGCAGTCCTGCGAAGACCTGTGTGGAATCGCTCTTGAGATTGTGCAGCCTAGGATCTCTCTCAGCCTTGAGGCTCAACCCCTTTGCTCCCAAACCTTGAACTTGAATTCAGAATGTTCAACGGTCAACTACAATGTGAGGCCTGTGTGGCCAGATTTGAAGCAGCCTTCGAACAAGAGGCACCAAAGTCAGATCAAGAAGATTAGACCTCATCAGAAGAAGCTTGCAGAGCTAGAACAGAAGCACCCCTCGAACTAGGGGCGACAATGTCCGATGTGCTCGAAGAGCTGAAAATGGATCATTCTGCAAATCGATACAACAGCCACTCTCCTAGATGCGGATGGCTTTGGGACCCTAAAACCATTCGGCATGGACCAAGCTACACTTTTACCCTTTGAGAGGCTCGCTGGGTCAAAAACCCAGAAGGGCGACCCAGGCAAAAGTTAGAGCAAAAAAAAAAAAAAAAACAAAAAAAAAAAAAACAAAAAAAAAAGAGAAAAATGCAAAGAATGAAAAAAAAAAAAGAAATGAAGAAAAAGAAAAAAGAAGAAAAGAAATGAAAATGAAAAGAAAAGAATGAAAAGAAAAGAAAAACAAAGCTCGCGAGGTTGAAGACCTGCAACGGGCGCCTTGGCAAAAGTTAGAGCATAAAAGGAGAGGTTAAATACCCGAGTGTACCTTAACCCCGAACTACGTAAGGCTTGATTCCCATCTTTGGGATACGTAGGCAACTTCATCCTGAAGTCCAGCCGTAAAACACTTCAATTTGATTGTGCCCATGTAATGGTTTTTGATCATCTTTGACTTCTCTGTATCCGAGAGTTCGGTTGTAATCATCGCTCCAAGGACTGACTACAATGCGCTGCGGTGCCGTTCAAACAAGGGGCAACTTTCCGTTGCCATTCAATGCGCCGCGGTGCCATTCAAACAAGGGGCAATTTTCCTTCGGATCTGAGGTTGTGCATCTCGAGAGTGGGTTCTATGCTCGTTGAGCAGTGGCCGATTGCAAAAATAGTTTTTGAGAATTTTTACTGAGGTTGACTGATTTTCTCTCAAAAACTATTCCATTTTTTTTCCAAAACTGGACCATTTTCTTGGACCCAAAAAAGGAAAATTTTCAGTGCTCATGGCCTGACTTGCATGATTTCAAATCAAAAATTGAACAAGCGTGTTAATCTAACTCTCGTATTGGTTAAAATTGTTTTAGTAGAAAAATCAAAACAAAAAATGGTCAAAATAATGAACTAGGGGCACAGTTGAGTCAGGTGTTCTGTCTTCTCCCCTTTGTCAAAATACTTGCTAGAAAGGGAACTCTACCTGCTGGAAGATGGCACAACTGAAGTCAACAACAAAGGGCTGAAAGCTCTACCACCCTCCAAGCAGCAAGGTATCGAGCCAAGTGCGAAGCACGAACTGGAATGGGGCAAGGTATTCCACTCCCTCATCTGGACAGATCTGACCACGTCCAAACTCCCCAGCAGAGCATCGTCAACCGATGTCAGCTGCAGATTTGCTACACACCCAGTTGTAACGCAACCCTTCTATGGAGGGAATTCACTAGCTGTGAACGGAAGAAAGAGAATCTAGCAGCATGCTAGGGGCAAGAGCCTTCAACTTCCTGTTTATCCATCAACCACCCAGGGGAGGGATTGAAAAATGAGAGATTGAAGAATAGAGAGATATGCGATGAGAGAAAAAGTGAGAAAAGGGCTTTTTCAGAAAACAAGAGATTGAGTGCCAGAGTCATGTGAGAATCACAAATGAGAAAGGGTGGGAAACACTACCCGGTGAAACAGGCTCCCTGTGCACGTCTGAGTGTCGTGTCTTTTTGTTTTATCTCGATTCTTGTTTTGAGTCGTTTCGAGTGTTACTCGATGTGTCTAGGTTGTGTGCCTTTTATTTCCTTGTTGAGTCGTTTTGCTGTGTTCAGTCGTAGGCTCAATACCTGGTCGAAAACTCATCTCTCAATTTCAAAAATAAAATCGTTTTGTGCTCCGAGTGCCGTGCCGTTCTCCGCATTTGTGCAAAACAGAATTTGTTCTTTCATAAAATCGCAGGGTTCAACCCAGGTCATGTGAGAGCAGTGGAACCAGGACCTATCTGAAGCTATAATGGTTCCGGACTGCAAAGCAAAAGCAAAAGAGGAAAATGTCGGGCATCTGAGTTTGTTCCAACTTCAGTAAGCTCTGAGATCGCATTCCGTATGCACCTTGTCAGGCCTTGTCAATGCTCCGAAGTATGAGTGTGCCTCTACCTCAAGCTCAAGATCAAGTCTGCCTCAAGCCAGAATGGCGATCAGAAGTGCTCTCCCTGAGTACCATTCCCCGTCAGAGTTATCTCGGCTTTTGTTTGCAATGAGGGAAAGTTGTGAATATGATCAGAAAGAAAAGTGACATCCGTGGCTTTTACATATAGAGATTACCCCTTGTCAGCAAGAAATCATTCTACCATTCTTCCACTCGCGTGAGGCGCATTTGGATTTCGAATCCACCTTTCCTCATTTCACGTGAAACGTGTTAGGATGCCATTGTTTACCCGGTTAAAACCTTCCCTCTCTCCGTATGAAATACGTTGAGATACGCCTGTTGGTTACACCATTGTTTACCCGGTTAAAACCTTCCCTCTCTCCGTATGAAATACGTTGAGATACGTCTGTTGGTTATACCATTGTTTACCCGGTTAAAACCTTCCCTCTCTCCGTATGAAGTACGTTGAGATACGCCTGTTGGTTACACCATTGTTTACCCGGTTAAAACCTTCCCTCTCTCTGTATGAAATATGTTGAGATACACCTGTTGGTTACACCATTGTTTACCCGGTTAAAACCTTCCCTCTCTCCGTATGAAATACGTTGAGATACGCCTGTTGGTTACACCATTGTTTACCCGGTTAAAACCTTCCCTCTCTCCGTATGAAATACGTTGAGATATGCCTGTTGGTTACACCATTGTTGTTTTTCCCCCCGGTTAAAACCTTCCCTCTCTCCGTATGAAATACGTTGAGATACGCCTGTTGGTTACACCATTGTTGTTTTTCCCCCCGGTTAAAACCTTCCCTCTCTCCATATGAAATACGTTGAGATACGCCTGTTGGTTACACCATTGTTATTCTCCCCGGTTAAAACCTTCTCTGGTTGCGTTGTGTGCGCACTTGAGCGGTTGTTTTTGGACCTCTTCTCACGATTTCTGCGGGGTTAGAGTGTTCTTTTCCTCACACGATTTCAGCGTGTTTGGAATCTATCCCAGGTTGCGTTGTAGACGCGCTGGGCGGGTTGTTTTTGGACCTCCTCTCACGATTTCAGCGTGGTTTGAGTGTCCCCTTCCTCACACGATTTCAGTGTGTTTGGAATTTATCTTAGGTTGCGTGTAACACGCTCCTGATTGATTTTCTTTCTCCTTCCTTTTCTCACGAGTCCAGCGTGGTTGGCGTATGTCACCATTTTGCATCTATTGTACTCTCTGTTGCATCACATCTATTACATCCATTGCATCGTATCTGTTTTATTGTCTAGACTAGGAGACCTTAAATCCTCTGGTCTAGGAGACCTTAAATCTTGCATTTCATCGCACTGTCTCGTGCACTTTCTGGTCTAGGAGACCTTAAATCCTCTAAAGGTGCAATTCCTTTGGTGTTTGTCGTGCCCGAACGACTTCCGGTGGTCTGGTATAGCCACCTGCCTGTGTTAGCAATGAGTTCCTAGGAGACCAACTGAGACGGTGGAAACTAGAGTTCGAATGGCTCATGCCTAGAACGCAAAGGTTCGGGATTTCCGAGACTAAAGTCTGGTTTAAATACCCAGGGGTATATCCTCGGCTTGAAATCTGTATGGCAGCCCCATAGATTGAGATAGCATCTGTATGCGCCTCAATTCTGGATACTGATCCAACCTAGTCTGTCACCCTGTTGGAGAATAGGGAAAGCTGCGACCACAGTTAGGGAGAAAAGTATTACCTGTGGTTCAATTAAGATGCAGAAGCGGGAGATCCCCAACAGCCTGAGGTGAGTCATCACCAATTGCCCCTGTAAGGTACCTCCCTTTTCCTAGCTATCACATTGCATTTTAGTCATTACAGTGCATTGCATAAATCCTCAATTTTCAAACCGGCTTCGCGTAGCGTATAAGTCCAATCTTCAAACCGGCTTCGCGTAGCGTATAAGTCCAATCTTCAAACCGGCTTCGCGTAGCGTATAAGTCCAATTTTCAAACCGGCTTCGCGTAGCGTATAAGTCCAATTTTCAAAACCGGCTTCGCGTAGCGTATAAGTCCAATTTTCAAACCGGCTTCGCGTAGCGTATAAGTCCAATTTTCAAACCGGCTTCGCGTAGCGTATAAGTCCAATCTTTAAACCGGCTTCACGTAGCGTATAAGTCCAATCTTCAAACCGGCTTCGCGTAGCATATAAGTCCAATTTTCAAACCGGCTTCGCGTAGCGTATAAGTCCAATCTTCAAACCGGCTTCGCGTAGCGTATAAGTCCAATTTTCAAAACCGGCTTCGCGTAGCGTATAAGTCCAATCATCAAAATCTTTCTACATATCATTTTGCATCCTGCTCCTGAACTACGCTGGTTTGATTCCTTGCAAAAGGATACGTAGGCAGCCTGCGGGCACAACCATTTATTTATCTATATTTTGTTTGTTTGTCCAAGTCTTCGGCCTTGTCAAAAATGGGTCGTCTCTAGGCTTTGACATTCACTCCCGTCACTTCTTGACTTCCGAGTTCTGTCAAAGAGGGGCAACTGTAGACACCCCATTTTTGACCGACCTTAAGACTCAGACGTCACCGATTGAGCGCTTGGTGATGTTGCATATTGTGCTCGTTCTGAGGTTGCGGAGTCCCGGTTGCGAGCCTTGCCTCCGGACTTCTGGACTCTTCTGTGCTTTGCCTCGGTTTGCGAACCAGGCTCCGTTTTCTCTGTTTTCTCTTCCCGAAGGAAGGAAGAGGTCTCGTAGATCATCTCTCAGTGGCCGTAGGCTACGTTTCGTGGTCGTAGGCCATTTTTCCCGTTTGGAGCCTGGTTTTCGATTTTTCGGAGCCGACGGCCGTGTGCCTCGGTTCGGGACCGCTTAACCACCTCCGTTTGCTCCGGTTTTTGGCACATACCTTATTTCCTCCCTTTTGAGGGACACTATGGTCCGAGAGACCGACTTCGTGGTTGAACGCCACTTCCGGTGCCTAACAACCTGTTTTTGGGGCCCCGAACTGCGTGTTTTGGCCCCCGAACCTTCGTTTTACATCCGTCTTGGTCCGTTTTTGGCAGGGACCTTATTTTTATTGTTAGAAAGCTTGTAGGAGGGTGGGAGGCCAGCAATTTTGCTGAAAAGCCAACTTTTTTTGGGTCAAAAGTAGTTCAGCATGAATCTGGGAAGGAGAAAAATCCGCGCGGCTTCACCGAAACGGGCGTAACTCTTTGCACAAGAGGAATTAAGATATGAGGCCACCACCATTGGAAAGCTTACTTCCGGGGCTTCATTTTTCACTCAAGGATCTCCTAAGTCCAAGTCCAGGGGGAGGAGATATGGTTGGTTGAAGTCCGGTTGGACCGAATCTGTGCGGCTTCACGGAAACTGGCATAACTTTTTTCACAGGAGGAATTTTGATGCAAGGTTTACGGCATTGGAAAGATAACTTTTGGGGCTTCATCCTAGGTGGTGGCCGGCCACTTTTCCCCCTTTGACCTGGTCGGCCGGCCACTTTTTCTAGCCGGCCGGCCACCTATTTGGTGAATGGTTTTTTTTTGCTTTTTTTAACTAGCCGGCCATAACCCCCTCCCCAAGTGTGTCCTAGAAGTGAATTTTGTTTTGCACTTCGCCCATGTCCGAGGGTTTGTCACTTTTGGGGGGAAACTTGAATTAGTTTTCCCCCCCCATTTTTCCCCCCTCTTTTCCACCCTTTTTGTCTATATAACCAGCCCTCTCAGCTGTGTTTAGGGGTTGGAAAATTTGGCTTTGAGCCTCTTGCATTGCATCCCTCTCTCTCTATATTCCAAGCACCAAAACTCTCCAAATCCTACACCATTTCTACACCATCACCTAGCACCACACCACCATTCCATTCCAGCAGCTTGGAGGATCTTTTCAAAGCTTAGGAGGCATCTTTTCTCAAGCCAAAAAGCTGTCAAAGACTAGGCTACAAGGGTAAGCACATTTCTCCTCTTTTTTGGCCTTATTTTGCTCAATATATTAGCTTCTCTTGCTTGCATTTTTGGGCTCCGACCCTAACTGTAAAACATCATATTTTGAGGCCCTTTTCACGTTTGTTTAAGGGTCCTTCCCTGTTTAAGGTCCCTAGCCACCACTTGCCTCTTTACCTATCTTGTATCCCTCTTTCTTGCATATCATTTTTGTCCTATATATAAACTGTTTTGAGCTCTATTGTAAACTGTAAAGTGGCTTATTTTGAGTCCCTCTTCAACATTGAAGAAGGGATCCTCACTGTTTGAGGCCTCTATCTGTCACTTGTCTCTTTACCCCTCTCTTGGCCTCATTTTTGCATGATTTGTTAGCCTCTTGTGCTTCTGTTTTTAGGCTCTGACCCAAACTGTAAATAGCCTTATTTTGACCCCTTCTTCATATTTCATTAAGGGTCTTTTACTGTTTGAGGCACCCTTTTTGTACTTTGTGTTTATACTCTCTTTTGGCCTTATTTTGCATAGTATTTTAAGCATGTTTGTGCACTGTTTTGGGTTTGATCATCAACTGTAAAATACCATATTTTGGGCTCCTCTTCAACATTGTTGAAGGTCCCTCTTGTGTTTAAGGCCAGAAAGCATCACTTGCTTCTTTGTCCCCCTTGTGGCCCATTTTTGCATGCTAACTTAGGCCTATTTGTGCTCACTGTTTGGCCTTGCTTAAAACTGTAAATATGCTTATTTTGGGACTGCCTTGATTCTGTATTTATGTCTCATGTTCAAATAATGCATGCTTTGTATAGCTGTAAGCCATTCCATGTACCTAGTTTTGCATTTCAGGATCATTCCATGCATCGGGTGCCATGTTTCCATGATTCAGGGCTGTTTTGCATCATATTTTGCTACTGAAATTTGCTTGTTTGCATGCCATGTTCCATGCTTTGCCATGCCTTGTTAGAGTGGCATTCGTGCCTTAGGTTCGGTCCTCAGTTTGCGTGCACGCGTGCACGCATCTCGAGTGTCTCATTTTCATCTTATGGCCTCCTATGTGAGTGTGGCTGAGGCTCACTTGTGTTGGTGTAAGTCCATTATGCATTGTGTATGCTATTTCGTTTCATAGCATTGTGTATGCTAAGTTGTATGTTAGCGCATTGCGTATGCCATGTTACTTCGTGCATCGTGTATGCCATTTCATAGCATTGTGCATGTTAGATTGTATATTAGTTGCATTCATGCATGTCATGCATATTACATTGTGTTTGGGATAGGGGTTAGCCCGAGCACGGGAAACGAGGTACGTTTCGTACTCCGAGTGACGGAACGTGTCTCAATTCCCCAGTCACCGACACTCCGGATTACCCATGATGGAGTTTAGGTTTTGTTGTGTTTTCGTGTTGCATTCATTCCATATCGAGTTGTGCAATTCGATTCCTCGGCCATCATGCATCGATATGCGTGATTGGTGGCACGAGGATCGAGGCATGCACACATATGTGAAAATACATTGCTATGCCCCTTTCCTGCTCTCTGTTGCAGCAAATCAAGAATTAGCAGTCTTCCGGAACTTGGCGCGCTTTCCAAGAATAATTGCAAAACAGAGGCTAATTGGGGCATCCCAGTGGATTTCCGCGCAAGACAGCCCAAACATACATCATTCATCAGAGTCAAGGCAGTCCCTGGCTTGCATGCCAGTTTATAGCTTTCCTAGATTAATTTGTAAATTAATTAGGATTTCTGTATTTATTGGGACTGTATTATTTATTCATTTGGGACTGTATATTATTTATTCGGACCCTCTGCGCGAGGGCAATGTTGTAATAAGTGTGCGTGAGTGTGATGTATGTCTTCCAACCCCACGTCTTTCTTCCCTTTTATTTACCTGCTTATGATGGTTAGACTAGGGCATATTTCAATTAACATACAGTATGATAGCATGTTTGCATTCATTCATCTGTTTTGCATACACCGGGCTCGGCGCATCATACTAACTGCATTTGTATTTCAATTCCAAGTTGAATACATGTTAGCTGTAGCATTCCATATGCCATGTTTTAGAATAGCCGAGCCTGCTATAGTTGCATCTTGCATGTGTTGCATTAGGCATTTCTGTATAATTAGGATCATGCATGGATTTCTAATTAGCTTCTGTTTTGGCTTGGAGTACTCGGTAAGTTTTATGCTTTAGCATCCTTGCATGTGTGTGAGTGACTGCCATGATAGCATGCTTACCATGAGGCTATTTGCTTATGTGATATAACTGCCTGAATGCCTGTGGGTGAAGGTTGGGTTATTTGGATTGGAACAAATCATTGACTGTGAGTCTTAAGCCCACTAGATAGTGGCAAAACCATCTTTTTCTAAGCCCACCCGAGGGTGGCAAAATCTGCATTTTAAGCCTACTTGCGAGTAGCAAACCATCTTCCAAAAACAAACATGAAATATTTTGTTCCAATTCAGGCGACCTGGTCTATACTTGTATGCTGTGCGCATCACATAGTAAATCTAGGCTAATAACCGGAATAAGAACACATAACGTTTTCAAAACTAGATATCATGGTTAGTAGAGGCCGATATTTGATCGGGCGAGCGGGGGTGCTCACGAAGTGACCTTCCCCAATCGTACCCAAGTTCCCGAGCCGAGGCAACTTTGGTGATGACGGACACGTGGCCTTAGGCACGAGTCAGGTTTCCTAAATTTCCCAAAATAAAATATTTAGGTGGCGACTCTGTATCTGGCAAAGCAGTCCATGTTTGGCACTTCTTTCAAAAAAAATCTGTTTTCTCAAAACGATTTGCCGGATTTGGACTCTTTGGTTTAAGATTTAGAACCGTGACAACAAATCGAGTCCGAGCTGTAGCGAGGTCCCCCCCGCGGGCTTGTTACACCAGGACTCGTTACTCTAGGTTTGAGAGAACGAGAACATTGAGGTCTTACACTGAGGGAAGCACCTATCGGCCCTCACGCTCACACCAGACATCGTCCAGGCAAACGGAGTTGCCTAGATCATCCGACTTACGGACTGTGCTTGAAGAAAGGGCATGACGAAAGGAGGATACCAAGGCATGAGACCCTCACAGAGTTTCAGCCCTTGAGCGGTTGGCTCCTCGGACGCACGGAAGCGTCGAGGTAGGAATGCCAATACCGCGTCTTGCTTACGAGCCGACAGACAAAGCATTAGCAAGGCTGCAGACCTCGCCGTTCGTTCCGGCGATTGAGAACGCGCCCCTATCTTCAGGCTTCCTTCAGCCCAAATTCACCACGTATGAGGGGAAGACAGATCCCTACACGCACCTTAGCTATTTTTGCCAGGTTATGGCAGTATACCGGCGAAGCGAAGCTTTGATGTGCATCCTATTCCCATCCAGCCTTGGTGACCTAGGTTTAATCGAAAGTCTACCAAAAGACAGTATAGCCTCCTGGGCGCAATTGGCAGAGGCGTTCGTGACAAGGTTCAGAACAAACGCCAAAATGCCGATGGAGATCGATCAGCTACTCTCCATTGACATGGGCGACAAGGAGACGTTGAGATCTTACAACAGTCGTTATTGGGAGACCTTCAACCAGATAGGAGATTGCCCTACAAATCTCGCCATCGCATAGTACAAAAGAGGTTTTCCAGTCGATAACAGGCTGAGGGACTCAATCACCATGACGCCCCCCCTCACAATGGAAGCCTTAACGGAGAGGGTACACCAGCACATTCGGGTGGAAGAAGATGGTGCCCGTGCTAAAACAAAGTCTGGTACAACCACAATACCAGATAAAAAGGACGTCCAAGCAGAAACGGGCGAGGCAGGCGGGACAACGGAGAGGACCAAGATAAAAGGTGGTTGAGAGTCTGCACTGCCATAACCACAGTGTTCAAAAAACCGATCTATCGGATTCTCAGTGAGATACGTGATGAGCCTTTCGTTAGATGGCCAGCTAAGTTAGGAGAAGCGCAAAAGGACTATGACGAAAGATCTCGGTGCACCTTCCATAAGGAAAAATGACACCGCACTGAAAATTGCACACCGTTGAGACAGCACCTGGAGGAGTTAGTGGCAGCCGGGCGCCTGGACCAGTACATAGAAGGAGGGACACAGCCAGTCCCCTAGAACCACGATCACCTAGACGGAATGCCGATCAACGCCCCACCCCAAGGCGTGATAAACGTAATACATGGGGTATTCAAACCTGAGAGAGTATAGAAGGCTGAGCACTTAAGGGAGGTATTAAGTGCACAACTTACCATTAAAAATGGGAGAACAGAGGCCACGAACGTCATGTCTTTTTCAGACAGAGACTTGGCAATGATATATTGCCCTCACAATGATGCACTGGTCGTCACTCTTCGCGTCAAAGATTACGACATCAAGCGAATTTTGATTAACCAAGGGAGCTCATGTGAGATAATGTATTACGAAACCTTCAAACAATTGAAATTGGAGGACAAAGACCTGGCACTGGCTGTATCTCCCCTGATCGGATTCAACTCAATGCCAGAATGGCTAGTTGGCAAGATAATCCTCCCAGTCAAAGCAGGAAGCATGACGGAACAAGTGGAATTCTGGGTGTTAAAAGTCCCTTCCACTTACAACATAATCTTGGGAAGGACATGGCTGCATGCCATGCGATCGGTAGCGTCAACCTACCATCAAGTAATGTGGTTCCCCAACGAAGCCGGAGTAATTGAAGAGGTCTTTGGAGACCAGATCATGTCCAAACAATGCTTCGTCATAGTAAATGGCAGCCGAGCTGCCAAAGGGTATGTTCAGATGGTGGAAGAACCTGAGAGCAATGAATTATTTGCGAATGTTGGCAAAGCTGCTGAACAGAAGGTAGTGGAAGACTTGGTGCAGGTAAAAATAGATGAAAAGAACCCGGAGAAGTTCTTTTTGCTTGGCTCATCTATGTCCAGCACTGAGAGGATAGAGGTCATGGAATTCTTGACCTCTAACATTGAAGTGTTTGCTTGGACGCCGTATGACATGCCTGGCATTGACCCAAACTTCATCTGTCACCAATTGAACGTCCACCCAACTGCCAGACCAATTTTACAACGCACTCGCAGATCAACACTCCACTACGCCGAGATAGTGGCAGAAGAAGTGAGGAATCTTCTAGAGGCAGGAGCTATCAGAGAAGTACACTATCCCAAGTGGATATCCAATACAGTAGTGGTGCCAAAGAAGAATGAAAAATGGCATGTCTGCGTGGATTACAAAACAGTCAACAAGGCGTGCCCAAAAGACAGCTTTCCCCTACCACGGATAGACCAACTGGTAGACCTAATAGCAGGACATAATCGACTTAGCTTTCTTGATGCATACAGAGGATACCATCAGATCGCTATGTATGAACCAGACTAGGAGGTCACATCCTTTACGACGCCAAGAGGACTATATTGCTTATGCCCTTTGGCCTAAAAAACGCAGGGGCAACATTCCAGCGGATGGTCACCAAGATGTTCGAACCATTGTTAGGCAGAACAATGGAAGCCTACATCGATGATATGGTAGTCAAAAGCAAGGATGAGAATGACCATCTTAGGGACCTAGGTGAGATGTTTTTGATCCTAAAGAAGCACAAGTTGCGTCTTAATGCATCTAAGTGTGCGTTCGGCGTAGGATCAGGCAAATTCCTAGGCTTCCTAGTGACCAACCGAGGTATAGAGGCAGACCCTTCTCAGATCAAAGCAATTCAGGATCTAGAGAGGCCCAACTCAGTAAAAGAGGTACATCATCTCACCAGTATGGCTGCCGCGCTAAACCGGTTCATAAGCCGGTCGTCAGACAGATGTCGACCATTTTTTCAAGCATTAAAAGCCAAGTTTGAGTGGGATGAAGAATGCGACCGCGCCCTAGAAAGTTTGAAAGAATACATGTCTTCTCCACCGTTGCTAGTGACCCCAATACCTGGAGAAGAACTATTTCTGTACCTGGCAGTTTCACAGCACGCAATTAGCGCAGTGTTGGTCCGAGCAGAAGGAATCTAACATCTGCCCATCTTTTATGTCATCAAGATATTGTCGGGCGTAGAAACCAGGTACTTACCATTGGAAAAATTGGCCTTAGCCTTGATGATGGCCTCAAGGAAGTTGTCGCATTACTTTCACGCCCACACCATAATTGTTCTCACAGCCTTTCTATTAAAAGCTTTGTTTGATAGAGCGAACTTTTCTGGGTGAATCTTGAAGTGGGCAGTAGAGTTGGGACTGTTCGACATCAAGTTTCAACCCAGAACTGTGATAAAAGCCCAAGCTTTGGCAGAATTTTCACCAGGAAGTCATCACATCTGCCCAGTCAACTTAACTGGTACAACCGATATAGGGATGGAAAGTGGCGCCGGAATAGCGCAACCTCTAATACAGAATACCCAGCCACATCCCAGGACAGACCAGAGTAAACAAAGGGAGGAAGAAGCAAACCATGCTGCACCAAGCAAAAACTCATCAACAAATAAAGACTTGGTATAGTCAGATAGTGAGGGGCAAATAGCAAGCATGGACCCTGAAGAAAACGCCAGCAACAATCATGACCCCAAGACATCATCCGATCCCTCCACCTGCTGGAAGCTATTCGTTGGAGAGATGTGGAAGCTCTTTGTGGATGGAGCATCCAACAGGCACGGTGCAGGACTTGGCATAGTCCTCATCTCACCAGATGGCCTAGTAGTAAAACAAGCAGTCAACCTTGGCTTCCCAGCATCAAACAACGAGGCGGAGTATGAAGCACTTTTAGCAGGACTGAAATCAGCATTTTACATGAAGGCAACCGAGCTAATGGTTTACAGTGACTCCCAACTAGTTGTAAACCAAATTTCAGGCGACTACGAGGCAAAGGATGAAAGGATGGCTAAGTACCAAGAGTTAGTCAGAAAAGAGATCAAGAAATTTGCAGTAGTACAGATAGAGCAGATCGGTCGTGAAGAAAACAGCAGAGCAGATGAACTAGTGGGCTTTGCCTCGATGGCAGACACATCCATCCCGCATCCATTATTGATCGACTTCCTACTGAGACCAAGCATTGAAGAAGCTGAAGCAGCAGAGGTATGTTGTGCCGAACTAGGTCCTTCATGGATGGATCCCATTATAGTGTTCCTAAAAGACAGCATTTTGCCCGAAGAGAAGAAGGAGGCCAACAAAATAAGAGCAAAGTCACAGTGATTTTGGCTCTCTCCATCAATGGCCTTGTACAAGAAATCCTTTACAGGACCTTACCTGAAATGTGTCCATCCCAGTAAGGTTGAAGCATTCTTGTTTGAAATTCATGAAGACGTATGTGGCAGCCACCAAGGAGGAAGATCTTTAGCCTACAGAGCAATTTCACAAGGATATTGGTGGCCTTACATGCAAGCAGATTCAGAGAAGTATGTCAAGAAGTGCGAGAAATGTCAGAAGTTCGCACACCAAATACATCAGCCAGCTAAAGAACTACTACCATTAACTAGCCCATGGCCCTTCGCAATGTGGGGCTTGGACATAGTAGGACCACTTCCAACAGCACCCGGCAACAGGAAGTTCTTTCTTGCAGCAACAAACTACTTTACGAAGTGGGTGGAGGCGGAAGCACTCGCTTCAATAAAAGAGAAAGATGTGAAGAAGTTCGTCTGGCAGAATATCATTACTCGGTTTGGCATACCCAAGGCTCTAATATCAGACAACGACATTCAATTCGATGGCAAAATTTTTAGAGGCTTTTGTGAGGAATACAAGATAGAATTCTACAATTCTACACCGGCATACCCCCAAGCAAATAGCCAGGCAGAAGTATCCAACAAAGTCGTCTAGGATGGATTGAAGAAAAGGCTAGAGAAAGCAAAAGAAAAGTGGGCGGATGAGCTTCCTCATGTTTTATGGGCTTACCGTACCACGCCTCGGCAATCAACTGGAGAAACACCTTTTTCCTTGGCCTATGGCATGGAAGCAGTAATCCCACTGGAAGTTGGCCTCCCCACCATTAGAAGCGAAAATTTTGATCCAGACTTAAATGGAGAAGCCATCGCATTGGAGCTCGACCTTGCAGAAGAAAGAAGAGAAAGAGCGCTGGTTCACATCGCTTCATACCAACAGGAGTTATCCAGAAAGTACAACAAGACAGTACATCCAAGGCAATTCAATGTTGGAGATTGGGTACTGCGCAAAGTAATGGGAAACACCCTGGTACCCGGAGACGGCAAGTTAGGGCCCAATTGGGAAGGACCTTACAAAGTGGTTGGGTTAGCAGGAAAAGGAGCATACCACTTGGAAGACAAGGACAGCAAAGCCATTCCCAGGCCATGAAACACTGCCAATCTCAAACTGTTTTATTTTTAGCCTTTCTTTAAAGTACTTGTAATTTTTCTTTTTCTCAATAAAACAAGTAGTTTTCTTTTCAGCATAATTGTGTTATTCTGTAAAACTTATTTTAGTGAGCTGGGGGCAACAAAAGCAGAGTTGGCCAGAATAACCAACTTAGAGGTTGACTGGAATAACCAACACCCCTCTTAAGCCCAGGATAAGGATCCAGGCTGCAGGACGCTTGGCAGGAATAACCAAACACTTCACTCAGGGTTGGCAGGAAAAACCAACTTTGAGGTTGGCTGAAATAACCAACACCCCTCCTAAGCCCAGGATAAGGATCCAGGCTGCAGGACGTTTGGCAGGAATAACCAAACACTTTACTCTAGGTTGGCAGGAATAACCAATTTAGAAGTTGGCTGGAATAACCAACACCCCTCCTAAGCCCAGGATAAAGATCCAGGCTGCAGGACGTTTGGCAGGAATAACCAAACACTTCACTCAGGGTTGGCAGGAAAAACCAACTTTGAGCTCTCTTCAGCCAAGATTAGGATCTAGGCTGAAAAGGTTGGCTGGAAAAACAACACTTAGTACTTTTTAGCTGAGGTAAAGATCTAGGTTGAAGAGTGGTTGGCTGGAAAAACCAACACTTAGTACTCTTCAGCCGAGGTAGGGATCTAGGCTGAAGAGTGGTTGGCTGGAATAACAACTTTTTGTGATCTTCAGCCGAGGTAAACAACCTAGGTTGAAGAGGTTGGCAGGTATTATTAGAGATTTCAAGGTTAAAACCGAGATAGGTATCTCGGCTGGAAAATGTTATACTTCATTCAGATTACAATTGGAAAGAAAAGGCAAGCATAGATTAAACCGAAACAAAAGTTGGAACAAAAGAAGATTTCATTGAAAATTCAAATTAAGTACAAAAGGTGGGGTCTCAGCCCGGTTACAATTTCTTTCCAAAAGCAAAAAAAAGAAAATACAAGATTACGCAAAGAGGTCATCAAGATCCGCATCCAGTTCAACTCGGAGCCCGATTTCAGCTGGTAGTTCGGTCATTAAGTCTTCTACCGGTGGCTCCACTCGAGCTGGCTGAACAACGGGATCATTGACGACCGGGGCATTGTTAGGCTCAGTTTCTTCTTCATCATCCTCAGCTTGAAGCAATTTTTGTTCAATGACGGTTGCATACTCCGCCATACAGCTCGGTATGAAGTACGGTGGAGGGTTTAGGAAAACCTCAGTCTCTGGACCGTGACCGAGCTGTTCTATAGCCGCCTTCCACCCACACTTGAAAAATAGATCCTTAGCAGCTTCACACTGCAAGATATACGTGGCTTCGCCTTCCTTGTAACCGCGGTCTTTCGCGTCCTCAACCTTCTTCTCCAGCTCGGTCATCTTGGCATTCTTTTTTCCCTCAAGCTTGGCCAGCTCGCGCAGATACTTGTCTTTTACCACGGTCACGACCTTTTTCTTATCTGCCTCAACTGAGCTGACAAGACTGGTCAGACGTGCCATCCCGGTTTGTAGCTCGGCTATTTGCTTCTTTGACTCTTCTAGCTCGGCAGTTTTGGCATTGGCTTTTGCCATGGCCTGCCTTGTGGTTTTGCGTAGTTCCAACACTCGCTTGTGAGCGATGTGGTTTTTCTGCATGGCTTGCAAAAGGATGGTAAGAAACTTTTAAGAGAAATCGAGCGGAAAGTTGTTCAAAATAGAAAGACAAGCAAGGGGATAACTTACCAGCACCATTGATTTTGTGGCTGAGCGAATGGCCTTCAGCTCGGTTAGATGGTTGTGGTGCTTCATGTCGGCTGGAAGGCAAACGCTTTTGGCGAGGTTAAATGCCAAGAAATGGTCCTTTTTTGCGACCACGGAGTCAGAATCCTTGATAGCACGGTTCTGAAACGTGATCTTTGGAGCCCACCTTGGAGAGCTAGCACGGTCAGAGTGCTCAGGTGGAGGGCTTGGTGGAGTGGTTTGAGGAACCACGGTTTCATCCTCATCGACAAGGCGTGGCTCGGTTGTGGAAGTCCGAGCACGCTTGCTTGCCCGAGATGATGAAGGCTGGTGGGATGGAAGGGCTACCACGGTCTTCTGTGTTTGACCAGCTGGTGGTACCTCGGGCTGGTTTGTCTCGGTTAGAAGGGCCCTTACTGCTCTTTTCTTAGCCATCTTTTGCTCCGCAGTCAATGGGATCAAGTTGACTTGTGGAAAGAAAGGATCAGGTTCTGGGGATGGCTCTAATAGGAAATCGGTCACCCTGGTCTTCCTACGGCTACTATATCGGTAGGCCGGTTCAAAATTTAGTAGCTCGGCCCAGCTCCTGTTTGGATATCGGAGTGCGGCGCGAAGTGTGTTTAAGTTGGGGTAGCTGTACTGGGACTTGAGAAAGTTCAAATCTGCATGAAGGAAGGAGACAACAGTTAGTACCGTTAAAAGTAAGAACCGAAGTAAGAGAAAGAACATGAAATTGGGCCGAGGTAGTTATACCAGCGACTCCTTTATTCCAGTTTATTCGGTCACCCGGGATCTGGGCTTCTTGGTCTTCGAAATTTCCAGAAACCCAGAAGAAGTTATCGTCGTTTACGTCCTTATCTGGGGTATTCTTTATTATTTTTTCACGCCGACGCCTTATTCTTAGATAGTAAACCCAGCCATCTTCATTTGATCCTATGGAATATTGGTGGAAGAGCTCGGCTAAACCGAGATTAAGGCCAGCCTGGCGGTTTAGCTCGATGATACCATTTATTATGCGATAAGAATTGGTGGAAAGCTGGGTAGGGCAAAGGTTTGTTTATCTTAGGAATTCACAGAGAAAAGGCTGTACAGGGAATCTTAGTCCGGTTTTTACAATGGAAAGAAGGGTAAAGGGAACAAAGCTAGGGTTTCCCCAAGGTGTGGTATCTAGTTCGGCCAGGGTGAGGTGGACATCGTCAAGGATATGGTAGTCCCTTTGGAACTCAGCCATAGCCCCTGGTGAATTTACCAAAAACCTATATTTACCCATGTGGAATTAAATTATATTTAAATTAGCCTAAGTGTTAGCCCGGTGCTGAGAAGATGTTGGATATCTCGGTCGGACGTTCAAAGGAGTGCCTGGGCAATCTAGTCAGAGTCTGCAAAGTGAAAAAGAAAGGTGTTCAGCACAGATCGTTGGACCGTGCCAAAAGAAACAAAGGTAAGATAAATGAAGTCCTAGCTCGGCTACATGGGATGTTGTCCATTCTTAGCGCGGTTTGAGCAAGGGTCCTTAGCCCGGTTGAGCATTTGGGGCAGCATTCTTAGTTCGGTTTTGACTAAGGGAGCTGGTTTAGCCCCAAGTTGTGGCTCAGTTGGTGGTTAGGGCTTTCTAGCGCGGTATTGCGCAAACTTAAGGCAGTTCGCGAGCTCGGCTAAGTAAAGCAAAAGGTACTTGGACCTATTTAAATTACAGATTCAGCATGAAGTTTTAGTTCGGTCAGTTGAAAAGTTATCTAGTTTGGCTAAGTGCACGCCTAGAACGTTCCCTAGTTCGGTTAAACCTAAGCCTTGAGATTGCCCAAACAGGTTTCTAGCTCGGTCACACCACGATTCCAGATTCAAGCATTGTGATTTTTGAAACCAGAGGGTGTGCTCTTAAAAACATGAACCTATGGTTTGGGGGTTTTTCTTTTTCTGTTCTTACCCATAACGTGTTTATATAGAGTATGCTTTGTGATATATATGTGTACGTATATATCTATATTATCTGTATTAGCAAAATGAATAGAAAGCAAGAGAATATTGAGTTGCTTACGGATTGAAGAAGCAAGGATGGAGATCTAAGACCACGAAATGGTGAAAAGGGTGCAAGCTTCGCAGGTACTGAGATTGCAAAAATGGAGGCTTGAGTAAGAACGAGAGAGAAGGTGAATAGTGCAAATGAATTATCCAAAAAGTAGGGTTTTTGCTTTGTGTAAGACTTTTGAGGCGGGACTGTTCAAAATACGCGAAGTACGAAGACGGCGTGACAGCTACATTGGGCTAATGAGAGTGTGCCACGTGTTCTTGGAATGAGAAGCGATTCAGTTACAACGACTGAAGCGACGTTTTTGACCGAACAGATGGGTAGCCCGGTGTGGATTTAGCTCGGTTGAAAAGCTAAAGTTTTTAGCTCGGCTGGAAAAAGATAATCCCTATCATGCTGCGCAGATGGAATTAAGGGGCAATTGAGAGGGTAATTTATATGTAAATTGGGCTGAACTGGGTAATAGGCCGTTCTATGGGCCATAGTAAGAAGGGCTTAGTAAGTGGACCACAGTCCAGGTGTTAGCTCGGTCCAGGTATGGAAGTGACCTAGCAAGTGTTAGCTCGGTCCAAGAATAATCACGGTCACCACGGTCGGAGTAGAGATAGTTAGCTCGGTCAGGGTATTCGGAGCCGAGGTATGGTGTTTTCACTTGATGGACCCTGCTTTGGTTGGCGCGGTGGTAGCTTGCTGAGGTTAGTTCAGCCTCAATAGGCACGACCGAGGTACAAACAGATAAAGGAAGGGACGAGCTAGGGCATAGCTCAGTCTAAATTGTCATTTCAACATGACAATACTAGCTCGGTCGTTTGGTCGTACTACCGAGCTAGGACCATCTCACTTGGTTTAAGCAGTGAGGGGGGTGTTGAAAGATAAGCATTATCTTTCAGGAGTGTGATTCCTAGGAAGACTCTACATGGAGGAATAAGAGTCCTACAAGGATTGTGCCACGCGGAACCTATAAAAGCTCATAACATCACCTATGGAGAGGTAACACAATTTTGATTCTCGAATACACATAGCTTTTGTCTATTTGTCTATTTTGCTGACTTAGGCATCGGAGAGGTATCCGACTGTAGCACGTCCGCGGAGGGGACCTCGCGCTACAGTTCGGACTCCCTTTTGTGTCACGGTTCTAAATCTGAACCAAAGAGTCCAAATCCGGCAAATCGTTTGAGAAAACAGATTTTTGAAAAGTAGTGCCAAACATGGACTGCTTTGCCAGATTACAGAGTCGCCACCTAAATATTTAAAATGGGAAATTTAGGAAACCCTGACTCAGTGCCGAAGGCCACGTGTCCGTCATCACCAAAGTGGCTTGGCTCGGGAGCTTGGGTACGATCGGGGAAGGTCAGCTATGAGCACCCCTTTTCGCCCGGTTCGAAGACCGGCCTCTACTAACTGTGATATCCGTTTTTGAAAACATTACATGTTCTTATTCTAATTATTTAGCCTAGAATTACTATGTGATGCGCACAACACAAAAGTATAGACTAGATTGCCTAACTTGGAAATAAACATTGCATATCCGTTTTGTCTCGAAAAACGTGTTGTTTTCTTTTGCTACTCGCAAGTAGGCTAAAATACGGATTTTAACGAGTTGTTCCAACTCAGGCAATCCAACCTCCACCCACAGGCATTCAAACAGTTTATCATGTAAGCACTTAGCCGCATGGCAAGCATACTGTCATGGTAAACATCCACACGCATGCGACATGCTAAAGCCATAAAAACTCACATCGTACTCCGCGCCAAAACAGTAAACTAGTTAGTAAACATGCATGACCTAGTTCATGTTAAGTGGCTAATGCGACACAGGCATAGATGTAATCTAGAGTAGGCTCGGCTAACCCTAAAGATGGCATGTGAAATGCACTTTATTTGATGCACGTATTCAATTTGGAATTGAAAGTACGATGCAGTTTGCATGATGTGCCGAGCCTGATGTATGTAAACAAATGCATGAATGCACGCATGCATTGCATAAGGTATGCTAAAATAGACGTGTCCTAATCTACCATTGTAAGCAGGTAAATAAAAGGGAGAAAGAAATGGGGGTTGGAAGACATACACCCACTCACCCACACTTATTACAATTACGCCCTCACTCGGAGGGACCAAAATAATGATACAGTCCAAAAATAAATGAATAAATAAATTATTACAAATTCTAATTACTAAAATTAAAGCAAATAAATAAATGAATGCAATTGGGGCCTCAACCCTGCCTTGAGGCGCGCGAATGATGCATGCTCGATCCGACTTGCCCGGAAAACCCGTGTCGTGGCATTGCTGCTTCTGTTTTTACTGCCCTGCTTCTCCAAAAATTCCCAGAGTTTCAGGAAAACCTCCCAAATGATCTGAAATACCCCACCGGCTGGGGGAAGATCTCATCGGCTGCTGAGATTGACCACCGGCTGCATGTGGAGTTTACCGGCATAAAAACAGTGCCGATCGGCATAATAAACTGCCGGCCGGCAGAAAGTCCCTGCAGCAGACAGATTGACAGCAGCAGCAAGACAGCAATGCATGGCATGGGTTTTTGGGCATATGTAAGCATGGTCATGACCCCCTATCATGCTTTGAGACTCAAGGAGGTAAGACTCTTGGTTCTTGGGCCGCCAATGGTGCATTTTGATGCATGATAGCCCTAAGAACTAAGATTGCATTTTAATGTAAATGCATGCAACACAAGCAAATGAAATCCAAAACCTTTTCATGTGTAGGTCCAAGGCCTTGGCGACCAAGAATTGAGGTGAGTTGCACCACTTGAAGTGTGAACTCCTTCCAATCCTATGTTTGGCTTGACAATCCCCAAGCCAAACCATGGAATGCAAGAATGCAACAAGGCTTAAATGCAATGCAACTTATCATGTTAAGCATGCAAAGAGCTAAAGTATGCAAGGCGCAAATGTCATGCAACATGGACCAATTAAGCATGGAACTAGCATACATTCAAGGTCTCATTGATCAAACATGCAACAACCGAAGATACAAACATGCAATAATGGACTTAAGCCATAGAGGGCAGCCCTCTAACTCTCCTAAAACAGTGGCAAATCATGCCTCAAAACAAGAGCAAGATGCCGCACAAGCATGCAAGCCATAAGGCATAAGGCTAAGGCACAAAGTGGGACATTGAACCACCACTTAACAAGACTAAACATGGCACATGTTAGGCAACCAAAACAGGTTTTTATCATGCAAAAAGGCACCCAAATCCCTCATGTGGCAGCCCCAAAACAGTCCCAAAAGCATAAATGCACACAATGCACATTTTAAAGC
Source organism: Camellia granthamiana (assembly GCA_036172215.1). Lineage (NCBI taxonomy): Eukaryota > Viridiplantae > Streptophyta > Magnoliopsida > Ericales > Theaceae > Camellia > Camellia granthamiana. Next base: position 935,695 of record CM069906.1, on the reverse strand, counting down.
ATAAAGGACACACCTTTAAAGCATGAAGAGAGAGATAACAAATCTAGACATGTGAACATGGATTAAGGCTTGAAATAGCATGCCAAATGATCCCAAATCCTCTAAATAGGCTAACCAATGTATGCACATGGGCTATATGCTTGAGGCCAACAAACCATCATGCAAAGTAACCATATTAATCATGCAAAATATGATCAAAACAGTGGCTCACAGCCCTAGAACATGGAAAATCGAGGCTAAATGCTCCACCATGCTAAGCCAAAACATGGAGATATATGGGGCTAAACATATGGCACCATTCTAGGCCAAATGAGGCATTACAAAGCAAGTGTAAGAAGCATGCTACGGACCATCAAACCCACATTAGACAGAGGTTAAACATGACTTAAAACACTCAAGAAAGCTCTGAAATGAGGCCAAATGCAAGCAAGCATACATACTAGAGCTTCATATAAACAAGGCTTACAAGCCAAAATGCAAGACAACCAAACCAAGCATGCCAAATGGGTCCAAGGCAGTGGCTCACAGCCCTTATACATGGCAAGATGATGCTATTATCTCCATGAAATCAAACTAAAATATGCAAAGAATATGGCTCGAATGCATGGCACACTTTTAAGCATAAAAGAGCATTTCAAAGCAAGTATGAGAGACATGCTAAGGACCATAAATCCGACCAAAAACAGAGGTACAACAAGTCATATTGAGCACAAATATACTCTGAAATGAAGCCAAAACTCGCCATACTCTCATGCTATTCTTTAAGCCCAAAACAAAGGCAAACAAAGAGCCAAGGGGAGAGGGGTGTCTCTCCCCTATATGAGACTTAAAATCATCTTCCCCACCACTGAAAACCCACTGGTTTTCAGTGGTGAGAAGGCCAAAAACACCAAGCCAACAAGATCTAAGATAAAGGTCACCAAAATAGCCAAATAAGGCCTGAAAGGGTGAGCCTTTGTTCAAACCACAAAATGACCTTAATGAAGGTTCAAGAACAAGTAAAAATAAGATTTTTTTATGTTAAACACAAACTCAAAAACTCAAAGCAAAGAGGGTAGAAAGAGGTTGCAAAAATGGGGAATATAAAGTAAAGTGTTTACCCTTGAAGATCCCTTGAAGAACAAAGGTTCCAGCCACTCCCTAGTGATCAAAACCAGTCCAAGATCACACAAAACAAACCTCCAAGCCTCTCAATCTCGAGCTAAGGTGTAAAGGTGTGTGTAAAGGAGCAAAAGTGAGGTAAAACTACACTTTTTGGCCTAAAATCACACACACAAGAGGAGAGAGATGGAGATGTAGATATATGGCAGAGATATATGTATATGAGCTCTGGTTTTTGTCTCTAAAAAACCTCTAACCTTCAGCCAAGAGGAAGAGTCTTCCTCTTATAGAACTTGTAAGACTTACAAGCTAAGCAAACAAGGGCTCATCCCTCCATACACGTGTATGGAGGGGAGCAAAACACTTTACAGCTGCAATAAAATATCTGATAAAGCAAGTGTACAGTGCTCGGCCGGCAAAGAGTACCAAATGGTAAAATTTAGTGCCGGTCGGCACAAAATAGTGCCGGTCGGCACAATAAAGCGCCGATAGAAGCTACAGCCAGCCGGTGGCCTCTAGCCCCAGCCGGTGGTGTGTAGGGATGCCTCATAAGGCACTCCCTCCCCTTTCATGGCAGAACACAAGTGTTTGGTGCAAAACCAAACACAACTGGTCGAGTTCGGAGGTCCTGAGGCAGGGCGCGCACAGCCGAGAACTCCGGGAGCTCCAAACGAACACGAACGTAGATAATCACCGAGTGTTCCGACGGTGACGTCCAAGTTTTGAGGACGGTCAAAAATGGGGTGTCTACAGTTGCCCCTCTTTGACAGAACTCGAAAGTCATAAGAATGACGGGAGTGAATGTCAAAGCCCAGAGACGACCCATTTTTGACAAGGCCGAAGACTTAGACAAACATGCAAAACAAGTAAGATATGCGCCCGAAGGCAGGGGCAGAATGGAACTGAAAATGCAAGAAGCCGGGCATAACTTATGATCATACAAAGAAAGCTGTAATGAAGCACACATGCAACAGTTATAAGCTAGCACACGCCAATCTGCACTACAATGCAGAAAGAATATGAGAGAATTATGCGATTCTCAAAACGTCTCACGCGGAGGATACAATACCTGTGCGGCTCGTCCGGTTGCACCGGCCTCAAATGAACCGTTCATACAATATCGTGCCTGTAAAGAAAGCAAACTTAACAGGTACAATATTGTTAGCAATATGCAAATTACACGTTTGGAGGTGTGTGGCAGATGCAACGTGTATAGGCAGTTGTAATTGAACACATGTGAGTAAAGCAGAGCACGCATACCATGCAATGTGTATAGAGAAAATTGAACACATATCAGTAAAGCAAAGCACACATACAATGCAATGTGTATAATGAAAATTGAACACATATCAGTAAAGCAAAGCACGCATACAATGGAATGTGTATAATGAAAATTGAACACATATCAGTAAAGCAAAGCACGCATACAATGCAATGTGTATAGAGAAAATTGAACACATATCAGTAAAGCAAAGCACGTATACAATGCAATGTGCATAGAGAAAATTGAACACATATCAGTAAAGCAAAGCACGCATACAATGCAATGTGTATAGAGAAAATTGAACACATATCAGTAAAGCAAAGCACGCATACAATGCAATGTGTATAGAGAAAATTGAACACATATCAGTAAAGCAAAGCACGCATACAATGCAATGTGTATAGAGAAAATTGAACACATATCAGTAAAGCAAAGCACGCATACAATGCAATGTGTATAGAGAAAATTGAACACATATCAGTAAAGCAAAGCACGCATACAATGCAATGTGTATAGAGAAAATTGAACACATATCAGTAAAGCAAAGCACGCATACAATGCAATGTGTATAGAGAAAATTGAACACATATTAGTAAAGCAAAGCACGCATACAATGCAATGTGTATAGAGAAAATTGAACACATATCAGTAAAGCAAAGCACGCATACAATGCAATGTGTATAGAGAAAATTGAACACATATTAGTAAAGCAAAGCACGCATACAATGCAATGTGTATAGAGAAAATTGAACACATATCAGTAAAGCAAAGCACGCATACAATGCAATGTGTATAGAGAAAATTGAACATGATAAAACATGACGTTGAAATGCAACGTACTGCAACACAGTATAATTGAAACAATTTCTTTTGAAATTCACGAGACATAAAAGGATACGAGAAGGGACATCCTTTGCGCGTTCTGAGCATCGCTCACAAAAGTCGTAGTACGAGGTCAACTCGAAACTCCGCTCATATTCTGAGGGCGCCATTTCTTGGACTGCCTTAAGCAATGAAGATACCAAATCACATGACTGACCCGAACAAGGGCGCAAAAGGTACGATGGCCGAAAGGAGGAGGTTACCAGTGTCAAACTCAGCACCCTGCTTCCCTGTTATTTTCTTGCTTTACTTCCCTTTTTTATTAGGAGTTTAAGCACATTGCACTGCCTCAAGCAGGTTCTACTTTTTGAAAATGCGTATTTTCTTTCTTTTAGAAATTCATGACGGGGATGAAGCAGCTATTTGTTCGAAAGGTGTTTCCGTTGTACATTCTATGCATCGCATCGCAAGGCATCACACAACAATGTGACTGAAATTAACACTGTGTTTTTGAAAACGAAACATCGCATCGTAATAATCAGGTAGTGAACCAATTACAACTCGATAAGCAAAACAAAGACTTGACAGACTAGCCAAGTGCAAGTACAACTTGATGAAGGGCATGAAGACTTAAAGAGAGTGACATACAACTCGATAAGCAAATATACAACAACTCGATAAACAAAACGGGGACGCCCTCATGAGAATTGATCACCTAAGGGTACTGAAAGGGGTGGGATTCCCCAGATTTTCGGCATAAACACCTCAGAGGGCCGGGGGGAAAACCACCGGCCAAGCCAAAAGTCCACCGGCCGTGAGGAATGGACATCGGCCGAAATGGTGCTCCATCGGCCGAAATAGATGGCCGGTCGGCACTAAATTGTCAACACCAGCAGAATGTTGACAGCTGTCTTTCACTCAACCTTATCCTCTTCAAAAGGGGTTTCAACTTCGTGGTTCTCTTCATTTTCACCCTGATTTGCTCCAAATGGAAGAGTTTCTTGCCCAAAATCTCGCAACTTGGATTAACAACTTGGATGGTTCGGAAAAGCTGAATTTCCGAGCTTTCGGCATAAACGCACTATTCACTTTGCGTCGTACCCCGCTGCATTTTCCATTCCTCTATGCCGCGGCAAGGTTTTGGAACCCGGTAACACATGTCTTTAGCTTTAGCGGACAAGAGGTGTGTCCCACTTTTGAAGATTTCCGAACTCTAATGGAATCTGAGCGCGATGAGGAGATCCTGCCCCAACTTCGCTTTGGCCATGCTCAAGCCTTAGGACAAATGTGTGGGCTCTCAATACCCGATGCTCGTTCTCTGATTTGTGACGGGACATTAGATGTTCCGAGTTTGGTCTGTCGTTTTTCTGAGACTGGTGACCGTGGCGACCATCACTGGCAAAGCTTTCGGCGGCACGCCCTCTGTCTATGCATGCTATCTCATTTTCTGTTCGTCTCCGGTTCCGGAGGAGCCAGTGTCCGGTTGATTGAAATTACCCAAGGCTTGAAGGAGGGCCAAAGCTGCATTGCCATGGTCCTGGCTGAGACACTGCTGGGCTTAGACGCCTTTTATCGTCGAGAGACGATTAGATTAGCAGGGAGCCCACTATTACTGCAGGTAATGTTTCCCACCCAGCCTCACATTTATGTTTGCTCACATCACTCGGCCCTCAGGTTCGGTTTTTCTCACAAAAACCCTTTTCTCACTTTTCCTCTCGTCGTACATCTCTCTGTTCTTTATTCTCTCATTTTTCATCCCTCCCCAGGTGTGGTTAATGGATAAACTGAAGGTTGTGGACTCCTGCCCAGCATATTCAGCTCGCGGCTACTTCTTCAGGCAACGCCTAGTTGACGCTCTTGATGAGGGTTGGTGGTTTGAATGGATGTGCAGTTTGTCCGCAGACCGCATTGCCTGGCGGTGCCCTTGGCTCAATCTCCCGGTAATGAGCTACAGCATGACCCGTCAACCCGGGATCCAATTGATTGGCTTGACTCACTGTGTCTTCTACTTTCCATTCCGTATCCTGCGCCAGTTTGGTCACGATCAGACTTGCCCGCCGGAAGGGATAGAGTACCCGGCTACATTCCCGATTCGAGGCGCACAGCTGGCCCGATATGCCACAGCATGGAGGACGAGAGAACTCTTGGCCCCCGCTCCCGCTTTCAGTTGCACTTTGTCTGATGAGTGCTTGGATTGGCTTAATGAAGAGGCACAGGAGGGGCCCACCTTGGCATCAGGGGCTTCGACCGGCTCTGGGAGGGGGCGCAGGGACATCTGACTTATCCATGTCCCGGACTTATTGCTTTATTAGTACTTTCAAGTTTTCTTTATGAATGTAATAAAAAGCAATTTTAATTTGTATGTAAGAGCAAGAGAATTCCGCTTGAAATCAATGAAATTGAAGGTTGTGGTACTGAAAATTTTCCGTTTTGGTCCAGAAATGGTCTTAGTTGTAAAAAGATTTATTTGAACACAGTCATCTTCATTAAAACTTTTCGAAACCATTTTCGATATGGATCAAAACTGGACACGCCTGAAATCTGTCACTGAGATGCACAATCCCAGATTCCTGCAATTGGAAAATTGCCCCTAGTCTGAATAGTACCGCGGCACTGCGTGGCAACGGAAAGTTGCCCCTAGTCTGAATAGCACTGCACCGGAGATTGCGATGAATGCTGATGGACAAAGATGACCAAGATGATCAAATGGACAAAGCTGATCGGGGAAAATGTTTATGGCTGAACTTCGGGATGAAGCTGCCTACGTATCCCACGAATGGGAATCAAGCCTTACGTAGTTCAAGCTTGGGTTCACTCGAGTATTTTCAACTCTCCTTTTGCGCTCTAACTTTTGCCAAGGCCGCCCTTTGCGGGTTTTCAACCTTGCGAGCTCAGTTTTTATATTTTCTAATTTTCTGTGCTCTGAATTTTGCCTAGGTCGCCCTTTCGGGTTTTCGGCCTAGCGAGCCTCTCAGGGATAATATTTCTTCAACTTGTCCATGTTGATCGGTTGGGAGAACTCTAGGCCATCTAGGTCCATCAGAACCACAGCTCCACCTGACCAAATAGACTTGATGATATAGGGACCAGTCCAATTGGGTCTGAACTTGCCCCTTGGGTTATGGATGGGAGCTCGATTGTCTTTGAGCACCAAATCTCCTTCTTTCAAATTCCTGGACTTAACTTTCTTGTTAAAAGCCCGGGCGATTCTGCGTTGATAACTTTGGACGTGGTACAGTGCCTTCAGCCTTCTTTCATCAAAGAGCATGAGTTCCTCAAATCTACTCTGCTGCCAATCTGCCTCAGCTATCTGACACTCAGCCAGCACTCGCAGTGATGGAACCTCAATCTCAATTGGTAGAACGGCTTCCATCCCATAGACTAGTGAATAAGGGGTTGCTCCAGTCGAAGTTCTAATCGAAGTACGGTAGCCCCACAGAGGGAATGGCAACTTGTCTGGCCAGTCCCGATAGGTTTCCACCATCTTCTGCAAAATGTGTTTAATGTTCTTGTTGGCGGCCTCAACTGCTCCGTTGGTCTACGGCCGATATGTGGACGACTTGTGAAAAGCCACATTGTACTTCTCCAACAAATCAATCACCTCTTTCTTGAAGTGGGAACCATTGTCTGAGATGATCTTGTTCGGAACCCCATAACGGCAGATAATGTTGTTTCTGATAAACTTTGCGACATGCGAAGCTTTCAGCACCGCATAAGATTGGGCCTCGACCCACTTCGTAAAGTAATCTATTGCGACCAAGATAAACTCATGCCCATTCGACCCGTTCGGGGTAACAGCCCCGATCACGTCAATTCCCCAAACTGAAAATGGCCATGGCGACGTCATGTTGTACAGTTTTGACGGCGGGATGTTCATCCGGTTCGCGTGAATCTGGCACTTGTGGCATCGCCGAACAAAGCCGATACAATCTTCCTCCATGGTAGACCAGTAGTAGCCTTGTCTGAGGATCTTACGTGCCAGCATTACCCCGTTCATGTGTGCCCCGCATTCTCCTCCGTGGATAGCCTCCATTAGGCGCTTTGACTCTTCGGCTTCCACGCATAGCTTGTGCATTCCCAGATGACCTCTTTTGTACAACTTACCCCCGCAGATGATAAACTGAACAGCTATTCTTCTGATTGCCCTCTTGTCTTTGGCGTTTGCCCCTGGTGGGTACATTTCCTTCTCTAAGAAGTTCCATATGTCGTAATACCAAGGGTTGTTATCCTGCACTTCATCTATGGCAGAGATCGATTCGTAGGCGGGTGCAAATTTCTGGTCAATAATGACTGGACGCATCCGGACTCCAGATGGGATGTCTATCATGGAAGATAGAGTTGCTAATGAATCTGCAAACCTGTTGTTCTCTCTCACTAGGTGAGTGAAATTTAGCTTTTCAAACCGAGGAATCAACAAATCCAAGGTCTGGTGGTATATTATCATCTTCTCCTCCTTCACTTTCCAATCTCCTTTCGCTTGAGACACAACCAGGTTCGAATCTCCAATGACGTCCAATCGCCTTGCCCCTAGTTCTAGGGCCGCTTCCAGACCGGCAATACATGCCTCATACTCTGCCTCATTGTTCGAGACCTTGAACTGAAGCTTGAATGCTAAAGGGATACGGGACTCGTCAGGCGCTATCAGCAACACCCCTATCCCATACCCGTATTGATTTGACGCCCCGTCAAAATACATTGTCCAGGTTTCATCTTCGATGTGCAGAATAGCTTCATCTGGGAACAGGTACTCAACCGCTTCATCCCCTTCAACCGGGTGGTCGGCAAGGAACTCTGCTACCGCTCTCCCTTTTACCGACTTGCGCGTCACATACTTGAGGTCAAATTCGGAGAGCAACAGCAGCCAACGAGCTAGCCTACCCGTAAGTGCTGGTTTCTCGAAAAGATATTTGATGGGATCAAGTCGTGAAACCAACATTACAGAGTGAGCTAACAGGTAGTGCCGCAGCTTCCTGGTAGCCCATACCAAGGCCAAACAAGCTTTCTCCAGTGGAGTGTAGCGGGTCTCGTAACCCAGCATCTTCTTGCTCAGATAGTAGATGGCCCTTTCCACTTTATCTTCCGACTCTTGCGCGAGCATACAGCCCATTGTAGTTTCAGTCACTGACAGATACAATATCAACGGCTTCCCCGGCTTTGGTGGTGACAACACGGGCGGATTCTGTAGATACTCTTTAATCTGTTCAAACGCAGCTTGGCATCGGCCGTCCCAATGGAACTTCTTCCCTTTCTTCAAAAGACCAAAAAGTGGTTCACAAGTTAAGGTTAGTTTTGAGATAAACCGCCTTATGAATTGCACTTTACCCAGAAAGCCTCGCACCTCCTTTTCAGTCATTGGTGGTGGCATTTCTAAGATGGCCTTGATTTTAGAAGGGTCGACTTCGATGCCCCTTTGTGTAATCAGAAATCCCAGCATTTTTCCCGCTGTAACACCAAACGTACACTTCTGAGGATTCAGCCGTAGCCTAAACTCCCTGATCCTTTGGAAGAACTTTTGCAAGGCGGTGTAGTGGCCCTCTCTTTCTTTGGACTTGACAATCATGTCGTCCACGTACACCTCAACCTCTTTATGGATCATGTCATGTAATATTGTGGTTGCAGCCCGTTGATACGTAGCCCCAGCGTTCTTTAGCCCAAATGGCATCACTCTGTAGCAATATGTACCCCACGGGGTGGTAAAAGCAGTCTTCTCCCGGTCTTCGGGTGCCATTACTATCTGATTATAGCCTGAAAAGCCATCCATGAACGAAAGCAAAGCATGCCCCGCTGTGAAATCTACCAACTCGTCGATATGCGGCAAGGGAAAGTCATCATTCGGACTGGCTCTGTTCAAATCCCTGAAGTCCACACATACCCGGATTCTGCCATCCTTCTTCGGCACTGGAACGATGTTGGCCAGCCAAGTCGGGTATTCAGATACCAGCAGGAAGCCCGCGTCAATCTGCTTGGTGACCTCTTCCTTGATCTTGATGGCCCAATCGGGGCGGATCCTCCTGAGTTTCTGCTTGACAGGTCGGGCCTCGGGGTCAAGAGGGATCCGGTGCTGTACAATCTCAAGATCGATTCCAGGCATGTCTTCGTAGGACCACGCGAAAACATCTTTGAAATCTTTTAATAAAGCGACTAAGCGCTCGCGTTCCTCCGAAGACAACGTGGACCCGATCTGGACCAGCCGCGGGTCCTTCTCAGTACCAATGTTCACGGTAGTGATTTCATCCATTAAGGGTTTAACAAACCTCTCCTGCTCTTGTTCAAATAGTCGTTGCAAAACCGGAGGAATTTCGTCCTCGTCGTTTTCATCAAAATTTTGAAAGTCCTGATTTAAGCAATAAATCAAAGGCACAGAAAAGTACTCGGAAACCACAGTCACCTCATTCTCATTATGCACTTCTAAACCGTCCAATTCTTCTGTTACAACAGACTCAAAAGAGAAAGAAAAAGATGACCTGGACAGGACTGTGGCATCCGGGTTGTCACCCCCAGGAATACCGGACTCAGACTCAGACGAGCTGGAACCTGATTCCGACTCACAAGACTCAGTGGAATCAGATTCCGGCTCACTACCTGACCCGGTGCTGCTTGATAAAAATCCCCCCTCGTACTGCCAGATGAGGGAGGGTGCGATGGATGCATCCAAAATAGCTGATGGTAGGCCCGCAGCCGTTTCATCTCCGATCATGGACACCGAAGAGTCGTCCCCCAAGCACACCTGGTTGATCAAAGGATCTGAAAGTAGACAAGCCAGTGCTACCCCCATTTCAAACTCTGTATCCGCAGACTCCAATTCCTCGCTATGTTCAGCCTCAACTGTCGGGTCTGTCTGCTCTTTAGCAACATCATCCCCAGATAACTGCAAGTCGAAGAAAATCTCAAATCCCGGCATGCGTTTCTTTTCTTTATTCAGCCACGGCTCCGGAAAACCACAGAATGGGAAGTCTTCCCCCTCCCGGACGAAACGTCCGTTCAAGGTACCCCGGATGGGCCGGTGCATCAATTCAAAAGGTTTCCCCATCTGTTTTGCTTTGGCTCTTCCAGCCATCTCTTTTCCTCTTCTTACCCAATCTTCCTTGGTGGGCAGATAACCCAAGCCGAAGGTATGAGGATTGTGCGGCACTTCGGTCAACGCTGCAATGCCCTTACGGCCGCTCTTGCCTAATCCCATCCCGGGGATGTATTGGAGTTTGTTCATAAGGTACACTGCTTGGGCACTAACGTATATCCCTTCATCAGCGGCCATGATATTCTGTACAACCTGAGCCTCAGCCAAAGTAAAGCCTGATATGAACATATCCTCCAGGCCATGCTCTATCTCCAGAACAGGCGTGGATACCTCCGGTGGTGGATGGATTGATGAATTCCCGAAAACGATGGCTACTCCCTTCCCATAGGGGTATTTCACCATTTGATGCAAAGTAGATGATACTGCCTTCACCTGATGCAGCCACGGCCGCCCCAACAACAAATTGAAAGTTGCAGGTACTTCTAAGACATGAAAATCTATCTCCTGCTGTCCCGGCCCAACCTTGGTCTGGATTTTAACGGTTCCCATCACCTCTCGGCTTGTATTGTCATATGCCCTGATGACCTGGACTGTTGGTACAAAGTCTGCGACTTTCAGACCAATCGCGTAAGCTGTCCTTGCAGGGCAGACGTTGATGGCGGACCCTGTATCAACAAGGACTACCGGTATCCATTTATCCCTGCACTCCACAGAGATGTAGAGTGGCTTGTTGTGATTCGTGCCCTCAGGCGGTAATTCCTTATCAGCAAACGTCAACATCGGGGCAGCTCCTCCCGGAAAGACTAACCCCACTAGCTGTTCTGGTGTTGTTTCTATTGAAAGCTTTGCTTTATCCATGGCTGATAAAACAGCCTCCCTATGCACTCGAGAAGCCATAAGCAGTCCCCAAATAGAGATATCTGCTTGTATCTTTTTCAACTGTTTGAGTACGGCTTCCTCTTCGAGCTGCTTTTCCTTTTGCTTCTCAGCCTCTCTGTCCTTCCCTGAGGCCTCTGGTTGATCCAAGTGTGGGGGTTTGAAATACCGCCCGCTCCGTGTCATGTGATCTATCTCTCCAAGGTACCAAGTGTCATCAGGTTGGTTGTTTCCCCAATCTTCGTCTGTATGGGCAAGGCATAAATCTTCATCCTCCCACCACATACCATCAGCAGCTGATAAACATCTGTCCGGCTCTGGCATGACTGTTTTTGCGCCCGCAGCACCTTCCATCCACATACCTGCAGTATTCTCGGTTCCGGTGCACAACGCAGTTTCGACTCCCACATGGGCCTTTGCCTTCCTGATTCTCTCGGAATCTTCAAAACTTACTTGTTCCGACATGACTGACTGTTCAAGAATCCCTGTACTCAAAATATTCCAATCTCGAGCGAAATTCTTAACACCGGCGCTCTCCGGCGATGCTCTTTGTTCTTCGACCCTTCCGGCCGTCACTGATATTCTTGACCCCGTTGAGCCCTGTTCTGACTGCAATTCTCCTATCACATCAGGTTGATCGTCCAACCACCCGGTAACTTCTGCTGAATTCTCATAATCGAACCATGCGACTGCCATATCCTCTGGGTCTTGGTCACTGCAAAACTGGAGATTGGCAAGGTCCCCTCCCACAGCGGTTACATCATCTACTTCCTGTCCTAGATTATCTCCTTGAATTACACACAGTTCTCCTCCTGTTGGAAGTTTCACAACCGGCGCATCCTGGCCTATTGACACAATGTAGCTGTCCGGACTATGTGTTTTCTCAACATAACTCCCGGATCCTGCAGACTCGGACTCAACAGCCCGCTTCTCCTTTGGAACCTCCCTTCCCCTGCTCTCGGTGGTCACCACTGCTGGCTTGGATTGGGTTTCGGAGATGTCTATCATGCACAAGTCAGTGCAACTGGGAAGAGACACCTCCGGTTTAGGCAGGTGGGTAGGTGTGATATAGATACTAGGGTCGTAGAGCACGTCCCCGGTATGAATGAAATTGAGTCTTTTGGGCGGTGGAACTTGGTTATGTGCGGGGAGGGGGTTTGTAGTAACATTGGGTTTCTCCGGAGGTAGAATCACCCCGTTATCGATGAGATCTTGAATCTCATGACGTAACCGGAAGCATTGATCGGTATCATGACCGTGCTGTTGGTGAAATGCACAGTACTTGGCTGGGTTATGGGTAGGAGGGAGTTTTTCTGGTAGGGGTCGCGACTCTAGGGGCTTCAGATGCCCTTTTTTGATCAAAACCCCCAGAGCTTTGGATAGGGGCATATAAAGTGGGGCGAAGGTTCTGGTGTTTCTGGGTGGGTATTTGGTTGTTTGCGGGTTGCTTCCGGACGCACCGGAGAATGGTGAGGCTGCTGTATTTCTCGGAGGGGGATTGGCGGTGACCATGCTTACTTCCTGAGCTCTTGCAGTCGTAACGCCACTCGGGCCTGCATTGCTACTGCGATTGAAAGTTCGTCGAGGCTGCTCCCGGTCGTTATCAATCAAGCCTTGCTTCAAGGCATCCTCAATCTGCACCCCCATTTCATGCAGATCAGAGAAAGTAGGAAAGGGGAGTACTATCATCTTTTGCATCAACTTCGGTTGGAGATTGCGCACAATCATCCGAATTTGGTCTTTGTCTGTAGGCCTCAAGGTCATCATCGAAGCCTTGGCCCTCCATCTGGTTACAAACTCTGAGAAACTTTCCTTAGGCTCTTGTCTAGTCGTCTCGAGATCACGGGTCGTAATCTCGATCTGTGTGTTGTATGAGTACTGCGCGATGAAGGCCTCGGCCATTTCGTCCCAATTCCTCTTGACATCATCTTCTAGCTTGGCATACCATATGGCCGCCACACCCGATAGGGTCCGACCAAACAAAGACAACTTCTGAAGCCTACTGAGGCCCATCGGCCTCAAAATATCTGAAAACAATCTTAAGTGCACCATGGGGTCCCCGGTCCCGTCGAACCGATCAATGTGAGGCATTTTGAATCTGTCGGGCAGCGTCACAGCTGCGTCGGTATAACCATCTTCAATATCGGGGATAGTCTTCACCCCTTGGGATCTCTTGAACAGCTTTTCAAGCTTGCTCAGTTTCAGTGCGGTAGAGTCAGTCTCGAACTCAAAGGGAGAGTCCAATAGGTTGGTGGGCGTCTTTGATAGCTGGGGTTGGATTTGAGGTGGGGCTAAAGGTGGGGGAGGTCCCGTAGGCAGTTCTGTATCATTCTGAACGTTGGCTGTCTCCCCAAGGTTTGGAACTCCTGGTGGGGGGGGAACTTGATGCGAAGCAGATGCTCCGGTTTGCTGTTCTAGTCTGGCAATTGTCTCTGCCTGTTCTCTCACAACTATGGCCTGTTGCCTGGCGAAATCTGCCTGACGGACGGCATCCTGCTGCATTGTTTTCATGCTCTCTTGGAGGTGGCGCACCATCTCTTCCAAACTGGCCATGCTATCCTGCTCTGGTTGAATTACTGGTATATATTCCCTCTCTGTTGGTGGCACAGAATCCTGATCCCTACTGAACACAGGTGTGGTAGATAAAGCTCTCTGAATTGACTGTTGTACTGATGTCCTCTGCCTTATTGACTTCCGTTTAGTAACCGGGGGTAGCGAGTAGTACACTGGTTGTCCGTCTATCAGATCCTCAGATCGAAGGAGTCGACGGCCTCTGACCCAGGGTGCTTGGGGGATATCTATTGGGTTGGTAGCAATCGTGCTCAACTACCTAATGAAAAAGATAAATAAAACGTATAAATAAACGGACAATCGGACGGCATAACGGCGCAAAGTAAATAAACACACAACACACGGTCGGGTATTTAAAGTAAACGGTCAAATGCTGGATACACTGTTCCTCGACCACTGATCACTGATCATGAACCATTGCCCCTAGGCCTGAATCTGATATCCATAGACAACTGATTCTCAAAACACTGATACTGATGCCCTCAGGCCTGATACTTAAACTTGCAAACTGATCTGTACGTTCCCCTGCAGAGTTTACACTCTAAAGCACATAGCAGATAAATGAGAACCAAAACACCCCTATACTGGGGTAGGGTTTCCTGTCCTATTTTGTCAGGAGCTAGGGTTTCACTACGCACACAGCGGTTTCAGACAACTTAGCATCGGGTAAGCACGTCCGCGGAGGGGACCTCGCGCTACAGTTCGGACTCCCTTTTGTGTCACGGTTCTAAATCTGAACCAAAGAGTCCAAATCCGGCAAATCGTTTGAGAAAACAGATTTTTGAAAAGTAGTGCCAAACATGGACTGCTTTGCCAGATTACAGAGTCGCCACCTAAATATTTAAAATGGGAAATTTAGGAAACCCTGACTCAGTGCCGAAGGCCACGTGTCCGTCATCACCAAAGTGGCTTGGCTCGGGAGCTTGGGTACGATCGGGGAAGGTCAGCTATGAGCACCCCTTTTCGCCCGGTTCGAAGACCGGCCTCTACTAACTGTGATATCCGTTTTTGAAAACATTACATGTTCTTATTCTAATTATTTAGCCTAGAATTACTATGTGATGCGCACAACACAAAAGTATAGACTAGATTGCCTAACTTGGAAATAAACATTGCATATCCGTTTTGTCTCGAAAAACGTGTTGTTTTCTTTTGCTACTCGCAAGTAGGCTAAAATACGGATTTTAACGAGTTGTTCCAACTCAGGCAATCCAACCTCCACCCACAGGCATTCAAACAGTTTATCATGTAAGCACTTAGCCGCATGGCAAGCATACTGTCATGGTAAACATCCACACGCATGCGACATGCTAAAGCCATAAAAACTCACATCGTACTCCGCGCCAAAACAGTAAACTAGTTAGTAAACATGCATGACCTAGTTCATGTTAAGTGGCTAATGCGACACAGGCATAGATGTAATCTAGAGTAGGCTCGGCTAACCCTAAAGATGGCATGTGAAATGCACTTTATTTGATGCACGTATTCAATTTGGAATTGAAAGTACGATGCAGTTTGCATGATGTGCCGAGCCTGATGTATGTAAACAAATGCATGAATGCACGCATGCATTGCATAAGGTATGCTAAAATAGACGTGTCCTAATCTACCATTGTAAGCAGGTAAATAAAAGGGAGAAAGAAATGGGGGTTGGAAGACATACACCCACTCACCCACACTTATTACAATTACGCCCTCACTCGGAGGGACCAAAATAATGATACAGTCCAAAAATAAATGAATAAATAAATTATTACAAATTCTAATTACTAAAATTAAAGCAAATAAATAAATGAATGCAATTGGGGCCTCAACCCTGCCTTGAGGCGCGCGAATGATGCATGCTCGATCCGACTTGCCCGGAAAACCCGTGTCGTGGCATTGCTGCTTCTGTTTTTACTGCCCTGCTTCTCCAAAAATTCCCAGAGTTTCAGGAAAACCTCCCAAATGATCTGAAATACCCCACCGGCTGGGGGAAGATCTCATCGGCTGCTGAGATTGACCACCGGCTGCATGTGGAGTTTACCGGCATAAAAACAGTGCCGATCGGCATAATAAACTGCCGGCCGGCAGAAAGTCCCTGCAGCAGACAGATTGACAGCAGCAGCAAGACAGCAATGCATGGCATGGGTTTTTGGGCATATGTAAGCATGGTCATGACCCCCTATCATGCTTTGAGACTCAAGGAGGTAAGACTCTTGGTTCTTGGGCCGCCAATGGTGCATTTTGATGCATGATAGCCCTAAGAACTAAGATTGCATTTTAATGTAAATGCATGCAACACAAGCAAATGAAATCCAAAACCTTTTCATGTGTAGGTCCAAGGCCTTGGCGACCAAGAATTGAGGTGAGTTGCACCACTTGAAGTGTGAACTCCTTCCAATCCTATGTTTGGCTTGACAATCCCCAAGCCAAACCATGGAATGCAAGAATGCAACAAGGCTTAAATGCAATGCAACTTATCATGTTAAGCATGCAAAGAGCTAAAGTATGCAAGGCGCAAATGTCATGCAACATGGACCAATTAAGCATGGAACTAGCATACATTCAAGGTCTCATTGATCAAACATGCAACAACCGAAGATACAAACATGCAATAATGGACTTAAGCCATAGAGGGCAGCCCTCTAACTCTCCTAAAACAGTGGCAAATCATGCCTCAAAACAAGAGCAAGATGCCGCACAAGCATGCAAGCCATAAGGCATAAGGCTAAGGCACAAAGTGGGACATTGAACCACCACTTAACAAGACTAAACATGGCACATGTTAGGCAACCAAAACAGGTTTTTATCATGCAAAAAGGCACCCAAATCCCTCATGTGGCAGCCCCAAAACAGTCCCAAAAGCATAAATGCACACAATGCACATTTTAAAGCATAAAGGACACACCTTTAAAGCATGAAGAGAGAGATAACAAATCTAGACATGTGAACATGGATTAAGCCTTGAAATAGCATGCCAAATGATCCCAAATCCTCTAAATAGGCTAACCAATGTATGCACATGGGCTATATGCTTGAGGCCAACAAACCATCATGCAAAGTAACCATATTAATCATGCAAAATATGATCAAAACAGTGGCTCACAGCCCTAGAACATGGAAAATCGAGGCTAAATGCTCCACCATGCTAAGCCAAAACATGGAGATATATGGGGCTAAACATATGGCACCATTCTAGGCCAAATGAGGCATTACAAAGCAAGTGTAAGAAGCATGCTACGGACCATCAAACCCACATTAGACAGAGGTTAAACATGACTTAAAACACTCAAGAAAGCTCTGAAATGAGGCCAAATGCAAGCAAGCATACATACTAGAGCTTCATATAAACAAGGCTTACAAGCCAAAATGCAAGACAACCAAACCAAGCATGCCAAATGGGTCCAAGGCAGTGGCTCACAGCCCTTATACATGGCAAGATGATGCTATTATCTCCATGAAATCAAACTAAAATATGCAAAGAATATGGCTCGAATGCATGGCACACTTTTAAGCATAAAAGAGCATTTCAAAGCAAGTATGAGAGACATGCTAAGGACCATAAATCCGACCAAAAACAGAGGTACAACAAGTCATATTGAGCACAAATATACTCTGAAATGAAGCCAAAACTCGCCATACTCTCATGCTATTCTTTAAGCCCAAAACAAAGGCAAACAAAGAGCCAAGGGGAGAGGGGTGTCTCTCCCCTATATGAGACTTAAAATCATCTTCCCCACCACTGAAAACCCACTGGTTTTCAGTGGTGAGAAGGCCAAAAACACCAAGCCAACAAGATCTAAGATAAAGGTCACCAAAATAGCCAAATAAGGCCTGAAAGGGTGAGCCTTTGTTCAAACCACAAAATGACCTTAATGAAGGTTCAAGAACAAGTAAAAATAAGATTTTTTTATGTTAAACACAAACTCAAAAACTCAAAGCAAAGAGGGTAGAAAGAGGTTGCAAAAATGGGGAATATAAAGTAAAGTGTTTACCCTTGAAGATCCCTTGAAGAACAAAGGTTCCAGCCACTCCCTAGTGATCAAAACCAGTCCAAGATCACACAAAACAAACCTCCAAGCCTCTCAATCTCGAGCTAAGGTGTAAAGGTGTGTGTAAAGGAGCAAAAGTGAGGTAAAACTACACTTTTTGGCCTAAAATCACACACACAAGAGGAGAGAGATGGAGATGTAGATATATGGCAGAGATATATGTATATGAGCTCTGGTTTTTGTCTCTAAAAAACCTCTAACCTTCAGCCAAGAGGAAGAGTCTTCCTCTTATAGAACTTGTAAGACTTACAAGCTAAGCAAACAAGGGCTCATCCCTCCATACACGTGTATGGAGGGGAGCAAAACACTTTACAGCTGCAATAAAATATCTGATAAAGCAAGTGTACAGTGCTCGGCCGGCAAAGAGTACCAAATGGTAAAATTTAGTGCCGGTCGGCACAATAAAGCGCCGATAGAAGCTACAGCCAGCCGGTGGCCTCTAGCCCCAGCCGGTGGTGTGTAGGGATGCCTCATAAGGCACTCCCTCCCCTTTCATGGCAGAACACAAGTGTTTGGTGCAAAACCAAACACAACTGGTCGAGTTCGGAGGTCCTGAGGCAGGGCGCGCACAGCCGAGAACTCCGGGAGCTCCAAACGAACATGAACGTAGATAATCACCGAGTGTTCCGACGGTGACGTCCAAGTTTTGAGGACGGTCAAAAATGGGGTGTCTACACCGACACACACCCGCCGGCTAGCTCACGTTTGTGTTTTCAGGGAGTGAAGCGACGACGTTTGGAGGAGCGCAGACTTGATCAACAGGATTATATGAGGACAATATTTTGTGCTCGTACAATATACATTAATAGTGAGGACTTGCTTGAACAATTGGGACCCTTAGTGCAAGTAGGTGAGCCTTGGATTAAGGGTCGGATTAAGGCACACTAATTTGGGTTGGCCAAAGTTGGGCTGAGCTCCTTACCTAGCAAGACAAATAGCAAGCCAAATAGGGCGCAAATGAATACTGGCCAAGATCTTTTGATGAGCTGGATATAGCTCGCTCGTATGGATCTATACATCAAATGAGGTTTTACAGATTTCATGTGAATAACATGAAAATGGTGTATCACATGGAATGACAGATTGCCTTGTGAATATTTTAGATAATAGAATGATGGCCCCCTCTTTCTAGAGATTATCATGAAGCAACTGAGGGCACGCAAGACAACTATCCTGGAGTGATTCTTAACCAGGGAAGAAAACTCTATAAAAGGTAAACATCATACTTTTTGAAGGTGATACACACCCTGAACCTCAACCTCTTTTTTTGCATTTTCTTACTCTTAACCTTTTCTTTTTCAATCATTGACTTTAGCATCAGAGGAGCTTATTCGGCAGCCACACATCTAGCCGGGCAACACTAACAATACAGTCCATCGTGCAGGTTATAGTTCTTGAAACACTTCGTGATCATGGAACTCTGATTCCTTTTGAGTTGATTTCACCCCACATGAGGTTTCTTAATTCTTGATGCACCTTGCAATATTAGGGTACATATTCTATATCTTCTTGGGCAGAGTACATATGGATCCACAGATACTGAAGAAAATAGAAAAGGGAAATTATTATTGGCATTTCAAACAGTGGCCTTGGAAGATGGTGAATTCAAGGTTTGGCTGATTGGCATTGTCTTCCTCCATGGTAACTTGTCCAGCTTTTGTGTGATAAAACTAACAGTTCTCACAAAATCAACAATCTCAGGAGAAGTTTTTGATTTTGAAGACACTTTCTTCTGGTTTGCATTCGCTCTTTCTTTTTGACGAGAAAAGGAAGTTGGAGAAGATGAGCTTGTCATTATGCTTAAATTTACCAAGTTAGGACCTCCTGTTTGGAAGGCTTTACCATGTTTACAATTATAGTGTCCCTAAGGTACATGAAAAAAAAAAAAAAATCCCAAGTCACTATGATGGTGATAAATGTTGCTGATTGCTAATATGTTAACCATGTTACTTCAAACCTTCTATTGATCTCATTCTCAATTTGACATATGAGCATCATCATAAAACACATGTTTTACTGCAAAAGAAAAATTACCATTTTTTTTTATATCAGAGTTCATATTCAAGTTCAAAGCACCAATAAGCCAAAAACATAATTCTGGACACAAATCTCTCTTTCACACATTTATTTGAAGAGTCTTCCAGAGTTGCAGGTTCATTACTGAGATCAAGAGCAGGCGATCGTAGAGCTTATAGGTTTGAACTTATCAATGGATATTTGGCCTGCAAACTTAAACTTGAGTGGCTCGCCTTGGGGAATTGATTCGCCATTTTTCAACAAGCATCCACCCACAGAATCGTCTTTCCTAAAAATGGCAGGATCAATCGGCTCAACGCTGCTGAATCCATCGCATTTTACTGCGATATTATATTGAATGCATGCGCAGTTGTTACTAAACACAACTTCAAACTCTGATTGCCCCTTCACAACGCTTCCAGTTTTCGTTATTTTCACGTTGATTGAAGATAGAAAACACTGTGCAAAACCTGCATATACAATGCTTAGCACACTATTTGCATCATAAATTATTTTCTGTCAATTGTGGCCTGTCGACTGTAGCCAAATCCAATTTTATTGATTGTGGCCTGTCGATCATGACCAAATCTAATCTCATTGATTGTGACCAATCGATTTTGGTCTGTCGATTTAGACCATAAACTATTTTAATTAAAATTATGGCGACAAACATTTGTATTTTATATTATTATTATTGCTTTTGTTGCAGTTTCTATTTTGTGCAGCCCCAAAGCATGTAATGGACCATGGGTGTTCATGATATGATAGGCACCAAGTATGGTAGAAGACATGGCTTGATGGAGGTGGAAGATGATGGGTCATGGAGTAATTCAAAGCATGATGGGTCATGATGTGCATGAAATAAGGAAAAGTAGCAAACGTGGGACATGAAGTAAGGCAGCGTAAACTGTCATTGACATGGATTTGGGTTTGCCTAAGCTTATAATAGGCCAGAAGAAGACGAACAGGAGATCAACACATCAACAACTCAATAACACTTGACTTTTAGACTTAGAAATAGCTCTATAATTTAGGAGTAGTTTTCTCTATAAATTGTATTTGGTAACTTTGTTTACTTTATCACTCTTGTCAATTATAATTTGTTCCAAAGAAGTTCTTGTATTTTCAAGGCAATTTAAACCAAATACACAATCGTTTAATTGTTTTTGTTTGATTGTTCAATTTGAATTGTTGTTCCATTCTTATCGATAAGGAGTGAGCATAATTTTTACTTACACACACCAACTATTTCTAAACAATAATTCTAAAATGCACAGATGGGACATGAATATCTCACATAGTGTGGACAAAAGTTGTAAAACCCAAGTTTTGTATATTATTATTTTTGGATAGATTGGCAATTAAATTAATTTATATGGGTCGCTTAGTAATATCAAAGAATTAATTATGAGATGGCATTATTATTTCTATAACATAGGTCGGTAATTTTGCAATTTTGGAAAAAGAAAAGAATATTAGGTTAAGTATGAGATGCCGTGGCTTTTAGTCTTGGGAAGAAAAAAAAAAAAAAAACAACACAAACAAACAAGGGGAGGCGTGATATTGTGGAAAGGCAAGGCAACAAGGGTTTGAAAAAAAAAATTAAAGAAAAGAAACCAAAATCAAAAGGAAGAGGGAGGATTCATAAGAGTGGTGGTTTTGCTTTATTCATCACTTAGGTAAGATTTATTTTATTGTATTCCTATCTATGATTTTAGTGTTAATATATCAATAGATGATTTTATGGGCATATATGATTAAATAATTATATTGATGTAGTCTATGTTGGGGTTCTCGATTTTGCTCAATTTTAGAGTGTATTTTGTATTCCGTTTGGGTGGTTCATATTTTGAGATTAATATGTGATAGGTTAGGTTTAATAGTGGTGTGTTTGTGGGATACAAGATTGATTACAAGCAATTACAAATTTTTACGTGTATATAAACAACAATAGAATAATATGGGTTGAGAATTTCCGAAACCGTGATGGCTTTGTTTTGATGCTAAATTGTGAGAGTTCTTAATAGGCAATTGGGTTAATTTATTTTATTGTTGTTACAAGAAGAGATAGATGGGTGCACATAATAATTGTTTATGCGGTGTAATATTTTATTAGGTTTGTGAGATTGAGGTGGATCTTGGTAATTTGAGATTAGCTTGGGAAATATTATTTTAGCTATTTGAGATAAGTAACCCTCTATCACTGTTGGTTTATTTTTATTCCTATCGAACCGTTTAAAATCATAAATATTTATTCATAGCTTTCCTGTTCTCTTAAAATAAAATATGGGTCAAGTATAAAACAACATCGAATATTATTATGAAAGTTATTTGAATATTTTGTGAAACTATTCTGAAAATTGTACCAAATGTTTATTCTGAAAATATCGAATATTTTATTTTAAAGTTGTGTATTGTTTGAATATTTGAACATCATTCTAGTCTGACTATGATTTGGACCCTAGCCAATGGAGGTTATTTATTGGCACAGAAACTAGTTTCTTTTGGGGCTTTACCACCGGCCTATGTGTGGTTCTGGGCCTTGTCAGGGGCTAAGTGACCGTAGTCATTAAGACTTGGGTTTTGTGAATCAAATCATTGAACTATCTGAATATCAAACCATCGATTTGAATAACGAATTACTTTGAATTATCACATTGGCTTTTCATTTAAAATGTATTGTACATTGTTTATTTTTAGCTATGAAACCATCTTACAAATAATTATTCATTTATTGAACTGTAGAAAAATTATATTTATTGGTTATCGATTTATTTATTTATTTTTGTATACTTGATCCAACTAGCAGTGATGGTTGGTTATTTACTGGGCTCTAGCTTACTCTTATTTTTTTTTCCAGATTCTGAAGAGTAGAGCTGCGCGGGATTTTTTTTACATATGGGAGTGCCGAGAGTAGGACTATGAATTAAGTACTTGGATTATTGTTTTGTTAATGGATTTTATTAGTGGACTTGGTGGATAATTTCATATGATAAGAATAATCAATTTTTATGGATTTTAGCATTATGATAATTAAGGATTTAATTGGAGTATTTTACATTGTTGATTATGTGTTGGATTCTTAGCCTTGCATGCTCACTTATATGAGTGTGCGGCGTTGTCACGGAGCTTGGGGCGTGCCAATTTTGTGGTATCAGAGCCAGGTTGTAATTTTAAAGGCTAGTATAGAATAGTGGTGAGATTGGGTACATATAGGATTGGGAACGCTTATAATTTGATATAATGTTGACTTTATTTACATGTTATAGGGACTTGAGAATAGAATAAGATGAGATTTTATTATTGATGCATATAGGTTGCAATGGAACATGAGGAGACATTGGCAAATATGGCTAGGAATACACGCCAGGGTCAAATGAATCGACGGATTGGTAATAACAATCGGCAAGGGAACGTGCCTAATAATGGTAGTGGTTCTCAAGCAGTTGGAGGAAATCTGGGGCAAGAGTTGGGACAACAAGAACAAGCTGCAATCCCCAATCCAATTGGAATGGTTCAAGTGCTTCAGACTTTGGCCGGGGTGGTGCAACAACAAACCACCATAGGGAATAACTTGACTAGACTTATGGAGCAACAACAACGGATGCAGCCAGGTGTTGGGCCACAACCGAGGCCACGTTGTAACATTACTGAGTTTAAGAAGATAGCATTGGCATTTGACGGAGCCATAGACCCTTTGGAGGCTAAAAAATGGTTGACAGAAATAGAAAAGTTATTTCCCGTTTTTTAGTGTACGGATGATCAGAAGGTGACCTATGCTACGTTTATGCTACAAGGGATAGCTGATGATTGGTGGCAGATGGAGAAGTGCATACACGAGCATGATCCCAACCCTTATACATGGGAAAGGTTTAAGAATGCGTTTAATGAGAAATACTTCCCTAGGAGTGTTCGTCTATAAAAACAGAAGGAATTTTCGAAGTTAGAGCAAGGGAATAAGACGGTTGCAGAATATGAAGCTGAGTTTTCGAAGTTGTCCAAATTTACATCAACATTTGAAGCAGACGAGGATAGCAGAGCACGAAAGTTCAAAGGTGGGCTAAGAACAAACATTATGCAACAGGTGGTTCCTTTCGAGTTACCTACTTTTGGAGCAGTGTTGAATAAGGCTTTGTTGGTTGAGAGTGGCCTCATTAGAGCCCAAGAAGAGAAAGAAGAGAATTATAATAAGAGACATAGTTCTACCAACTTTCAAACTAACAACAGTTCGAAGGGCAATGCTAAGAGACAAAACACTTCTTCGGTTGGGAGTTGGGGAAGTCGAACTATGGGTGGTAGTGTTGATAAGAAGAATGATCGGATACAGTGCACTAGATGCAATGGGTTCCATCGAGATAGTGAGTGTCGCTGGAATACTGGGGCCTGTTTCTCTTACGGGCAGCCGGGGCACAGGATAGTTGATTGCCCTAATCGGAAGGGGCGTGAGACTGAACAGAAAGCATGGACAAATAAAGGAGCATTAACAGCCAAAGAGTCTTCAGGAAATCAAAAGAAAAATGGGGGTCATAAGCCAAAGACTCAGGGTCGAGTGTACGCACTCACGCAACAAGATGTTCAAACTTCCAACACGGTGGTGTCAGGTACTGTTTTAGTGTCTTCTATTTATGCACATGTGTTATTTGATTCTAGCGCTACAAATTCATTTGTGTCTATTGGATTTGTTAAGAAACATGGATGGAAATGTGTCTCTAGAGAGATCGACTTATGTGTTGAAACCCCGATAGGAGGGGTTATGGTTGCTGACTTAATTTGCAAATCTCGTGTGGTTAGTATAGATGACAGAAAATTGCTTGTAGACTTAACTGTTTTAGATATGCGGGACTTTGACATAATTCTTGGAATGGATTGGTTGGCAACCAATTATGCTTCTGTTGATTGTTGAGGCAAAAGGGTAGTATTTCAGATTCCTAATCAACCAGAATTTTGTTTTGTGGGTAGTGGAGTTAACACTCATCTTCTGGTAATCTTAGCTTTGCAAGCTAGACGGTTGTTAAGAAATGGTTGCGAGGGCTATTTAGCTTCTGTGAGAGATACCCGTGAGACTGAATTGAAGTTAGAGGATATTCTAGTTGTGAAGGAATTTCCCGATGTTCTTCCTGAAGAGTTACCGAGGTTGCCACTAGATAGAGAGATTGAGTTTGCCATTGAATTGATACCCGGCACGGGTCCTATCTCCAAGGCTCCGTATCGGATGGCCCCAGCAGAGTTGAAAGAGTTGAAGGAACAGTTACAAGAGTTACTAGATAAGGGCTTTATTAGGCCTAGTGTTTCTCCTTGGGGTGCGCCCGTTTTATTTGTGAAAAAGAAGGATGGTAGTTTTCGCCTTTGCATTGATTATCGAGAGTTAAACAAGGTAACAATCCGAAATAAATATCCTTTGCCTAGGATAGATGACCTATTTGATCAGTTGCAAGGAGCACAAGTCTTTTCTAAGATTGACCTTCGTTCTGGCTATCACCAGTTGAAGGTTAAGGCGGAAGATATACCTAAGACAACCTTTCGAACTAGATATGGGCATTATGAATTTTTAGTGATGTCGTTTGGGTTGACCAATGCGCCTGCAGCTTTTATGAATTTAATGAACAGAGTATTTAAACCCTTCTTAGATCAGTTTGTGGTAGTTTTTATTGATGACATTCTTGCGTACTCGAAGAGTAAAGAGCAGCACGAAGAACATCTGAGAATAGTGTTGCAAATATTAAGGGAGAAGAAGTTATTTGCTAAATTAAAGAAGTGTGAATTTTGGTTGGAGAGTGTATCATTTTTGGGTCATGTGATATCTAAAGATGGGGTGTCTGTTGACCCCAAGAAAGTGGAGGCGGTGGTGGAGTGGAATCGGCCTACTAGTGTCACTGAAATTCGTAGCTTCTTGGATTTAGCAGGATATTATAGAAGGTTTGTTGAGGGATTTTTCCGAATTTCTATGCCTTTGACGCGTTTAACACAAAAATGGGTTAAATTTGAGTGGTCAGATGATTGTGAGAAGAGTTTCCAAGATCTAAAGAGTCGATTGGTGTGTGCTCCAGTACTTATAGTTCCGTCTAAAGATGAAGGTTTTACCATTTATAGTGATGCATCGAAGATGGGCTTGGGTTATGTCCTGATGCAGAATGATAAGATAGTGGCATATGCGTCTAGGTAGTTGAAGCCATATGAGCAAAATTATCCTACGCATGATTTGGAGTTGGCTGCTGTGGTGTTTGCATTGAAAATCTGGAGGCACTACCTGTATAGGGTGAAATGTGAGATATTCACTGATCATAAAAGTTTGAAGCATATTTTCACTCAAAAAGAATTGAATATGAGGCAAAGGCGATGGTTGGAGCTATTAAAGGACTATGATTTGATTGTCAATTATCATCCAAGAAAAGCCAATGCAGTGGCGGATGCCTTGAGTAGAAAGACCCCGAGTAATTTGGCTACCTTAATCACTGACCAAAAGAATATCTTGGAGGACTTGCAAAGGTTGAATATTGAGATTAGATGGCATAGCCATGGAGTGCAGTTGGCAAACCTTAGAGTTCAACCCACATTGATTGATAGAATTAAAGATGCTCAGGAAAGAGATCCTCAGTTGCAAAAACTTAAGGCTGAAATGGAAATAGGGCTACAGATGGAATTTTGTATGCATAAAGATGGAACCTTGAGATTTGGAGAGAGGTTGTGTGTGCCTAATGATTTAGATCTTAAGAGAGAAATCCTGAGAGAAGCTCACAGTTCAGGGTATACGGTACATCCAGGGAGCACTAAAATGTATAAAGACTTGAAGAAAAACTTTTGGTGGAATAATATGAAGAGGGAAATTGCTCAGTATGTTGCTCAATGTTTGGTATGTCAACAAGTGAAAGTTGAACATCAGAGACCCGCAGGTATGTTACAACCTCTTCTTATTCCCGAGTGGAAGTGGGAACATATTACCATGGATTTTGTGACGGGGTTGCCTAGGACCCAAGGTGGTAACAATGCTATTTGGGTTATCGTTGATCGATTGACCAAATCCGCTCACTTTCTAGCTTTTAAGGTGGGGTTCTCCTTAGAGAGGTTTGCAAAACTGTATATCAAAGAGATTGTGAGGTTGCATGGTATTCCGATGACCGTAGTATCGGACAGAGATAGCAGATTTGTATCTATGTTTTGGAGGAGTTTGCATGCAGCTTTAGGTACTAAGTTGAATTTTAGCACTGCCTTTCATCCTCAGACTGATGGACAATCAGAGAGAACTATTCAAACCCTGGAAGACATGTTGAGGGCTTGTGTTATTGATCTTGGAGGTTCTTGGGATGAGCATTTGGCCTTAGTGGAATTCTCTTATAATAACAGTTATCATGTGAGCATTCAGATGGCACCATATGAGGCTTTATATGGACGGAAGTGTAGATCACCTATTTGTTGGAATGATGTGGGCGAAAGGAAGTTGTTAGGGCCTGAGATTGTGCAACAAACAGTGGACAAGATCAATCTTATTAGAGAGCGACTTCGCACTGCACAGAGTAGACAGAAAAGTTATGTAGATAACAGGAGACGCGATTTGGTGTTTGGGGTTGGAGACCATGTGTTCCTTAAGGTGTCTCCTATGAAAGGAGTAATGAGGTTTGGCGTTCGTGGTAAATTAAGTCCTAGATTTGTTGGACCATTTGAGGTTTTAGATCGAATTGGAGAGGTAGCTTACAGACTTGCTCTACCACCTTCACTAGCTGGAGTTCATAATATTTTTCATGTCTCAATGTTAAGGAAGTATATACCGGATCTTAGTCATGTGATTGATCATGCACCGTTGCAGTTTAAGGAGGATTTGACATATGAGGAACACCCTACACGAATTGTTGATAGGAAGGAACAGGTTTTGAGGCGTCGAGTCATCCACTATGTTAAGGTTCAATGGAGTATTCACTCAGAAAGAGAAGCAACTTGGAAACTCGATGATGAAATGAAACGAAAGTATCCACAACTTTTTGAGACTTCAGGTATGTCAAATTTTGAGGACGAAATTTCTTTTAAGGAGGGAAGGATGTAAAACCCAAGTTTTGTATATTATTATTTTTGGATAGATTGGCAATTAAATTAATTTATATGGGTCACTTAGTAATATCAAGGAACTAATTATGAGATGGCATTATTATTTCTATAACATAGGTGGGTAATTTTGTAATTTTGGAAAAAGAAAAGAATATTAGGTTAAGTATGAGATGCCGAGGCTTTTAGTCTTGGGAAGAAAAAAAAAAAAAAACAACACAAACAAACAAGGGGAGGCGTGATGTTGTGGAAAGGCAAGGCAACAAGGGTTTGAAAAAAAAATTAAAGAAAAGAAACCAAAATCAAAAGAAAGAGGGATGATTCATAAGAGTGGTGGTTTTGCTTTATTCATCACTTAGGTAAGATTTATTTTATTGTATTCCTATCTATGATTTTAGTGTTAATATATCAATAGATGATTTTATGGGCATATATGATTAAATAATTATATTGATGTAATCTATGTTGGGGTTCTCGATTTTGCTCAATTTTAGAGTGTATTTTGTATTCCGTTTGGGTGGTTCATATTTTGAGATTAATATGTGATAGGTTAGATTTAATGGTGGTGTGTTTGTGGGATACAAGATTGATTACAAGCAATTACAAATTTTTACGTGTATATAAACAACAATAGAATAATATGGGTTGAGAATTTCCGAAACCGTGATGGCTTTGTTTTGATGCTAAATTG
Source organism: Camellia granthamiana (assembly GCA_036172215.1). Lineage (NCBI taxonomy): Eukaryota > Viridiplantae > Streptophyta > Magnoliopsida > Ericales > Theaceae > Camellia > Camellia granthamiana. The sequence goes on along the minus strand of CM069906.1, from coordinate 907,268 downwards.
TGGGAGTTCTTAATAGGCAATTGGTTTAATTTATTTTATTGTTGTTACAAGAAGAGATAGATGGGTGCACATAATAATTGTTTATGCGGTGTAATATTTTATTAGGTTTGTGAGATTGAGGTGGATCTTGGTAATTTGAGATTAGCTTGGGAAATATTATTTTAGCTATTTGAGATAAGTAACCCTCTATCACTGTTGGTTTATTTTTATTCCTATCGAACCGTTTAAAATCATAAATATTTATTCATAGCTTTCATGTTCTCTTAAAATAAAATATGGGTCAAGTATAAAACAACATCGAATATTATTATGAAAGTTATTTGAATATTTTGTGAAACTATTCTGAAAATTGTACCAAATGTTTATTCTGAAAATATCGAATATTTTATTTTAAAGTTGTGTATTGTTTGAATATTTGAACATCACTCTAGTCTGACTATGATTTGGACTCTAGCCAATGGAGGTTATTTATTGGCACAGAAACTAGTTTCTTTTGGGGCTTTACCACCGGCCTATGTGTGGTTCTGGGCCTTGTCAGGGGCTAAGTGACCGTAGTCATTAAGACTTGGGTTTTGTGAATCAAATCATTGAACTATCTGAATATCGAACCATCGATTTGAACAATGAATTACTTTGAATTATCACATTGGCTTTTCATTTAAAATGTATTGTACATTGTTTATTTTTAGCTATGAAGCCATCTTACAAATAATTATTCATTTATTGAACTATAAAAAAATTATATTTATTGATTATCGATTTATTTATTTATTTTTGTATACTTGATCCAGCTAGCAGTGATGGTTGGTTATTTACTGGGCTCTAGCTTACCCTTATTTTTTTTTCAGATTCTGAAGAGTAGAGTTGTGCGGGATTTTTTTTACATATGGGAGTGCCGAGAGTAGGACTATGAATTAAGTACTTGGATTATTGTTTTGTTAATAGATTTTATTAGTGGACTTGGTGGATAATTTCATATGATAAGAATAATCAATTTTTATGGATTTTAGCATTATGATAATTAAGGATTTAATTGGAGTATTTTACATTGTTAGTTATGTGTTGGATTCTTAGCCTTGCATGCTCACTTATATGAGTGTGCGGCGTTGTCACGGAACTTGGGGCGTGACAAAAGTAAAAACATGATGTTTGCTAGTATACTCAAAACTAACCATTTTGAGCATTCGTTTGGGATGTGGGTTGACTTTTTAGTTATAGCTTGGGGCTAAAAAATCTCGCTTGGATAGGTTTTTTGGCTTTTTTAACTTTTGTAAAAGAAAAAACGAAACGAGTATGAGTTAGATGTGAAATTTTGTATTATTTGACTAAAATAACCAATTTTATCTTATATAAGCAATCAAGCCAAACGGAACCTGAATATGGTTTGTAAGAATATGGTCGACAATATTTATCAAATCTATCTTGTAAAGAAAGACAAAAGATTATTTATTTCTTAATTTTTTAAAATTCTTTTTGGATCATGGATTTGGGACCGCGTAAGAAGAGGTTTAGAAAGTCTTGGAGCATTTGACCAGTCTCTAAGAAGGGGTTCAAAAGTCCTAGAGCACTTGACCAGTCCCTAAGCACATGTAGATGTAATACTCGGGAGCTTCCATTTATGCATCAAATTGTCTCAATTTTTAGATACCTAACTCTTCAACTACTCATTTTTATTCAAAAGTTGACACTTCCAAGCAACAAAATAGTATGAAAACCCATTGCACTCCTAATTCAAGCAATCGGCTTTCACCGATATATATATATATATTTAAAAAGAAAAAAAAAAAAAAAAACTCAAAACAATCATGTCATTACCAAGTCAACCCTTAGGGCCACCAGAAGAAGACATTTAAGACCTTTGTTTTCTATGGCAACATCCTACCTTGTCTACCCCTTTCAATGTTCATAGATGGACCATGTAGCAGTGTAAAAAATAAAATAAAATAAAAAAGAGAATAAGATTGATAGGTAATTTACCTTGTGCACTGATGAGGAGGACAATAAGAAAGGCAAAGAAAACCTTGAGTGCTACCATCTTACCTCCTACTACTTTTCTGTTTTTGAATGGTTCATGACTTGATGCTTGCTTGCTTGTCATGTGAAATATATAGAGAGAGAGAAGAGGATTAACAAAATCCTACAATTTTAGGTAACCTAGTTATCATTATTATATACCATTTGAGTAGGCACATTTAACATGTTACCAAATTTTCATAGATATAATTATGTATTAAATGTAGGGAATGACCTTCCTTTCATCACTGCAAAAAATTAAGGTTTTAGGGGACAAAAATTTAGGGACAAAATTATTTTTTAAGGACCAAATATTTTTGTTGCGAAAAATGTCGTTATTATATTTTTAACAACAAAAATTAGACATTAGTGATGAATTATTATCTATTTAGGATCAAATTTTGTCTCAAAAAATAAACCATTTTGAGACCAAATTATTTTGTCTCTAAAAGTCTATTTATTAGTGACATTTTCAAAATTTTGTTGCTAAAAGTCTTATTTTTTACTTTTCGGGACGACCTTTTAACGACTATCCTCACAATAGTAGAAATTAGTCCCTAAATGTCTTTTGCAACAAAATTTTCATTTTTAAAGACCAAAATATTTGATTTCTAAAAACTCTTGTATGTTGTAGTGATACCTCATCTTTTCATACTTACTCATATCACTCTTGTGGCCCCAACCTAGGTACATATAGATTATCCGAATTGTCTACCTCATAGGTTTCACAATAAAGGTTATCCATATAAAATGTGATTTATTTATGTGTTTATAGATGTCCAATGAAATTTATTTTTTGTATGGTCACCTTTATTGCGGGGCCAATTAAATAGACGATTGGGACCATCAATATGGATCTGGGTTAGGGCCCACAAAAAGGGTTTGGAGAGATACGGAAAAATAAAGATATGAAGGGGGCTAATCTCAATTTCACAATTTTAAAAATTCAAATATATAATTGACTCATAAATGTTGAGGTGCTCAGTATTGACCTGTTTGTGGAGTGTAAGGATTTGACCTTACAAGGTTCATAATATGGAGAAAGTATTTATGTATTGGATACACCAATGTAGTGTATTACAAAATATCTCGTCCCTAAATATTAAAGCTAAGATTCATAAAAAAAGAATTAAGCAATTAGGGAAATGAGAGAAAGTAGTGTAATCCTTCTATTGTTTTGGTTTTAAAAATAACATAAAATAAAAATAAAATTCACCAAACATGCTCTTAATACTTAATTTCATTTTTTTTTTAAAGAACTTAAAATCCTATAACTTAATCTACAAGTTTGTTTTTGATCAAAATAGTATTTTTGAAATACTTTCGCCATTATATATTGAACAAGACCCATAAATTTTTACAGAGAAAAAAAAAGAAAAAAGAGAGAATTTATTGTGTATATTGTTTTCAAATGGTGAAATTTCACTATTTATGGGCAGGAAAATTTCATTATCTTTTTAAATAGAGAAATTTCGAAATAAGGTACTAAATTTCCAAAATTGAAAGGAAAAAAGAAAAAAAAAATTGGAGTACTTAATTTTTATTTGAATGCTAAAATCCCAAATTGAGGGTTATAAAATGACAATTATTTCATTGTGTCCACTGTGCAAGGATAGTGAAATTTTACAGTTTTTTGTATAGTGAAATTTTGCTATCTTTTTTAGGGAAAAAAAAAAAAGGAAGCAAATTAAGAGCTAAGAAAGCTTTAAAAGCTGAAAGCAACAACCATCACTGTCTACCATTCAAATATCTTATCATCTATATATATGGGTTCCAATATGTGATATATAATAAGACTTGGATGATGCATTTATTTTGACGTCTAACATTCAAATCTCTTTCCCAATAAAAAAAGATAAAATAAAAAATTCAAATATCTTATCCATCTCTCTCTGTCATGTGTCTCCGGTTGGATCTGTCATTCAAATTTTCTGTTTGGAGCCTTTTTTCGATCATGTTTTCTATTACTTTCTTTCGATTTTCTTGCTCTATTTTTGGCAACAAATGCACATTGGATACCGCCAATGCTATTCTTTTGTTCCACCTTTATCAAGTCTCCCCCATTCTATGAATAGGATATATACCATCCATATCAGCCTCATCATCATGTGAATTGAAGCTTATAGCTCTTGTGGTGCCAATTTAACGTTATGTCAGTCAATCCACAAAGGTTTTGCAATAAGTAATTATATAAACCCAACAAAAGTAGATAATATGCCAAGGGCTTCTAGCCCAATTCAATTCTTGGTGTGCAAAAGCTTCTTTAGCTCTTATGTGTTTCACCTGCCTCTTGTCGGTTAGCGACTCCTCCTTCCCCCCATAACCTTAGGAGAGTAGGTTAGATGTATATATATTTCTGATCCTCAAAAACATAAAAGCAGAAAATATACAACTCCACTGCACAGGACTTACATGGAAATTGACAAAATAAAATAAAATTGTATGCAGTTCAATGTTTGGTATAATTGAAGACTAATTTAGGACAAACAGCTGTCCATTTACCAACTTGGACAGAATGTAGGATGAATTGCAATGAAGGGACAATGAAATTTCATTTTAAAGAATCAAACAATGTGTGAAAGGGGTTCAAATCATATCATCATTGTCTGATTCTGAATCAAACTTGGAACGAAAGTGACTGTTTTCACAAGCCTACAAGGGAAAGAAGAGCAACCAAGTGATCCGATTTAACTGTGAAAATTTGACTCTGGTAATGTTGCCCAGTGTGGCAACTAAGATTTCCGCCAAGTTGGTCTTTAAGATTATGAGAGTTTTAACATTTTTTCACAGATCATTTTCTGTTGATGGAGATGGGCCAACACATTAGTTTTCTTGCAGGCAAGCAAGTCAGTTTGATAACTTTCAACACGGTGCATAAATCAACTCCAAGTTAGACAACCACAATATTATGTTATAACATCTAGAAGTATAATTTCTATCATTAACGGTGTCAAAAACTAGCTATGAATAAGAGACCCCAAAGTTTCTTGATTAACTTCAAGAAGATGTTCAAGCACAAAACTAATCAGTTTTCTTGTTAGTTTTATATGTAAATTACATTTCATTGGCAAATTATACTAGCTTGGCCATCAAAGCATAGATCTTTGGACACCAAAAGACACAAGGTGGGTGACCCAAAAGATATCTAGCTGTGTGTCTAACCGAATGCACCATAACAACCATTTTGCAATTCTTCAATGAAGAGACCACCATAATGGATAGTGCGAACTAGAAAATGCAGAGTACAAGTAGGAGCTGAAGGAGATCGTTGAGAAAGATGAAGGAAGAGAGTACAACTCCAACTAGAGGAACAAGAGGTGGCTCAACCATTAGGCCCACTTAGCCCATTGCCTAAGGTCTATCATGAAAATCTAAAAATTCTTATTTCTAAAGGCCCTAATTTTTTAAAAGCTTCATGAGATAACCCCTAATTCTGATGTTTAGCCTAAGGTTTCAAAAAACCTTAGGCCCTACTGGGAACAACAGATTAGAAATATCAATGAAAACGGGCTAAATGTTGGTGTTGTGCAAGCAATGCCTATAAAGTCATTACCACATGAGTTCTAGATAATACGATTGCAAAGGATTTTGTTCATAGAACACTATTTTTTCTAGTTCCACATAAGCTCTAGATAATATGATTGCAGATGAATTCTGTTTTAAGTTGTGTTGGATTGAGCTGGAATCCAACTCAACAAGACTTCTAAAAGTCAGCTAAAAGGATCTTATTCATCAAGCCAGCTCTTTGTAATTTCAAATAAACAATTATAAGAACTTGTGATACTTCTGTCCACAAATATGAAGCACTATGTTGTCTCAAAACAGAAAGAAAATAAAAAAGGCAAAAGAAAAACAAAACAATACAACTGGCTGTCTCTATTCCTGAGAATTCTAAGAGAAAAGGTTAGAACTTTAATTATGAGTGGCATAAAATTCCAGATGCTGCTTTTATTCAAGTAATCGATCACATACGAACCACTTGTCAAGATCTTCAAGATCAACTTCCAGTCTTAAAGAGAAAACAAAGACAGGACTTTGACAGTCCGAAAAGAGAAGTGGAGTTTTAAGATTGAAATCCATGGAAGGGGAAAAAGACAGTGGCTAAAATGGGTTCCAAGTGATAAATGCAACAATAGTAATATATTAACCCCAAGAGATTTCACTTTGTGCAAAAGACGATAATATCTTATATTGCCAAAAATCCTCTCTAAAACTAAGAGAAAATTGCATTAATATGACTATGAAACTCTATATATTTTCACAAACAAGTTGCTCAGCACTCCATCCAGACCTAAACAGAACAAAATAATTGAAGGGTACCTTACACTATCATTAACACACCTTTGAAAAATAAACAAGAAGTTAAGCCCAAACCCACCAAGCTGTTTGGCCCTTCACAGTTCCACCTGCACATTCCAGATCACAAACAACACTATAATGGAAGCAATAATATGCAAAACCTCTATGATTTACACAAAAAAAATTGCATATATATATGTATGTGTCAAGAAACAGAAAACCAAAGAGCACCTGTAGTTGGATGAAGCTGTGGAGACCAGAAAGATGGAGCAAACCAAATCCAGTTCCTATTGAATTCTCTCAGCTATGTCTTTCTTTCACTTTTGCAATTATACAAATACAGAAACCATCAATCAAAAACAAAAAACAAAAAAACCCATCTTCTCAAAACTGTTTACTTCGTTTCCATGTTCGTCCCAAGTTGAATATATATATATATATATATAATCATATCTGCAAATCTACTGTCCTGACCCTTGAGAATCATCCTTGGAAGATTGCTGCTGATGATGCTGATGCTGATGCTGATGCTGATGTTGTTGTTGCTGTTGCTGTTGCATTCTAGCATGACCCATTTGCTGGTAAATCTGGCTCAAAGCTTGATGGTTCAAAACCCCAATATGCCCATCCTGTGAGAGCCCAAGCTCCAACCCAGGTAGATGCTGACTAGAACCACCCAAAATTGAGGTGAAACTCATAGGACCCATGTTGTTATTTGGCAAGTCAAACCCAGGAAACCCAATTTTATGAAGATAATTCGAACTTTCACTTCCCAAATTAGCTATTGATGGGCCAGTGGATGATGGTGATGACTGAAACCCAAAACCACTGACAACAGCAGGAGGAGGAGGAGGAGGAGGAGGAGGCCATATCCCAGCGGTGGCCACATGGGTCCTCCCCAAATTCCCACCAATCATCGTCTGCCAAGTGGCCCTACCACCCAATTCATCAATCTTTTGTTGCAACCCAGCCGAAATCGAGCTCCCCTGTTGCGAAACAGAGCCTCCAGCCGCCGCCAGAGCCGACGCCGGCATAGTTCCGGTCCCCGTGGCGGCCATAATCGACGGCTCGGCTTGCTGTAAGAGCCACTGAATGGTTTCGCCGTCTGATTTGTGACCCAATTCTCGGGTGAGCTGGAAGATTCTGGCGGCGCAAAGAGCTGGCATACGAATCCTCCTTCCTCTGCCTTCGACTTTTGTGTGGCGGTCTTTGTTGGAGCTTCGTTTTGGGGCTAAAGCTGCTAGCTGTTTCTTGTTGGCTGAGTCTTCTTCTTTCTCCGCAATCACAATCTGGAAATCTTTGATTTCAGCTGGCTTGTTCTCACCCATGTTTGTGTAGTATGGGTTTGTGTTTGAGAGGCCCTCCTGTCCTTGTGGCTGCTTTGTTGAGCCCTTGGGATCCATGAACAGGGTTGTCTCTGTCTCTGCACAAAAATAATTTTTTTAAAATTATATACTATAAAAAGGGGCTTGTCTTCTTTAATTGAAGAAGGTGACCTCACAATATAACAAAATTGAACACAGAAAATAAATTAATAAAAAAGTTTTACTTTCATGGTTTTCACTGTTTTAGGCAAGGAATGTGGCACTCCTTAGTCAGATTTAACTCTAGGTTTATTGGTCTCTCTCTCCCATAACTATTTCATTTCTATTATTGGGGAAATTTTTTGGCTGTATATTCCTGGTTACGACTTTTGTGTATTTAATTATGATTTATTAAGGTGTTAGTTATGATATAGTTATATGTTGTGATATTAGTTATAATTTATTATGATATTATTATAATTATGTTCTGAGAGTTCTTTACTTATACATTTGTAGTGACTTTTATAAATGTCATAACTTGTATATAATACACACCAGTCTATTATAAATACCTTAATTTGTTACAAAATGGGATAAAAAAATTAAGTTGTAAATGAATCTGTTCAATCAGGTTGTGGAAAAGTTCGACACGATTGAATTTTTAGATTTTGTTGGTTAAGGAGTCAAAATTGATCAAATATTACTATTTGATTTTGTCAGTTTAGTGTAAGGAAATGATTCACTTTCACTTTAATTTTTTTATAAAAACTTGTAGAATTTCACATAGGAATAAATGAAAGAAAATTGGTTCAAGTTATTCTATAAATGTATCTTTTCCTAATTTTTATAAAAATATTTGAAAATAGATGGCAAATTAAAATTTTGATTAGTCTTTGAATAGTTAATTTGGTTTCATCAATTTTTCTTATATCCATACTAAAAATACAAAAATTAGATACCAAAAAAAAAAAAATTTCTCAAAAAATTTATCAATTCATTTATTATTTTGTGGTTTATATCTACATTTGATTTATGTATCTATTGGTCACTCTGTGGTGTGGTCTATATATTTCTATTTCTTTCTACCTATATAGTCTAAATCAACCTCTTTTTCATTGTGGTGAGTTTTGACCAGAGCAGGCCCATTTTTAACTCCAAAATTCACCATATCAGGCAACCCATAATAGCTCCATTAAATTCTCAATTCCCACATTCTTCTTCTTCCATGGGGATTTTCCATCTCCCTTATTATTTCTTTCTCTGCCCTGCTTTCATGATATTATTGCAACAACAACAACAAATGTATATTGATGCCATCTCTTGTAAGGGACTCAACTCAAGTGTCCAGACGGAAGCTTAATCTGGGGACACCTGGCAGGCAATGAATGGGGGGTAGGTAGTGGGGTTAGCTTCTAACCCACTCTAGTCCCATCCTTAAGATATATTAAAAAAATAAATAAATAAAGATTAAAGAAGGTATATAGAAATGGAATATCAGCAACCAGAAGTGATGGACCAACGTGTAGAGAAGAGATGGTGTGGTTTCAAAATGTTTTTTCTGTTTGGAGATACTTTGTGGGCCCTTTGAGGGGCCTGGATGATACAAAAGAGTTTTTGATGGTTCATGGGCCATGTCCGGAATCCCATTTTCCATGCAGGTAATGCATCGGTTTTTCTTTATGTAACCTTCAATCACTGGTTGGCACATTAGCAACAAAAATAAAATAAATATAAAAAATTAGTAGAATGTGTTAGCAAACACTTTATAGTTAGAAAGAAGTGAACAGATAATTTTGCATTGATGCATATTTCTACTCAAGCTCTCTTCAATTCTTAAAAAAGAAAAAAATAATAAAATTGAAGATCATTTGCAACTCTTGAAGTGCTTCTTTTTGTTTTGAATTTTTTTGATAATCCCTAGTCTTTGTAGTTCTAATTACCATAATATTACTATTGAAGTTTTTATAATGTATCAACTAATAAAACTTATTAAGAAATTCGATTGAAATCAAGGGACAAAATGGTTCATTTACTCTCTTCAAGGTAATTGAGAATTTGATATACAACTAATTTGATCCATTCTTGTTTGAATGTATCATTTTTTTCCTTTGCTTTTCTTCCAATTTCTTAGTGAATATAATCTTATTCTTTTTTTGTCAATCAATAAGAGATTGAGTATAAATATGAGAAGAATTATATTAAACTGAACAATTAAAGTCCAACAATAAATAGCTGGAAACTAGTAGTCACTAACCCCCAACAACCACCACAAGAAAAAGGTTAGACTTGGAAAGAAATAAACAACTACATATAAGTTTCATAATAAGAAAGCAATAATTAATATTTGACGTCGGTAAAGATTGGCGCCTAATCTCTTGAATAAGAGTTTATAAGAGTGCTCAACTGAACTAACTCCCTTATTTTAACTCACTTGATTTAACTAATGTTATTAATAAACTAAATTTACAAAAATCAAATTAACATAATAAACAAATTTTGGGAATTCCATATATAAATTATTTATTTATTTATTTTTATTAGAAGAAAACAATAGCAAAGGGTGTGGTTGTCATCAATACAAATATAGACTAAAATTGGTGACAAAGTTAATTGAGTGGATATGAATGAATGAATAAAAGGTCTAAGAAAATGACAGGCAATTCCTTCCTTGAATTACTCCGATGACAAAGATGCCCAATTTCTTTAACAGGTAACCCCCCATTTTCAATTCCGCGTTGAAAGCTATTTCTTCTTCATTAATTAATGCTTTATATTATATATTATTTATATATATATATATATAGAGAGAGAGAGAGAGAGAGAGAGAGAGAGAGAGAGAGAACATATATTGTAGGTGCACAATAAGAGAATAATAATGGTTTAGGTAGGTGCATGTGAACACGTCTATGATTTGTACTATACATATAATTGAAGGGCCTCCATTTTCCCCCTTAATATAGTGAATTTTATTATTTGTTGAAAAAAAGCATGTAGATTGGTTATTTGAATCTCTAATTGTGACTCTCTTTTTTTCTGTGTTTTCATGTAGTGAATGTTATTATTGGGTTTTGTGTATATTTACTAATGGATTTTAATTGATTGTCCAATTTCATGATATTTAGCTGATTGGGAGAGAATTGTGATAGTTTAAGGGATAAAATTAAAATTACCCTTATTTATAAATAGGGTCTTGATAATATATACCTTTAGGACAAATTTCATGCAAAATGTATAACTTTTTTTAAATTTCTTCACATGTACCTTCAGACACACGTTAATAAAATCCTTACAAATATCATGTTACATAATTTTGTTTATTTATTTTAAAAGTAAGTTAATTTGAATCTCTATGTCATATTTTCATAAGGCTATATAGTCATATGAATGAAATAGATGGGAAAAATAATATTCCAAGATTGCTTTTTTAATTGTCAAAATTCAAAAGTGAGCAAGTTGGCATGATTATTGTCTCCCCTTTCAACTACTGAAAGAACCACAATCTATATATATATATATAGGATGAAATTTTACTGAACAAAAGTCATATACCAACAGTGAAAGGTTTTCAAAACAAAGATACATGTAATTTTCATGCTTTCAAGATATATATATATATATGTGGAGAATTTTACGATACACATTTCTTATCATATGTATAGTTAATAACGTCATTTTTTTTAGTTATGATCAATTTTCTTGTTTAATTATGACATTATTTTAAGATGTTTGATTATGTTTCATATTTTCATTATGATTTTTTTTAAATTATGACTTAGAAAATATGAAATTTATCGTTTTCTTCTTTAATTATAAGGTGTATATAGCACATGAGAGATGTGTACTATATTTTTTCCTATATATATTAAACTAAAACACAGATTATGGAGTGTGGAAAAAGTAGCTGACAGTGAAGAAGATTAGTAGCAAGTAATCTCTTCAAATTTGATCACTTCCATTGCATGGAAACATCCATGCATTTCAGGTCACCCTAGTGGGAATTCTGACACACTTTCTTCCTATTCTTTTATCATTCTTCCCAACTTGATTGCCAACCATCTTTAGAGGGCATTTGTATCAATCACAAAAAGGGTGAGACTGTGACTTTTTTCCCCCTCTGTCTTTTTTTAATTTAAGCTTTGCGTTTGATAGGTAGAAGACACGAAGAAGTGGTGTTAGAGATTTTTAAAATTGTTTATATTGATGTGATAGGAGAATGAATTTTAGTTTCTAAATAAATCAATAACAGCTATGTAAATAATTCATGTGATTGAAATTAAATTTAGGCGTGAAACTTAAAAGGTCATAAGTATTTTTCAAATATAAATATGTCAATGTTTTGGAGTAAGAAAAACGTTATGTATTGTGAAATTGTGCTATGAATTTTATCCCAAAAATGGGGTGAATAGTATTTGATTTAAAGTTGGCAAGATGTTGGCAACTTAGACTGATTACGGTCCATAAATGTATTTTTTTGAGTAATTTTTGTGAGTAGCTAATATTTTTGTTGGGGGCAACACTCCTCAATAGTTTCAACATTCACATGATCATGCTAGATCTATACTTAAATGCTTTATACAGTAAACACGAGGTGGATAGGGCCATAGCCCCCAAACTTTAAGAAATTCTCATTATTCTCATATTATTATTTTTAGCGCCTGTTAAAGAAATTCGTATTTTAATCTTAGCAAAATTCATATAATTTTAATTTGATCTTTTTAAAATTTAAATGATGTTACTTTAATAGAGAAAAAAAATTAAATAAATTTATCACTAAATAAAAAAGTCTACGTAATCGTATGACTTTAACATATTAACGAAGAGCACCACACAATATTTTTATAGAAGTATGGATCATTGTTGGGTGGTGGTAATAATGGTGAGAGTGCTATGTGTGAATTGGTGATTGCGTTGCTTGTCACATATGCTTCCCATCTTGGAGACAAGAGGAGGCCCCCTCTTTGAAAACTAGCTGATGAAATATCATTCCAATATCACATGAATTCAAAGGCTTGAATGGGAAAAAAGAACTTTGCTTTTACATGGGTTACAACTTATATTTATAAGATGTGTATATGTACATATATAGTTTCCCTATATAAGAGATAAGCTTGAATCTATGCTTGTCTTAATCACTTTAGCTTCCAACTTCCATCTTTTTCAAAAGTTTTATTTAGCCCATTTGAATGACAAGAGTTGAGCATGTAATGGAATATATTAATTAAGCTTCAACAAAACCAACTAGTGCTATTACTTTCCCAAAAACCTATGGGCACATGTCTGCAAAACTCAATGCATGCAAATTTTTGCTAAAGAATTTTCACATTTTACAGATACAGTTAAAAAGGTTGATGTATATGTCCTATCATAGTTGGGCTTTCATAAGAATCATAATCCATAAGAAAAATGGAATTTGGGGAAGATAGTGGAATTTCTTCCACTATTTTTTAATATATTCTTAATCCTATGATAGGGTAAGAATTTTAAAATATAAAAATAGTGAAGTACTATTATGTGATTAAACCTTCAAAGCAAGTGTTTATAGGGTTTATTTGGTGCAGTTTATTGCAAGTTCAAATTTAATAATCAAAAAGTATGAGTTAAAAATACATATTTCCCAAATTTTCAATAATAGTCTTTTAAAAAATTATTTAAAATATTTCTACATTATAAATTATAAATAGAAATTATACCGAACATTATAATATATATTTCTATAATAAAAAAAGAAGAAGTTATAAACAGTCTCATAAACTGCACTAGATAGCACATACTGTTAGCATGATGATTCATGGGGGCAGCCAATTGAGTATCCTTCTAGAGGAATCAACTCATTGGAGGGTTACAGAATGCATTTTATTATTTTACCACTACTAATTAATGATGAATATTTTCTTTATGGTTAACATTATTGCTCAGATTATAAGTAATGTAAATATAATATAAATGGAGTAAGAGTAACATTCTCATGATTACCAGAGAGTATACAATGCATTCTTTATATATTAAACTATGAACACTTTGCACAAACTAGCCAATTTAAATAATAAAAAAAAAAATTGTTGATAAATTAGCCATTTTTTTAAATTTGACAAAAAAGGAAAAAGGTATAGTTTTATTTTATTGACAAGGGAATGCCTTGGTAAATTTGTTTTTTTTTTTTTTTTTAAAAAAAAAAACAAAAATGGTTGGGAGAGAGCTAATAACTTATACAAGATATATATATATATATATATGCTCATGGAGCCTACATGCATACAATTATATACAAGAAGTTATATTCCATAGTTTTTCATTAGTTTTTGTTCAGATGAATGACATGGACTTCTTAAAAAAATTGTGAAAACTGAAAGAGAATTGCTATTCAAGTAGCTTAAAATTGATTCAGATGGTTTTCACTAATTGACTAGTGTTGTTGGTGCTAGGCTGATCAATTATAGTAAAATCATTTCAATTAGTTTCAAACCGACTTCGAATTTAAATTATTGAGCAAGAGTAATTAGTGCAGTGAAAAAACACTATGGGTATGTTTGGTTTGAGTTTGGGAGATGAGTTTTAGAGATAAAAAGTATGAAAAGTTGTTTGGTTTGGTTTTTTTCAAAAGATGTTTTGGAAAATTATTTTTAGAGAGAGTTTTGGAAAAAGTGATTGATTTGATGTGTATGAGAGAGAGATTTGTTTAGAAAACTTGTAAACCAAACAAGTTTTGGGAAATTTTTATATCTCTCAGGCTTAGTCAAGTTCAACACGTAAGTTCGAGCCCCAAAACATTTTTCACCTATTATTTACCCTAATATATATTGTGGGGAAATATTTTGGGAATAATGCCACATGGTCAAGGTGCCTTCGAGATGTCGGCCGACGTGCCACGTGGGCAAGTCATGTTTGCCGAAGTGATTGCGACGTTGCCGAGGTTTGTTGTGGCATTGCCAGAATCTGAAATATTTGAATAGGGGATAAGAGTCCTAGATAAGAGAAGACACTTAGTTTGGATAAGAATAAGACTCTTGAGAAGTTTATCCCTATCTAGCTAAGGGTCCGAGATAAGCATTGTTCTTAAGTCCTATGAAGTCAGACTTCTAAGGAACTAGAGCATTACTGACTGTAAAAGTGAGGTACTCCGTAGATTTACAGTATACTTTTATTTGTGCATTGAGTACTTGTGTGATATCTTTGAGAGATTAGATTACTGACTTGATCATCGGAGTGTCCTCGAGTAAACCACTGCAATATTCTCATCTTCTTATTAGCAAGTGGTTGGCTCAATCTATTTTGCCGCGCACTCTCTAACTAAGTTACATGTTTAATTATGAGATCAAAAATCAACACTCATATATATATATATATATATATCAAACTAGAAAAGGAGTACTTCCCAATTCACAAGCACCATTAGGAACCAATATCTCTATAAGCTCCAAATAAAGTCCAGAAAGTAGTTCCTATAAGATGGGACCTCACCATATTATCCTCAAGTCACATCTCTCTCATCTCATGAGCCATCTTTTAATTCCTAATTATATATTATCTCTTGTTTACTTTTTCTAAATTTCATGTCTTGTGGATTACCCTTTATTACTCTCGTTTCTTCTATTACTTTCTTCTTTTCTTTGCATCCTAACCTATCTAAATATTAAATATATATATATATACACTTTAACAATATTAACGATTAGGTTGCCACATCATATGATAAGATAATATAACAAAACTAGATAATTATTATAACATTATTTATTTTTATTATATATTATACTAGGCAAAAGAGATAACAATTTTATTATTTTTTCTCTCTATATAATTTTGGTTTTAATAAAACCAACAAAATGAAATCATGGTATTATGATCATCCTTTGTAATATTAGACAACTAAATAAGAATTGGTTTAGATTTATAAAATTGAGTGAAATTTTTCGGATGGGATAGATTCGATGTGAAATTATTGGACGCTCCAATTGAGTGGTCACAATCTGACCCATGTGCTTGATATGCAATCTATGTAGAATCAAATTTTTGGTTGTTTTTGCAGCTCTATTTTTAGTAAATTCTTAATTATTTTTAAAAAAAAATTGGGTTAAATTTTTTAGTTATTTTTGACTAATTAAGTTCAAAAAATTTATTTGTTTTTGGCTAAAAAAGTTTCATAAAAAACAAGAGCTAAGGACATACTCAATTTTCACACAACAAAAAAGTAAATTTTTAAATATTTATCAAATGCATTAATTTTTTTAACAATCACCTTATCTTAAAAAAACCAAAGAAAAGTTATCGCTAAACCAAGCCTTAGTTTGTATAGTCAATTAGTAAAAAATTATTTATAAATCAATTAATAATCAAGTTTAACAACATATACCTACAAGTTGATCAATACCAACAAATACTGGTGGAACAATTCGTCTTGAATTCTTCAGTTGGTAATTTTCAGGTCTTCAAAACTTGGCGATGATCTTATCTATGTAGAATAGAAATTTGGTGCTTCAAGTCGCGTTACTTAGTCGCTTTCCTAAAGACAATATTTGCACCTACCAAAAGATGTGCAGAGGGTTACAGCAAATTCACCTCCAGAATACAATGAAGCCTCTACAATGATGACAGTAGATCAGAATACTTTTAATATAATCAAGAAAACTAAAACATTGATAATCAAGTCTGCAAAATTTGATTACCAATAAGAAAAGCAGAAACTTGTTTAAGAAACTCTTGATCGAAAACTTTAAATCAAGAGAGAGAGAGAATTGCAGGAATGCTTTCTAATTTTTTTGGATGGATTGAAATGGTTGATTTCACAGCCTATTTATAGGCCTTGATGCATCTGATCGAATGGTTATATCCCTTGATTGCATCAATTCAGATCTGACCATTGGATCGACAATCTCTGGTGCAGATCATTCTTACACCGAATAGATGCCTTGACTAATCATACCTGATCACGATCGGGTGCCATCTCATCCATACGATCGCGCGCAACTCTAATTAACGGCTATGATCAAACCGCTCTAGATCGAACACATAACCGTTCGATTGGTTAGTTGACTCATTGCCAACAAAGTGCGGCATCAAACACCACACAGATCTCATCCGTACGATCGCACACATCTCTGATTAACGGCTATGATCAAACCGCTCCAGATTGAACACATAACCGTTCGATCGGTTGGTTGACTCATCTCCAACAAAGTGCGCCATCAAACGCCACACAACCCACTGTCCACGCCACGCGCGCGTGTGCGTATGGTGTAAAGCACACGCAACTCATCCATACACCGAATAGATGCCTTGACTAATCATTCCTGATCACGATCGGGTGCCATCTCATCCATACGATCGCGCGCAACTCTAATTAACGGCTATGATCAAACCGCTCTAGATCGAACACATAACCGTTCGATTGGTTAGTTGACTCATTGCCAACAAAGTGCGGCATCAAACACCACACAGATCTCATCCGTACGATCGCACACATCTCTGATTAACGGCTATGATCAAACCGCTCCAGATTGAACACATAACCGTTCGATCGGTTGGTTGACTCATCTCCAACAAAGTGCGCCATCAAACGCCACACAACCCACTGTCCACGCCACGCGCGCGTGTGCGTATGGTGTAAAGCACCATCCTTGCAGTGTGAGTGCATACATACTAGCATCCATTCCACAATTTCATATTCAAAGGAATATTTCATGTAACACTTTATTAAGTGCTCAATTTTTTCCTCTTTTTCTGATGTAGGATAAAGTCCCCAAACTCATTTCAAACCTTCTAAAGAAAAACAAAGAAGGTTTTAAAAACACCCAAAAACTAAACAATAAATTTTGAAAACCCATTTTGAAAATTCCCGAACAAATACAATATTGATACAAGAAAAAGTCTCATAATATAGAAGAAATTGAGTGGAATAGAATGATCATTCCTCATTTTGGTTCACCAAAATAATGACAAATATTATATTACAAATAGGATCATCATTCACCAAAATGAGTAGCCATTCTATAAATGAGCTAAGAAATGGACATTTGTTTCTATTCTATTTTATTTCAATGAATCAAACGCTACCTAATCAATTATGTCTTTGACAATGATTGACCTCCTAATAATACAAGTGAACTAGCCCAATCGATTAAATTATTTGAAATTTTGAAATATTTCTTTTTTTTTTTCATCCATATCTTAAATCAGCATGAAACAATTCGAGTAGTCAAACATCAAACTTCTTGTATAAAGAGTCAAAATTAACATCAAAGATTTACTAGACACTAAAGAATACTTGCAAAGGAATAGGGAATCCAAATCAGTAATGATAGATACCCCCACAAAACATAATCCCATAACTCCCAAAATGATCTGGATCATTCATGTCACTGTCAGATAGAAAATAAAAAAAATAAAAAAAATCAAACGCATCAATGGGGGTCGTGGAGGTCTTCTTTTGTGGAGATCCCAAACATTTTTATGGGACCTACTTATCACTGATGGCAAATCAACTCACAGCAGATGAACTAACAAAATCATCATAAATTTGCTTTCACTAACCAAAAAAGAGAGTAACGGAGAACATTATTGTGTTTAATGATGTCTTATGATAAAAGCATTCAAAGAACTACCCCTAGCAAACCCTCTCACACAAGCTTTTACAAAAGCGACATTTGCACATTGTTATTTTTATACTCTAATGATTGGGGGAATCTGGCTTTCAACTTTAGCCATAATAATGTTTAGCTGGCATTTATCATAGTCCAGGACAACGTATCTTGTGTAAAATTTAAGGTTGTTGTTACACTGAATTTGGAAAGAAAACTACGTGGTCCCAATCGAGAGAGAGAGAGAGAGAGAGAGAGAGAGAGAGAGAGAGAGAGAGAGAGTCATCTGAAAGATTGAAATACATACTTGGGATATCAATCAAATGGATACATAATACAACAACAGAGATATTTACATGTCCCTACAAATCATTTATGAGTTCAAAAGAAGAAAGAATTACAGTGCCATACATGGCTTACCAGCTCACAGAAGGCCTAAAGTACATACAGATGGGTGGATTAATCCTGAAAATGGAAAGGATTGCTGATGGTATAGTCCAAATCCCATCACCGCATATCAAACCCGAAGCGACTGCCCCTGCATAATCTTCTGCACCTTTCCTGTTCAATTGCTCCCAGACATACAATATCACTGTCCCAACAAACATATCAACTGCAAAATAAGCTCCAATATAAAATGGTACCGCCATTGCCATTGGAATGGGAATAAATTGTGAAACCTTTGTCGGACTCACATCTCTCAGAAGGTTTCTAACGAGAGCAGCCACAAAGAATCCACAACATAAGGCTAAGCAATGCTTGGGAAGCTCAGAGAAGCCCTCAATTCCCAGAATGGCCATTTCCCTAAATATAACAGCGTATGGTGCTTTGTACGGAGAAACCAGTCCAAAACAACCAAAATGTGAGCAGGGTGAGGACACAACCCATGGCTGTTCCAATTAACTGGCTCACAAACATAGACTTGGCTGACGATAGAGTGAGATAGCCCATCTTGAAATCTTGCATGAGATCTGCTGCGGTGGAGACAATGGACATCACAACCCCACGAGCTGCCAAACCGGCTATGACTCCACCATCACGTCCGACCAACGAAGCAATCACAAAAAGACCAATCTTTCCATAAGTGGAAGCCAAACTCCAGTCTGTGAGCCCAGTTCCGTAGGAGTTGCAGAAGGCAAGGGCAGGCACAAGAATGTATGAACAAAGGACCAAATACCATTTCAAGGGTGGGAAGATGCTTGGTATTGTAGCAGTAGATATTGCAGCCAAGCCCACGTATCCAGAAACCGCAAGCCAGGATGGTATCCTGTCTTTCAGAAATATCTCGTCTCGTTTTCTCTGCTCCATTATTATTTTAGAACTCTCACTATCTGTGGAAGCATGTTTTGAAACAATTAATTCCTCAATATTCGGATATATAGGCAAAGTAAGAAAGACATTTTTGCACACTTAAAGCGGTTAACAGGTGATAAAAAAATTCACAGAGCAACATGAAAAGTAAAATACAATGCTATCAGTAGTTTTTTGTATTACTCACCTGAGACTTCATTAACAACAGGAAGATTCTTCTGTTTGGGGGTGTTGCACAATTCCTTGATGGTTATTGTAATTATCTTAATCAAATTGTAAAGGCCATCACCAAGGATAAGGGAGATGGCTATGAAAACCTGCCAGAGTGATGGTTGGATTGGAAGAAACCATGTTAGAGCATTAGAATGGAAAAGGAGAAAAGAGCAAAAGAAAATTATGCATCTCCCATCTTTGAGGAAATTTAGAAAACCAAAAAGGACTTATTATAAGTCCTCTCCCTTGGAAAGACCACCAAGAAGATTCTACTTCGGAGAAGATACTTCTAAAGGCAGACTTCAAGATACTAGCAATCACAGGATTTGTTTGACACCACAAAAAATGGAAGTAATAATAGCAGATGGGAAAATGAAGTTCAAGTTCATTGGCATACATTTCCTACGATTTCTGAGAAATTCAGCTATATTGTCAGTGATCCATTGATCTTAGCAATACACCACCACTAGAACTGGAAACGTCTACATGTTTCAAGTCACAAATAATGTGCCTACCAAGAATAGATAGTTTCACCATATTACTCTCTTTCTCTTCTCTAATTTAGTCTATTAATATACTTCAAAAGGATGACACAATGAATATTCCTTTTCTTCATTTTTTCCAATCAAATTTTACGAAATTAATCCAACTTCTATTGAGGGCCAGCTAGAACTGTGCCTCGGTCATGTCAGTGACATCACCCATTGAACTCAAACTTAGGGTAGCAAGGATCCAGGGGCAACATCATTGAACCGTCCATATTATTCTTGAGGTGTAAAGAAGTAAGTTGTCCAAGCCTTCAGGATTGTGATCTTCAGATAAATGCAGTGACACAGTGTATGTTGTAAGGAGAGGGGAAAAAAAAAGAATAAACATACCTTGTACCCATAAAGACCCTTGAAATCATTGCTACCAAGATCCGCAGGATACCAATGCCCTGCGAGTTGGGATATGTAGGGCCAGAGAAAGCCCCATGATATGATTGCACCAAGAAGAACTGAACAGTTGACTATGTGAGGGCAGATAAGACCACATCCGACATAAGTTGGACCAAAGTCAAAATAAAACCTGCAATTATGGAATCATTTAAATCACCAGCAAATCAGTAATACATACAAGTCAATTGTATTATTAGCAATATCATGTCTGTTAAGTATAGCGTTTCTTGAAGTTGTATGAAGCAGCAGCATGTAAATGGGATTATGTGTGCATGCTACACAAACATACATACGCACATGGCATAATATAAATCTTTGCAACACACATCACTCAAATTTTATTTTTTGTGTTCTTCATAAGCTCAGCAGAAAATACATAAATCTTAACAGGGCCGTCTGTTTCCACTTATTTGCAGCTTATTTAGCTTAAAATTTGAAATCACATGCTCAAACAATTGTACATAAAAACGAGGGTGTTTTGTTCTACTTTTTAGATTTTCATCTTATTTGCCTTTTTTAGCCTAACAACTCAAAATAAACTCCAGAGGCTAACTTTTTTAAAGTTGGGTTTCAGATGCATTTTTTAAGCTAGCTATCTTAAGCTGAAGTACAATTTTTTTTTATCAAACAGGCCAAACACCTGCTATAGTCATCACAAGATTCTCTTGGCAAGAGCGGTGATCACAAGATTCTCATACCTAATTTTTTAATCCGTTTTTGCTAAGTCTGCTTATTCTTTAATTAGATATTTGATGAGTTGGATACACCACTGCATCCACCCCCTCAAAAGATCTCCTATTTCACTCCCTCCATATACCGCACTCAATAGAGATGAGCCTTCTTCTCCGTTGGCATCAATTAAAGAAAAACAAATGAAAGCAAAGAACCTTACATGTTCTTGAATAGAGTCAATCCAAGGGTAGGAAAATTACCAAATCCACAAGAATCTCCAATACCACTGAAGAACCATTTAAAGCAGCTCCAGCATAAACTTAAGCTCAAGTACTTCCCAAGACATCTGACTTGTTTCCTGTTTAAAAAAATAAATAAATAAATTCATAGAAATTAGATTTAATTGGAAAGTAAGCAACAGTCCCATGACAAAATGGTTTGAAAAGAAAAGGGAAATATATGGAAAATGCTCAAATAATTCTTGAGTTAAGTCAATTAACAATGAATTTAAAAAAGATGCTACAATGATCATCAATTTCATGACATCCCCAACAAAATACTCACAATTCAAGGTAATTTTTGTTGTTGTTGTTGTTGTTGTTGTAATTGTAGCACTAAATGGGATAAAATAAAAGGACCAAACTAATATCCGAAAATTATTGCAGACACCTAATTTTCAAGCTGTACATGAGCATAGTTATAAATTTTTTTTAAAAAACACAATCTTAATCTTTATACATTCTTCTTGATTCATTTTCTCTTTCTTCCTCAAAAAAATTACATTGCATTCCCAAACATCGTGCAGCTCAACAAATTACAGAAAGATGCAGAAAACCATGAAACACCTCATATATCATCCATTGCTTACCCTGCAAGCTCAGCTCCAGTATTTGTGTGGAAGCTGTTTATCAACATTGCTGTGGCTGTTCCACTGGGTTATGTAAGCTTATAATCCATGACCATAACCTGAAAACAAAACAACAGATAAGTGTGAACAATAATGACAACCATTTTGTAAATAACAGGATAAGTAGAAATATACCAAAAGATCGGAAATATACCAAATAATTATTCGAAGTAATTACATCAAAATATAAGTGGAAAACCCAGCAAGTTAATCAGTTTCCATTAAAAATAAGGTACATATAAAATATTTAAGTCCAAAACTGAGTCTAGGGCTTTAAATAATGGCTGTTACATAATGAATCAGCAGCCACTGTGTAATGGGATTTTGGAGGCTCGATACAAATACAACACAGATACAAATACAAATTACAGGGCATTATAACGACTTTAAGGAAAAAAATGCAGCTGTATTGTCTTTTACGGACTGTTACAGCTAACACGGTGATTATAGCCTCTGTAAACATAAAAAACAGCCAACATAGATCACTAGTATACCATTTTTTCTTCCTTTCTCATTTTGTAATAACAATTGAAGAATGTCAATACATACCTTCCGAAGTGGAACAAGACTAAAAAGTCCAAGAAAACTGACAACAAATAGAAAACCAATCATCCACCCCAAGCCAGGGTTCTTTACATCCTCAGCCCGATTGCCAGGGTTCTGTACGGGGAGCAAATATTCCGCGGAGCCTGTACTCCTTTCGTCCAAGCTCCTTGTCTATCCGATCGACCTGCGAACACAACGGCAGTGAGCTACCCGGCGGTGTGTGGCCGAAAAACCCCTCCGACAGTCAAGTTAGCACACACACTCAGGGAGAAAGAGAGAAAGAGAGAGATATATCACAATGAGTGTTCCTCACCAAATGATGTTCCATCCCCAGCATGGGGGGTGCAGTCATACTTATATACTTTCTGCGCTCATCTCTGTACCCATTAGTCTCTTGACACGTTGAGCTGCTCTCCCATTTGTCAGCACAAACCCAGCGAACACCACCTAACCAAACCGCCAGACAACATTACCGGGAACTCGGCAGCCCGGCGACATCACCTCGGCTTCACACGACCGGGCTGCATAACGAGTCCCAATGTCCACTCGCCGAGCTCCATAACAACTGAGGTCAGAAGCATTCCAGTAGAGCCGAGTTCCAGACAGGTCGAGCCGGCAAATAGAAAGCCTTCCCGCCGAGCTAAACGTGTGAACCATGGAACCCGGGTCGGCAGGTGACCATCTTGGCCAAGTAAGCTTGGCCCATACACGGGGCTTGACCCTCGGCCGAGCAAGACCGATTCTGGACGCAGACAAGCCCAAGTAGCTCGGCCCCAACTTGGTCCTGGACCTCGACCGAGCAAAACCACCTCTAAATAGGCCCAAGTTAGCTCGGCCCAAACGTGCTCGGCCATCTTCTGTCCGACTTCTACCACGGCCCAAAGCCAGATTATAAATCTCCCTCTCAATTGCCCCTTAATTCCGTCCGCGCAAGCGTGACTAGGATTACACGATCTGACCAGGGTAGATTCTCCCTTGGTCCTTAGTTCGCAAGGCGTCAGCCGCGCTAATCCCCACGCTCAGTTTATAGACTTGCTCGGTCGACGCCTCAACTTGCCATCTTGTCCCTTCAGTACTAACGCCGCCGCCATTATGGACACACGTCAATCATTGATTGGCCTCGAGCAGCCAACCCAGCCGTCCCTTCATATTCAAATTTTGGCGGTTCTTCTCCTTTAAATACACCACCTGCCCTTAACATTTTCTTCTTACTGTCTCTCTCTCGTTCCAGACGACCCAAAGCTACAGTGCTCTCCCCATTATCAAGCACCCTTCTTGCTCTTCGAAGATTCAACTTTTGCCTCATTCTGGTAAGTTTTTCGAATCTCTTCATTGCTTTTTCATTCGGTATTTCACATTTTAGGGCACAAAAACCATAGGTTTTAGGATATAGCCCCCCAAAAACCCTCTCTGCCCCTGCTCTCTTTACTGTTCTTCACCTTCAATGATGAACACACGAAGATCTGGGGCAGACCGGGCTCCAGGTCTTCTTTTGATCCCAAAAAACACCAAGACCGAGCAGGCTACGAGTTTACAAAACTCGCGTAGGAACCGAGGTAATAGAGCGCTGGACCGCTCGACCGGGCTAAAATCTGGTCTGCTTGAACAACCGAGCTTCTGGGTTTACCTTTGTGACCAAGATGGTTTGGCACTCCATCTGACCGAGCTAAAGTTAAGCTCGTTTTGCGTGGCCGCGCTCCCATTTACACTCACACTTCCTTTTACTGCAGAGTCCAAGGGGACCACGCACCAATACTGAGGCTCTCAAAGGCCGAGCAACCATCAACCGAGAATTTTGCCAAACCAACACTGCCGTGCTAAAATCAGCCAGTTTCACATGGGGCGTTATCGCTTCCTTGTTGACACGCCGGTTGCACTAGCCGCGTTCCGGGAAGAGTACGGCATCCCCGCAGACGTACATCTCGAGCTTGGCGCCGAGGACACAACCCCTTGGAGCAGACTAGACCAGTGCCCTTTCACCGTGCTGTCAATTATCGAAGGCGGCCTTCGCTTTCCGGTCAATCCTCTAATGTGCGAGTTCCTGAGGCGCACCGGGCTAGCACCAACACAAGTCTCAACCAATACCTATAGAATAATTAACGGGATAGCCGAGCTAAACAACCGGCTAGGCCTCAGCCTAGGATTAGCCGAGATACTTCGCCAGTACACCCTCGGGCACACAGGTGATGGACTTAACTACTATCTAAAGATCAGACCGGGCAAGGAAAAGATAGTAACCGGCACCCCGGACAAAGATATGAACGACGACGACTTTTTCTGGGTGTCTGGAAACTATGAAACAACCGACGTGCCCGGCTAGTACATCAGCAAGAACTTCGGTTCAACATGTAAGCCGTGCTAACTGCCCGGTCAAATTATTTTCCTTCACCATTCTATACTAATGCCTTCTTCCTCTTTGCAACGATCGAAGCTTTGCAAGCCAACTACTATAACCCCAATGAAGCAGCCATCAGAACTGTGCTCCGGTACCGTAACTGGGATTGCCACGAACTCCTTGGCTACATACCGACCTACAGATACTCAGCTCCCTGCCGGAGTAGAGTAACAGACTTTCTCCGAGCACCATCTCCACCACCCGATCCAACTCTCCCGGACGTGTCCCTAATCCGGCTAACCGAAGAAGAGGACATGGCCAAACGAAGCCGCATCAAAAATCTCATCACAGCTACATCCACCGCGCTACCGAGCATCCCTTCCCGCGCAGCTACTGCCGGACAGACAAGTGGGACCATGGTTGCGTTGGCTTCACCTACCATGGCGCAGACTAGCAAGGACAACCGCCGAACCCGGGAAAAGGCCTAGGACCGCCGATCCCACAGCCGAGCTCGTTGCGGAGCTGAACACCGAGCAACTCGCGGTCACAACTGAGCCAACACCGCCCTGGAAGCCCCAGTTGAAGCATCGAGGTAAGGAGATCCCGGCAACCGCTTCGGTCAAAGGCGACAAGGAACACCTCCTAGCCTTCGACCTGACAAAAGCCCTCCTCCTACTGAGCGACGTGATCGGCAGCGACCACGTGCCCGACACCCGGCTCGTGAAGTCCTCGGTCAAGTCTATGACCCGGGTAAGAATTTTGCATGCTTTATTCAAATTTTTCCAAGTGTTTGCTCGGTTTCCTTTCTCTAATCGAACTTTCTTCTTGCAGGCCATCCAGAAACAACATCTGGTGATGGAGCGGATTCATAGACTCCGGCAGAAGGTGACGGACGCTGCCAGCCAGGTTGAGCACCTTCAGACCGAGCTGGGGCAATCAAAAGCGTCTTTGGAGATTGCGAACTCAGACAACTCCAAATTGCTCGGCCAACTTGGAGCCGCCGAGCAAGAAAGAGACGCTCTTCAGGTCGAGCTGGAAGCGTTGAAACAAGCAAGGAAGGATGAGCTGGATGAGGCGAACAACGAAGGTTTCAAGGAGGCCGAGGAAAACTACACCAAGCAAGTTCATGCCACCCAGGACATTTTCTTCAAGGTCGGCTGGAAGGCTGCTTGCGAACAGCTTGGCCAAGGATCTGGAACCGACGTGTTTGCCTCTCCCCCAACTGCCTTCCTGCCAACGTACATGGTGTCGTATGCCAACGATGTCTTCAGCGCATTGTAGGCTGAGGCCGAAGAAGAAGGCGGAGAGGAAGCCGAGGAAAATGCCGAGGAAGATAACTACCCAAAGCAGGCCAGCCAAGTTGAGACCGGCGTCCAAGAAACCACAACCACGGTCGACCTGGAGGCAACTGCAACCGGGCATGACCTCGCCGACCTATCTCCCTTAGTTTAGTTTTCTTTTTCTTCTTTTTTGTTTTTAAGAATGTAACCGGGCTGCCAGTCCCACCATATGTAATTATGTTTCACATCAATGAAAAGTTCTAATTTCATTAACTGTTGTACTGTTGCACTGTGTTTCATCATCTCAGCAAAAACCCTTAACAAAACGGGATAGCCTTTTAGCCGAGGTAAAGCACCTCGGCTAAACCTCTTGAGTTGTGCAAATCATCAACCCCATTAGCCGAGACAAAACATCTCGGCAAAAGCCCAGAGGAAATCATCAACTCAGCTAGCCGAGGTAAACCATCTCGGTTGAAACCACAGCTGAGTAAACCATCAACTCATTTAACCGGAGTAAAACATCTCGGTTGAAATCACAGAGTTGAGCAAATCATCAACTCATTTAACCGGAGTAAAACATCTCGGTTGGAATCTCAAAGTTGAGCAAATCATCAACTCATTCAACCGGAGTAAAACATCTCGGTTTTAAACACAGTTGAGTAAACCATCAACTCATTGAACCGGAGTAAAACATCTCGGTTGAAGTCTCAAAGTTGAGTAAATCATCAACTCGTTCAACCGGAATAAAACATCTCGGTTTTAAACACAATTGAGTAAATCATCAACTCGTTTAACCGGAATAAAACATCTCGGTTAACACCTCAAAGTAAGCATCGAAAACAACAGAATGCTTCAACGAAGATGTCACTTCTATTATATTGACAAAAAGAGTATTACATTCAGAAGTGTAAGGCAAATAAGTCCTTCCTCAAAAGAATCACATAAAAACTATGAAAACTAAAAATAGTACAGTTTGAGGTTAGCCGCATTCCATGGCCGGGATATGCCCTTTCCTTCCAAATCTTCCAAGTGGTATGCCCCCTTGCCCGCTAGAACGGTTATCTTGTAAGGCCTTTCCCAGTTTGCCCCTAGCTTGCCTTCGCCCGGCACCAGTGTGTTGTCCAGTGTTTTTAAAGGCTCAAGGCGCACTAAGGCGCTGAAGGTCTCTCGGGGCCTAGGCGCAAGGCGCAAGGCGAGGCGCGGGCTTTATTGAAGTAAGGCGCACAGTCTTGGTAAAAAATAGAAAAATTAACATAGACTAATCATTCATAGTACTAAGACAATTTTTTTTAAAATAAAAAGTAATCAAGATTCAAGACAAAATATAGAATAATTCTCAAAGCCATGAAAGTGCATATTACATAACATTTCAAACATCCAAAAACATAAACATAAACACTAAACATCCAAAACACAAATATCCAACAAATACTAATATATGTCTTAACACTTAAAAACATCAACATCAAAAGAAAGGGTAGGTTAAGTCGGTCAGTCAATCATCATCCTCAACATCAATGGCATTGGCAAGCAAGCTATCATCTTCTTCTCCATCAGTTGATTTGTATCCCTCAACATCTTCCTCCTCTGTGTCATCTGAGCCCGCTTCCTCTTCATCTATTAATCGAAGTGGAGTTAATCTTGATGATTTAGCTATCCTCGGTTGTGCCTTTGAGCGTGAACTTGTTGCTCTACTTGCATGGCTACTTTCTTCTACTCCAGAAGCTCTAGCAACAGTGGCCCACGTCAAGCCATCATCATCATCAAACACAGGCTCATTATCTTCATATGATTCTCCATCCATCCTCCCAAGCAACCACTCATTGCTTTCATCAATATTTTGCAAAGATATGGGATCAAGAGTGTTGCGCATGTCATACCTAAATCTCAATGTTCTATTGTATTTGACATACACTAAATCATTGAGACGTTGTTCCAATCTATTTCTTTTCTTGCTATGAAGCTGCAAGTATTAAAAAGATATTAAATTCTACATAATGAGAATAAAAAATATTTGAATTGAACAAAAAATTAGTTAAAATGTTAAATACTCACATGTTCAAATACACTCCAATTTCGTTCACAACCCGATGAACTACATGTTAGGCTAAGGACTTTTATGGCAAAAGTTTGCAAGTTTGGAGTAGAAGAACCATATGATGCCCACCAATCAGCTGCGATAATCCACTAGTTAGAAATAATTGTTACCAAGTATTGAGTTTTACTAAAAGTATTACTAAAAATAAACTCTATAAGTCTATAATATATTACCTGGTGCTCTTGTATTTCTTTGCCTAATTGCAACAGGCTTGCCAAAAAGACTCTCAGCCTTCATATAAATACTCATCTCATTAGTGATCAAATCTTGAACAGTGACATCCGGGACCAACCTTTGCATGCATTCATAAAACCCATTCATCACCTCCTGATCTCTTTGCACCTCTAACGCTTTTGGGTAAAAGAATTCTGGGTTAAGAAAATGCGCAGCTGCATGTAAAGGCCGATGCAATTGGACATCCCATCTTTTGTCGATGATTTCGAAGATTTCATTATACTTCTCTTCTTTATGATCAAATGAACTTGCAATGCATTCTTTTGCCCTATCCATTGCCTCATAAATGTATCCCATGGGAGGTTTCTTCTCGGTATCAACCAATCTAAGCACTTTAACAAGAGGACCCAAGACCTTAAGGGCAAACACAACAGTATTCCAAAATGAAGGCATCAACAAAGTTTGTGCCATTCTTTTACCTTGTGGCTCCTTTGCCCATTTGCTTAAGGTCCAGTCTTCGGAGGTCACCATCTTTCTCAAATTGTTTTTTTGTTGATGCATTCTAGACAAAGTCAAAAAGGCGGTTGCAAATCTAGTTTTTGCAGGCTTGATCAAATTCTTCAAATTTGTATAGCGCCTCATCATGTTTAGCAACGTAGGCCGGTTGTAAATGTAGCCATGTACCGCAATACCCCTTTCAAATGTCTTTTTTAGTCTAGGTATCTTGAAAATGTCTTCTAACATCAAGTCCAAGCAATGAGCAGCACATGGTGTCCAATACAAGTGTTCATACTTGGCTTCCAAAAACCTCCCTATAATGTAACAATTACGAAAAATTATTATTTTTAAGTTTTTAAATTTTTAAGACAAAACAAATTACGAGTAAACAATTTTGACGTAAGGAATGAGGAAATATTCTTACCCGCCAACACATTAGCTGCAGCACTATCAGTGATAACTTGCACCACATTCTCTTTTCCAACTTTCTCCACAAACTTGTCTAGTAATTCAAATAACTTCTGTCCATCCTTTGAATAGCTAGAAGCATCAACTGACTCAACAAACATGGTTCCTCTTGGACAATTTGCTAAGAAGTTAATCAATGTCCTTCCTCTCTTGTCAGTCCAGCCATCAGCCATTATGGAACACCCGTATTTTGCACAATCTTCTTTATGATTCTTCATCAAATCTTCAGTATGTTTCACTTCTTTTTTGAGTTGGGTAACTCGCACTTCATGGTAAGTTGGTGGCTTCATACCGGGACCATATTGCCCAATGGCTTCAATCATTGGTCCAAAACTCTCATAATTTACTGCATTAAAAGGGATACCAGCATCATACATCCACCTTGCAAATCTTTGCACTGCCCGAGCTCTCATTTCTTTTTTGTAAGGGTCATTTGCATCAATTTTGGTTTGTTTCCCTTTTGCTTGGTCTTTTCGATTTTTCACCACTGATTCAGGATTGGGTGTGAAGTAAACATCCATAGGCCCTTTTCTCTTTGGCATTTTTTATTTGGATTTAGATTTGGATGAACCTTGGCTACTACTTGTCAACTTGCGGTGTTGATTGACATTGATCTCAACGATATCATCATCTTCATCTTCATCTTCCATGTCCATGTCATCAAAATCAGGCAACATGTTCATTTTTTCTTTTTGTGTCTTTTTTTTGGACATGAACTCTCTAATCTCTTCTCTTACATGAGAAGGACACTTCGGGCAAGCAGTGACATTCCTATAACCTCCCGCAAGGTGTTGTTTCACCCGATAAACACCTCCATTTGATACTTTACCACAAAAATTACACTCAAATTTGTTTAAATTATTCTCCTCCACCAAATGAGCACATTGCCACGCCGGATCTTTTCTATTACTTTCCGATGTCATTTTCTACTTAGTACTTACTACACAACACAAAAAATAAATAACAAAAAAACAATTTCAGTATGATGAATTAATTAATAAATGTAATGTATGAATCAATTTTCTATTTTTTTAATTAATGATGAATTAATTAATTAATGTACATTACATTCCATTACATTCATTCCTAATGAATTTATTTAATTAATGATTAGAGTCCCATAACTAATAAAATACAGAGAAACAGACTCAAATATTAACTTAGGATAACAGATAGTATATGCACCTTGGTATACATAGGGACTGAAATTAACATACAGCACACATTAATTAATTATTTATTTATTTATCATAATCAATTAATTAATTTATTTATTTATAAATTAATTAATTTATCATAATCAATTAATTTATTTATTTATTTATAAATTAATTAATTTATCATAATCAATTAATTTATTTATTTATGAATTAATTAATCAATTAATTAATTTATTTATTTATAATTGAAAAATTGAAAAAAAAAATATTTTCAGACTCAACTCAAATATTTTCAGACTCAACTTAAATATTAATTAATTTATAATTTATTTATTTATTTATTTTCAGACTCAACTCAAATAATTGAAAAAAAAAATAAAAGAAAGAAAAAAATAAAAAAATAAAAGCTGAAAAAAAAAATAAAAGAAAAAAAATAAATAACCGAAGCAAAACAGTTGAAAAAAAAAATAAAAGAAAAAATAAAAATAAATCACAGAGCCTGAATCGAACCTGCGAAGACGAAGGAGAGAGTCAAGTCGAGTCGAACCTGCGAAGAACAGAGCTGATCGAAGTTGAAACCTGCGAAGTTGATCGAAGTAGAACCTGCGAATCGAGCCTGCGAATCGAACCAGCGAACCCTAATCGAAGTCGTAGTCGCAGTCGCAGAGGAAGAGGAAGAGACGATTTCGTTTTTTGAACACTGGAAGAGGCTTCGATTAGGGTTATCTGAGCCCTATTTGGCTCATATGGTCCATGAGTCGTAATCCTCTGTGATTACGAGGCCTTCGATTAGGTCGATTAGGTTCATCTGAGTCGTTAGATGGGATCTACAACTTGAACACTCAGTCGCGCCTAGGCGATCGCCTCGCGCCTCTCGCGCCTTGCTCCAGTCGCGTCTAAGGCGCTCGCCTTAGTCAAGTCGCCTCGCCTGGCACCTCGACAGGCGCAGATGGTGCGCCTCGCCTCGCCCTGCGCCTAGGCGCGCCCCTAGGCGCGCCTTTGACAACACTGGTGTTGTCCATAACCTTCCTTAGAACCCAGTCGCCCACTTTGAACGGTCTGGGGTACACGGTTTTGTTGTATTTCCTGGACAATTCTCGTTGGTATGCGGCCACGTGGATCAAAGCTTTTTCTCGGCGCTCTTCAGCTAGGTCCAATTCCAGGGCGACTGCTTCAGAATTTAACTCGAGCTCAAAATTTTCACTGCGGATGGTGGGCATGCCGATTTCCAATGGGATAACCGTCTCCATGCCGTACGCCAGGGCCAAAGGAGTTTCCCCGGTAGATCGCCTCGGGGTCGTTCGGTATGCCCAAAGGACACTTGGGAGTTCCTCGGCCCATTTTCCTTTGGCTTTTTCAAGTCTTTTCTTCAACCCATCAAGAATGGTCTTGTTTGATGCTTCGGCTTGGCCGTTAGACTACGGGTAAGCCGGGGTGGAATTGTAGAATTCAATTTTCAATTCCTCACAAAATTCTCTGAATAAGCGCCCGTCAAATTGGGTGCCATTATCAGAAATCAGAATCTTGGGAACGCCAAACCGCGTTACCATATTTTGCCAGACAAACCGCTTGACGTCTTTCTCCTTGATAGTTGCTAAGGGCTCAGCTTCAACCCATTTGGTGAAGTAGTCCGTAGCCGCGATGAAGAACTTCCGGTTGCCTGGTGCCGTTGGGAGTGGTCCCACTATATCCAACCCCCACATCGCAAAAGGCCAAGGGCTTGTGAGGGGAAGAAGTTCTCTGGTTGGCTGGTGAATTGGGTGGGCGAACTTCTGGCACTTCCCACATTTGCGAACATATTTCTGAGCGTCCGCTTGCATGCACGGCCACCAATATCCTTGCGAGATAGCACGGTAGGCCAAAGATCTTCCCTCGATGTGACTGCCGCATATGCTTTCATGAATCTCATACAAGAAAGCTTCCATGCTGTTTGGGTGTACACACTTGAGGTAAGGACCGGTGAAAGACTTCTTGCATAAAGCGCCAGATGGAGAGAGCCAAAACCGCTCTGACTTCACCCGGACTTTATGCGCTTCCTTTTTATCAGCCGGAAGGGTCCGCTCTTTTAGGAAGAGGATAATAGGATCTATCCAAGAAGGGCCAAGCTCGGTGCAGAGTACTTCTGTC
Organism: Camellia granthamiana; assembly: GCA_036172215.1. Taxonomy (NCBI): domain Eukaryota; kingdom Viridiplantae; phylum Streptophyta; class Magnoliopsida; order Ericales; family Theaceae; genus Camellia; species Camellia granthamiana. Next base: position 874,351 of record CM069906.1, on the reverse strand, counting down.
TGCTCGGGTTCCTCAATACTAGGCCTTGGAAGAAACTCAATCAGGAGAGGACTAGGAGATGTTCTGTCGACCATGGAAGCCAGACGGCTAACTCATCCACACGGCCGTTTTCTTCCCGTCCAATTTGTTGGACCCTTATCTCCTGGAATCGCTTGATGTGGTCTCTTACCAGAGCTTGGTACTTTGCCATTCTGTCATCTTTAGCTTCGTAGACCCCAGACACTTGGTTGACAACAAGTTGGGAATCGCTGTAAACCATCAGCTCGGATGCGCGCAACTAGAGCGCGCTCTTAAGTCCGGCCAGCAGCGCCTCGTACTCAGCCTTGTTGTTTGACGCAGGGAATCCAAGTGTGATAGAGTGTTCGATGGTCAGACCATCTGGGGAGATCAAAACTATGCTCAGCCCGGCACCGTGACGATTTGAGGCTCCATCTACAAAAAGCTTCCACATTTCATCGACAAAGAGCTTCCAACACTCCGAAGGGTCCTGGGAGGCTTGAAGGTCGATGAGATCACGGTCGCTCGGCTGTTCGGTTTCTGGTTCGCTGCTGTTCGGTTCCATTTCATCCCCCCTGGGCGATGCAGCACCGGACCCAACAGGTTGATCTGCTATGCCCAAGTCTGGTGTCGCATCGTTGGGTTGCAGTACTATGCCGGCTGGAGGTTCTATGGCGGGGCGCGCAAGTTCCGCGTCGCCAACATCGCCCTGCTGTGCAATTTCTGGTGAGCCTGCATTCACCTCCTCGGCTGCCGTGGCAAGATCCACCGGGCATACTGGATGAATTCCAGGTGAGAATTCAGCAATGAAATTGGCCAATGTCTGTGCTTTTATGGCAGTTCGGGGTTGGAACTTACCGCCCACTTGAGGATTCGACCGGAGAAATCCGCCCGCTCGAACAAGGCTTTGAGTGGGAACTCGGTCAAAATGATGATCGTGTGAGCATGAAAATAGTGCGCCAATTTCCTGGAGGCCATCGTCAACGCCAAGGCAAGTTTTTCCAGCGGCAATTTCTCGACTCTGCCGGTAACAAGGTTTTGCTCACGTAGAAGATGGGGAAATGCTGGATTCCTTCTTACTGGACAAGCATTGCGCTAACTGCATGCTGAGAAACGGCCAGATAAAGGTAGAGTTCTTCGCCGGGTTTTGGTGTCACCAATAATAGAGCAGAAGACAGATACGCCTTTAGCTCGGCCAAAGCCCTGTCACATTCCTCGTTCCACGAAAACTTGGATTTCAGGGCTCGAAAGAAAGGGCGGCAGCAATCTGATGACCGGCTTATAAATCGATTAAGCGCGGCGGCCATTCCGGCCAGATGCTGCACGTCCTTCGCCGAGTTGGGCTGCTTTAATTCTTATATGGCTTTGATTTGTGTGGGGTCTGCCTTGATGCCTCGGTTTGTGACTAGGAAGCCTAGGAATTTCCCGGATCCCACGCCGAAGGCACACTTGGACGCATTCAGGCGTAGCTTGTGCTGTTTGAGAATGGCGAACATCTCAGCTAGGTCAGACAAGTGGTCTGCCTGATGCCTGCTTTTGACCACCGTGTCATCGATGTAAGCCTCCATCGTCCGGCCTGGCAGAGGGGCGAACATTTTGGTCACCATCCTTTGGAAAGTTGCCCCAGCGTTCTTCAAACCAAAAGGCATGACTCGATAGCAGAAAAGTCCCCTTGGAGTGGTGAAAGAGGTTATCTCACGGTCGGGGCCATGCATGGCAATCTGATGATAACCGCGGTAGGCATCCAAGAAACTGAGCCTTTTATGTCCGACCGTTAAATCCACCAGCTGGTTTATTCTGGGCAGAGGAAAGCTGTCTTTAGGGCAAGCTCGATTGACGATCTTGTAGTCGACGCAAACTCGCCACTTCCCATTCTTCTTGGGTACTACGGCCGTATTTGAAATCCACCGAGGGTAGTGCACTTCCTGAATAGCCCGTGCTTTGAGCAAGTTCCTTACTTCCTCCGCGACTACCTCGGTGTGATGAAGGGCCGATCTCCTTGTTCTCTAAATGACTGGCCTTGCATCAGGGAAAACATTGAGTTGGTGACAAATAAAACTTGGATCGATGCCAAGCATGTCGTAGGGCAACCATGCGAAGACTTCGATATTTGCCATCAAGAACTCTACCATCGCGGTCCTTTCTTGAGTGGTCAAGCTTGATCCGAGCAAAAAGAACTTGTTTGGACTTTCCGTGTCGATCCGTACTTCTACCAATTCTTCAACAGCTTTATCCTCGGCCCTGGTGCCCACGTCATCAAGGACACTCTAGTCTTCTGGGCCTTCAATCATTTACATGAAAACTTTGGCAGCTCGGCTCCCGTTCACTGCCACGAAGCATTGCTTCGACATGACTTGATCGCTTCAAATTTCCTCAATTTCCCCCATAGCTGAGGGGAATCTCATAACCTGGTGGTAAGTCGACGCTACAGCCTGCATAGCGTAAAGCCAGTCCCTACCGAGGATCAGATTGTATGTAGACAGCACCTGCAATACTCAGAACTCCACCTGCTTGACCACGAATCCGGCTTTGACCGGTAAAATTATTTTTCCCAAAGGCCACTCCGATTGCGAGTTGAAACCTACCAGTGGCGAAGTTGCCGGAACCAAGTCTGTATCCCAGAGTTTGAGTTGTTTGAACGCGTCGTAGTACATAATTTTAATCGAGCTTCCCTGGTCAATCAAGATGCACTTGACATCGAACTCTTTAACGCGGAGGGTGACCACTAGGGCGTCATTGTGTGGCGTTTGAATGCGCTCTAGGTCCCTTGTGGAGAAACTAATCACGTCTTTTTCCTCGGTCTTCCCCCTTTTGATCGTGGGCTGGACTGACAAAACTTCCCTCATGTGTTCTGCCTTTTTAATCATTCCTCGGAGCTCGCATATACGCTCCGGCTCCACTATGCCGTGGATCACATTAACCACTCCTTGAGGGGGCACCTCCAAGTCATTCGGTCCATGCAGATCAGCCGGGGCGGGATGTGCGGCCTTAACACCCCCATCAATGTAAAGATCTAAGTGTCCGGCTGCGACTAACTCCTCCAAGTGTTGCTTCAGAGGCAAACAATCCTCTGTCCGGTGTCCTCGCTCCCGGTGATATGTGCAGCGGTACCGCGGATTGAAGCCCTTTTGCGCGTCGCCTAACTTAACAGGAAATCGGATGTAATCCTCGTCACGGATTTCACTAAGTATGCGATAGATTGGAATTTTAAAGACCGTGGTGATGCATGTCCGAGCTTTCAACCTTCTGTTAGCATCAGCTACGTCATTGCGGGGGTATTCAGCTCGGTCATTCCGGCGACCCCTTCCCCGGTTTCGATGATTCAACCCACGGTCAGATTCCTCGGCGCGATCATTTGGACGGTTAGTCTCCTGTTCGACCGCGTGTACCTTGCCAACCGACCTCTTGTCTGTTACCATCGGAATTGTCTTCGCGGTGGACGCCACCGCATCATCCTCTACTCGGATGTGCTCATGGATGCGCTGCATTAGTTGGTCCATGGATGTCGGCTGGTTCATGGTAAGCGAGTCCCGCAGCCTATGTCCGACCGGGAGACCGCGCTTATATTGGGTGATTGCCAGGTTGATCGGGCAATCTAAAATATCATTAAAGGTTTCCCAGTATCTGGAGTTGTATGCCTTGAGTGTGTCGCTCGACTCCATTTTGACACTGAGAAGGTGGTCTACCTCCTTTGGCGTTTTAGTGTTGGTCTTGAAACGAGTCACAAAGGCTTCCGCCAACTGCTGCCATCTTTTGATGCTTCCCTCCAGCAGCCTCTCAAACCATTTCAAGCCCAGCTCGCCCAAACTCGACGGGAAGATAAGGCACATAAGAGCGTCATTGTGCCTATGTCCGGCCATGACCTGCCGGAAGTGGCTTACATGCATGTATGGATCGGTCTTTCCATCATAGAGCCTAAACTTGGGCTGGTAAAAGCCCGCGGGGAGCGGTGTGGTTTCTATCTCAAGGGAGAAGGGGGTGGCGTTCAGCCTCGCCAAATCTGTGTCTGGAAAGAGAGGCACGGCTGGGCGGGGTGGTGGCATTATGACCTCTTCACTGGCGTGACCCCCGTAAGATAGCCGTTGGAGCGCCAGCACCCTTTGAGTCTCTCGCCGGCGAACCCGCTCCTTCAAGACTACCCGCAAGTCCTCTGAGCGAGCGGAGTAGGAATATCTCGACATCGTCGCCGGACGTGAGGGTTGATAGGTACTATCTTGCGCGCTAGACTTCTCTACAGGCGCGTCGGAATCTCCAACCCTATAACTTCTGGTGATAGAAAGGGAGGGAGTGTGCCGCTGGCTCTGACTGCCTGAACGGCGTGGTTGGGTGCGCTTACTGTAGTCTCTCACTCCAGCAACACCCTTCCCTTTGACATGCCGTTTGAGAGCTTCCATCTCTGCCGCCATTCTCCGGATAACGGCGTCTTGGTCCCTTAACTTGTGCTCCAGACGTCTTGCGTGCGATTCTCTTCGCCGCCGGTGTCCGTCTGGGCTCCGCGAGTGACCAAAACTTCTAGCGCGCTTATCACGCGTGTCTCTTGAATGTCCTCCTGGGGAAGTCTCCAGGTCCGCCATGTTCGGAACGGCGGGGAGTCCGTCTCTCCGTCTGGCTGACTCCGGGGTGACACCATCAATGGCGGACCACGGTATTTCGTCGTTGTTCGCCATGGAAGACGATCAGATGAGCTTAGAAGACAAGGTTTTGTCTGTTGAACCCTTCCCACAGACGGCGCCAAATGAAGCAACTACTCCCCGTGCCTTGCACATATTGTCCGCTTTGGCGAAACCCGCCTCACGGTTTTGTTCCTCCCCCACTGGGGGAAAAGGCCTATGCAAGGTAAGAGGAGCCAGCCTGCTTATAAGGTGGGAAAGTAGTCCCTCACAGACCGATGTGGGATTTCCCGCACATTAGCCCCCAACCACGTTGGCTCCGGCACCGGCGCAATACCTCCAGATGCCGAAGGGAGTTCCCACAGACAGCGCCAAATGAAGCAACTACTCCCTGTGCCTTACACATATTGTCCGCTTTGGCGAAACCCGCCGCACGGTTTTGTTCCTTCCCCACTGGGGGGAAAAGGCCTATGCAAGGTAAGAGGAGCCAGCCTGCTTATAAGGTGGAAAAGTAGTCCCTCACAGACCGATGTGGGATTTCCCGCACACTCACCAATCAGTTTGTAAGTTCTATCATCCATTGCAATCAAATATGAACCAAATCCACCTGTCAAAAAATAAAATTTATGATTAAAGCAAACTCAAGAAAAATAATGAGCAAAAAGGATGGCTAAAGTACTAAAAAAAAAAAATCTTGCAAATAATGCTCATAAAACCTACAAGTAAAGGATAATGATAGAAACCCAACACATGACTCTTAGAGGGAGATAACTCAGTAAATGCTGTGTTTCAAATCCTCACATACAGATTTTTGTGAATACCAAGTAGTGTCAATTAACTAATCAGAAATGATTCGTTTATCCTGAATTGATTATCATTACCAAACCATTAAGATACAATTTGATGTTATTGTAGTATATGAAACCAAAAGAACCAGACAAAAATTGGAACAAGAAAACGAAACGGGTGAGTTGGAAGAACAAACATATAATTGTTAGCACCATAAATCTGCAATTTTTATTATTCATATAATTGCAGGACATGTGGCATCCTCTTACTCATTTGGAGGTTATGAGAAGTTATGAAATATGAAAAAGATGTTGGAGAATAAAGTGGAGAACATGGAGCATTAATTGGAGGTTAAAGGAAGTTACGAAGACATGGAGGAATATGTGGCATTGTGGGAATAAAGATGGAAAAGTGGGTAGTTTTAGGTGGTTATTGGGTAGTTATTTCTGGAAGTTTTTTCCTACAAATATTTGCCTATAAATAGCCATTTATGGCTACATTGTAAAGGACCCAGAACATAAATCAAAGATACTTGATTTCAATATTTCTTGTCATTTTCCTTATCTTAGGAGTAGTTTAACATAGATTTAATTTCGAAGCATTTATTTTCATGCACTTTCTTTTCGAAGCATAGGAGTAGAGGTAAGTAATTATCACCTTGATTGTTCACTCAATCGTCTTTCTCCATCTCCCTTTCTTCTTTTTTCTTTTCCCTACACTTGGCAATTTTGAAGTCCTCTTCGTTGAGGCAAAAGAACCGTCAACACAATCGCTTGATAATTGGCTTAAATTTAATCTGTAAGGGTTTTTCAATCCTTGCTGGCACGCTCGCATTTATGATATTTTCCTTCGTAGGAAAAATAAGCCAACAATTTTGGCACGCCCAGTGGGACAGCCAAGTGTAAGAAATGACAAACGATTTGGATTTCGCCATTCGAACTTGTCAGTTTGAAATATATTGGCGTGAAAGAAAAATTTTGGATCTTCAAGAAGAGATCCATTTTCTTGATGAAATAAACTTTCATCCATTACAATATTATTTGGTGGAAGAAAAAAGACACCATTTAATTGGAGAAATTCATCAACTTGATATGGAAATTCGCCAATGGAATGATGAGTTATCAACTCTCACTACCAAGTCATTAACCGAGGCTTTAATGGCCGGAATTGGTGAATTTTTTCAAAATTTTTCCATGGTTGAAAATAGCAAAAACAAAGAGTTGATTTCATTAATGGCTCGGGGGGTTCAAGAGTCCGTTTTCAAAGAGCCAAGTTATGAAATTAACACAACGAAAGAGCATGTTCTTGAGCCAAATTTGGCTAAAAATGATGTTCCATGTATGACTCGGGGGGTCCAAAAACCAAATCTTAGAGAGTCGAGTCATGAAAATAACATATTTATGGGTGATTTTCATAAGCCATTAATGGCTAACATGGAAAAACAACCCACTTTGCTAAATGATTATGAAAATCAATTCGGCAAAAGTTTTGTTTTTAAAACAAACACGGTCAAGAATGATGAACAAGCCACTGTTCATGAATTCAAAATTTTTGACATTTTTCAAAATGTCAAAAAGTATGAATTTTCAAGGTCACACTATACCATGACTTTTGGTGTTCAAGATCCTTTCTGGATTTGTGGTTCACATCAAAATATAATTCTAATGATGTGGCTAATAAAATTAACAAATTGTTCTTATGAGTTCGAAGCACTAAGAACAAGGGATCACCATTTAAAATGCATGAATTTGGCTAAAAAAAAAAAAAGAAGCCTATGCATTTAAATAAATGGTTGAGATTGGCTTATCTTTTCAAATTGATGGCCAGTTGTTTGTATGTACACAATCAAAGCATCGAAGATACATTCGAAGCATTAAGAGTTGTTTCGAAGGTTGATTACTTCACCTTCGAAGCTGTATAAAGCTTTGAAGATACATTCGAAACATTAAGAGTTGTTTCGAAGGTTGATTACTTCACCTTCGAAACTGTATAAAGCTTCGAAAACTTTCGAAATGCGTACATCTCTTCAAATATATGTAAAATGACAATTAATTAGTTGTCGAATAATGCCTGTTTTTGGCATGATAAGTTGGCTCGAAGAACAACAGTTTTGGTGTCTTCGAAGAATTAATAATTGGTTCGAAGCACAAAATTAATATTTTTATTAATTATGTATGAACCAGAACATACAAAATTTGCATAACCACAATATTGGCCAAAAGTTGCTTCGAAGGCCATTTTGCCATAATTTTATAAGCTTCGAAGCACTCCATCTTACATTAATAGCTTCGAAGAAACAATAATGGTGGTTATGAACCTTCGAAGCTTTGCCAAATATTTCCAATGATGTAATTTGTCCTTTGTCGGCACTTTTAACCTTCGAAAGATGATTTTGGTCCTTTATACCACCTTCGAAGCTTGCTACTAGTCCATAATAACTAGCATTCAAGGCATCTAGTCATAATTTCATACTCATTCGAAGCACTTCATTGGTACTATTACATCATTCGAAGCACTTTGTTGATATTATTCGAAGCATTTTATTGCTTAGATTAATCATGTGCTTGGTTCGGCCCTTCAAAAATTCAAATAAACATCATTTTTAAGGGCCGCGGGGGGTAATGTTAGCACCATAAATCTGCAATTTTTATTATTCATATAATTGCAGGACATGTGGCATCCTCTTACTCATTTGGAGGTTATGAGAAGTTATGAAATATGAAAAAGATGTTGGAGAATAAAGTGGAGAACATGGAGCATTAATTGGAGGTTAAAAGAAGTTACGAAGACATGGAGGAATATGTGGCATTGTGGGAATGAAGATGGAAAAGTGGGTAGTTTTAGGTGGTTATTGGGTAGTTATTTCTGGAAGTTTTTTCCTACAAATATTTGCCTATAAATAGCCATTTATGGCTACATTGTAAAGGACCCAGAACATAAATCAAAGATACTTGATTTCAATATTTCTTGTCATTTTCCTTATCTTAGGAGTAGTTTAACATAGATTTAATTTCGAAGCATTTATTTTCATGCACTTTCTTTTCGAAGTATAGGAGTAGAGGTAAGTAATTATCACCTTGATTGTTCACTCAATCGTCTTTCTCCATCTCCCTTTCTTCTTTTTTCTTTTCCCTACACTTGGCAATTTTGAAGTCCTCTTCGTTGAGGCAAAAGAACCGTCAACACAATCGCTTGATAATTGGCTTAAATTTAATCTGTAAGGGTTTTTCAATCCTTGCTGGCACGCTCGCATTTATGATATTTTCCTTCGTAGGAAAAATAAGCCAACAATAATAGAAACCCAAAACAAGAGCAAGAGCAAAGACATTACCACTGAAGGCAAGGCCATAGCAAGCAACCACACAGGTCTGTATGAAAGTGTTCTCTTGTCTTGTGAATGGTTGAATCGAAACCCCAAATTTGGACAAAAGCCCAGTCCATGACTTGACAAAGAAGAACCCTAGCAAGCCTGCGGCGACATTGAGGGAAGGGATGATTCCGACCGTCGGATTGAGCTTGTGGGTGATGATACAGAAGAGTGTACCCAACACAGCACTCACCACCAAACCTCTCATAGTAATCTGATCTTTCCATTCTGGGATTCTTTCTAACTCAGCTTCCCTGCTGCTGCTGAGCTCCTCACATTCAAGAAGCAAATCCTCTGATATCTCCACACTTGCATTATCTTCTTCAATACCCATTTTTTCTTTTTCAGTTTAGAAAGAAAGAAAGATTGGCGTTTCTTGGTTTTGTTTTGGAATCAAAGATTGTTGGGTTGCCTTGGTTTTTGGGTGACCAACTGTTTGGTTTTATGCGTGATAGAGAACAAGACGTTGAAAGGCGGTTAATAGGGAAGTGTGCGTGTGAGTAGTGGGTACATTGGACAAGTGGGATTGAACGACCACGTTTTGATGGAATTAGGCTTGTTTTAAAAAGGTGGTTAAAAATTAATTTTTAAAATTTTTTTAGTTTGTTTTTAAAAAATGTATAAAAAAATATATATAGAGGCAATGTGATTTTAAAAAAAAATCAAAAAGTTGACTTTTAACTCAAATGTCAAAATAGGCATGTTTGCACCATAAATAAAATTTATGTCGATTATAAATAGGTTTAAACTTTTTATTACTTATTATTATTGTTATTGTTATTATTATTATGATTATACAAGAAAATTTTAAAAATTAAAAGAAGTTAAGGACTAGTTTGACATATTCTAAATAAAATAAAAAGCCAAAAAGTTCTTACTTTTACATGGTTTGGACGGAAAAATTCTATCTGACTCTTCAGAGGGTAAAAAGGCATTTTTGCCCTTGCTTTTGGATGGTGCCTCTAAGACAATATATGACATACACCATCTCTCAACCCAAAGTTCCCCTTTCCTTCTACAAACTGCACTCGTCGTTGAATGTGCCGATGGTCCTTCAGTCGCACAAATAGGACAGTTCGTCACCCTCAGAGTGAAATTTTCTTCACAAATTTTATACTTTTTATGTCTATTTATGTTAGATATGTCTAAAAATTTTTAAAATTTGTTAAAAAAAATGCGAAAAAAAATTAGAATTTTTTTAATTTTAACTTGCAATTTTTTTTTTTTTACAGGTTTATTGGTTTCTAGTTTTTTTTTTTTTTTTTTAAATATTCTTATCAATAATTGCACGAATTTGCTGCCACAATTGTGCTGTCGTTCAATTCAACTGTGACACCCTAAATATTAATTAATACCATGACCAATAATAATAATAATAATAATAATAATAATAGTGATAGTAATAATAAAATAAAATAATTAATGTTGTAGGTGATAAAGTGTATAATTAGGGATTATATGTTATCGGAAAAAAAAAACACACACACACATGAAAAAGGTATAGCTTTGGTGAATCACTAGCTTAGACCACATAGCTTTGATAAATCATCAATTTAGAGGGTCACGTAGGAAAAGGGCGAGTTGACACTTGTTGGACAAATGGTTGTACCTAGCGAGCCACATATTGATGGTTGATGCACGTTCAATGCCTATAAATAGGTAAGTGACTAACTGAGCTTCAACAAAAAAAAAAAAAAACAAACAAACAAACAAACAAACAAAGGAAAAGTATATAAATCAATAACTAAGAGGTAACATATAAATCAATAACTAAAAGGTAAGCCAGGAGTTGGTCGGAGGAATGTAAAGGTTAAGGGCTATTATTAAGGTGAGTTATATTATACCTTGATCTACCATACACTACAAAAAAAATGGGCTTTATAACACGGAAGCATTTGCAACGGCATCACTTACCGTCACAAAAAGTGATTTTTTGTGACGGCACCACTTGCCGTTGCCATTAAATGGGTTTTTAGTGACGGCACTCATTCCTGTCACAAAAAAGCAACTTTTTGCAACGGTAACAAATGTCGTCGCAAATAATGTGCATTTTTTGCGATAGTAACCTATGCTGTCACAAATAAAGCTGTTTTTTGAGACAGCATGAATTGCAGTCGCAAATAAGAGAGTTTTTTGTGATGGTAATAAGTACTGTCACAAAAAAAAAAAAAAGAAAAAAGAAAAGAAAAAGTAAGACTGTTTTGATGAGATGGCATTAGAAGTATTAGCGACCGCAAAATGCTGTCACAAAAAACTAAAATTTTTGTAGTGTTTCACCTATTTTTTCATTTTCCTATCTCCCTGTCTCTCTTTATCTATCTCTCTCTCTTTCTTTCACTCATCTTTCTTCTCTTTCTCTCTCTCACTCATCACTCTTTGTCTGCCTGTCTGTCTCTCTCTCTCTCTCTCTCTCTCTCTCTCTCTCTCTTCCTCTCTCTTTCCCATACTGTGCTCGCATTGCTCACTCTCTCCCTCCCATCTTCTCAATTTATCGATCTCTCTCTCGATTTATCAATCTCGTTTTTTTTTTCTCTCTCTCTTTCTCTCTCTTTCTCTTCTTTCAATCTCTCATTTCTCTTAATCACTTATTGAAAGAGAAAAAAGTCAAAAAATGAAATAGGCCTTTCTCTCTCTCTGTCTCTCGCTCATCTCTCTCTTCTCTCTCCCACTCTTCTCTCTGGCCTTCTCATCTCTCTCCACTCTCTATCTCTCTTGCTCATCTTTTCTCTCTCTCTCTCTCTCTCTCTCTTTTTCTATGTCTCTCTCTATATCTCTTGTTCATCTCTTTTTACTGTCTTTCTTTCTCTCTCTTTCTCTCTCTTTATCTATCTCTCGCTCAGTTTGTTTCTCTCTCTCTCTCTTTCTATGTGTCTCTCTCTCTTACTTATCACTCATCTCTCTAGCTCTCTCATCTTTCTTCGCTCTCTATCTCTCTTGCTTATCTTTCTTCTATATATATATATATATATCTTTTGTTCATCTCTTTTTGCTATCTCTCTCTCTCTCACTCTCTTTGTCTATCTCTCGCTCATCTTATTTCTCTCTTTTTTTTCTTTCTCTCTCTCTCTCACTTATCTTTCTTCTCTCTCAATCGTTCATTTTTCTCAATCACACTCATCTCTTTCTCTAAGCCCATTGTTGTTGAAAGATGAAAAAGTTAAAAAATAAAATGGGTCTCTCTCTCTTTGTCTCTTTCTCTCTGTGTCTCTCGCTCATCTCTCTTCTCTATCTCTCTCACTCATCCATCTTCTCTATCTTTCTCATCTCTCTCTCTCTGTCTTGCTCATCTCTCTTCTCTCTGTTTCTTATGTCTCTCTTTATATCTCTCTTGTTCATCTCTCTCTCTCTCTCTCTCTCTCTCTCGCTGATCATCTCTTGTTTCTCTCTCATTTTCTATTTCTCTATCTTCCTAGCTTTCATTGCGTAGCAAAACGGACATGGAGGTTTTTGGCAAAAAAATGAGTTTTTTTTTGCTACGACAACCTTCCCCCGTCGCAAATACAAGTTATCAGTGACGACAATACCCCTGTCGCAAATAAAAAAATTACTAAACGAGCCATGAATTCATTGTTTAATTTTCATTTGTGACAGTTGTACTTGACGTCGCAACAAAAAAAAAAAAAAACTCAAAATCTATTCCCGTTTATTTTTTCCCCCAACCAAAAATCCCCAAATTTCAAATCCCTAATCTTTTGAACCAAAAATCCCCATCTCTTTCTCTCTCTCTCTCTCTCTCTCTCTCTCTCTCTCTCTCTCATGACTGTGAGCAGGGTAGACGACGGCGTCAAGTGACGGCAGCGACAACGTGAGACGGCATCGAGCAACGGCAAACGACGGCGTCAAGTGAAGGCGAGCAGCGAGCATCGTGAGACTTATATGAATTACTTATAGGTACATTTAGTTTTCTTTTCTTCTTTTGGAGAAGAAAAGGATGTGTGCGTTCTGATTTCGTTTTGATCCAAGATATATGAAGTATGTGCTTTGAGTACAAATAAATTATGCATTTGAGCAACATTCACAACCAAATTATGGCTTTCATGTAAGTTACTGATTTCTGAGGTAGACTTGAGATATATCTATGATCCTTATTTTCCTTGTTGTGGCAATTGATGTGCTTTAAGACAATGAAAATGATACTGTGGCTCTGTGGTTTGAACTTTATGAGAAAGGGATTCTAACTGTTACATTTTCTTATGATCTGTCTTAACTTTCAAAGTGCATTCTATTTGTTTGTCACACTCCAGACAAACTTAGTGCAGTGGGCCACTTTTTTACCTATAAACTTTTTTGCTGGAATGTAACTTAGGTCACCTAAATCCCTCGAACAGTTGCCCAAGAATTTAAGCTAAATAAGGTCATTACCTAGTTTACTTTATATTAATCCGGAGTGCTGGAAGGGGTGCACTAGGACATTTCCCCTTTCATTTAAACAGATAAATGATTCTTGATTTCTTACCAAAAAGTGATTGCTCAAAAGCCATGCTTTATGTGTGATTTTGAATGTCTCGTCAGTTCCTGAACACTGGAGTTGTCTATCCTTGGTGCTTCTATGTTTATTAGATATGATCATATTCGGCTGCATAAGTGCATCAAAGGCTGTGTGTGAGTCATTTTGTTGAAACCTGAGAGAACCTAACAATCAACAGCCTACAAATTGATTTATGTTTATCTTGTCTGGTTGCTAAATTTTCTTGCATTCAAACCCCTAACTTCTATATTCTAATTTGCAGAGTTATTTAGGTAAGAAAGAGCTATGTTGTGTATATGTTCCCACCAACCATCTTTATATTGGTGATATATTCCTCATCAACTCCAAGGAGGTTATTAGACCAAACTTATCTGTTCGGGAAGGAATTGGTAAGGCTTCTTTACTTGGAATATCCTTATCACTATATTTTGTTCTTTAATTACAGAAATTATTGTGTCGGGAGGAATGTCAAAATCACCAAATGGCGTCGAATTAGCACGAAATTTGGCACACACGACCGCGTAGGCACGAAAGACCTGTGAGAGAAGACGGGAGTCGAATTAGGTTCCCGGTTTGGGAGCTAGCGCCGGATTTCGGTCTAGGCAAACTATTTCCTTAAGAAACTTAAAATTCGAGGTGTTGACGTCCCAAAATCACCAAACGGCGTCGGATTAGCACGAAACTTGGCACACACGACCACCTAGGCACGAGAGACTTATGGGAGAAGACGGGACTCAAATCGGGTTTTCGGTTTGGGAGCTAGAGCTGAATTTTAGTCTAGGCAAACTAGTTCCTTAAGAAACTTAGAATTCGAGATGTTGATGAAACGATGTCGGATTAGCACGAAACTTGGCATACACGACCACCGAGGCACAAGAGACTTGTTGGAGAAAACGGGACTTGAATCTGGTTCTCAGTTTGGGAGTTAAAGCTGGATTTTAGTTTAGGCAAACTAGTTCATTAAAAAACTTAAAATTCGAGGTGTTCACACTCCAAAATCACCAAACGGCGTCGGATTAGCACGAAACTTGGCACACACGACTGGTTAGGCACGAGAGACTTGTGAGAGAAGACGGGACTCAAATCGGGTTCTCAATTTGGGAGTTAGACCTAGATTTCGGTCTAGGCAAATTAGTTCCTTAAGAAACTTAGAATTCGAGGCGCTGACGAAATAATGTCGGATTAGCACGAAACTTGGCACACACGATCGCCTAGGCACGAGAGACTTGTAGGAGAAGACGGGATTTGAATCGGGTTCCCGGTTTGAGAGTTAGAGTCGGATTTTACTCTAGACAAACTAATTTTTTAAAAAACTTAAAATTCAAGGTGTTAACGCCCCAAAATCACCAAGCGGTGTCGGAGTAGCACGAAACTTGGCACACACGACTGCCTAGGCATGAGAGACTTGTGGGAAAAGACAGGACTCGAATTGGGTTCCCGGTTTGGGAGTTAGAGTCAGATTTCACTCTAGACAAACTAGTTTCTTAACAAACTAGTTTCTTAAGAAACTTAGAATTTGAGATGTTAACGCCCCAAAACCACCAAACGACGTTGGAATAGCACGAAACTTGGCAAATACGACCATCTAGGCACGAGAGACTTATAGGAGAAGACGGGACTCGAATCGGGTTCCCAATTTGGGAGTTAGAGCCGAATTTCACTCTAGGCAAACTAATTTCTTAAGAAGCTTAGAATTCGAGGTGTTGATGCCTCAAAATACCAAACGGCGTCGGATTAGCATGAAACTTGGCACACACAACTGCCTAGGCACAAGAGACTTGTGGAAGAAGACGGGACTCGAATTGGGTTCCCGGTTTGGGAGTTAGAGCCGAATTTCACTCTAAACAAACTAGTTTCTTAAGAAACTTAGAATTCGAGGTGTTAACACCTCAAAATCACCAAAAGTGTCATGCCCCAAACCCGCCCCTAAAAGTTTGGGCATGACTTATTCGGAAACAGACACTAAATCTGATATACATATCATATGGGGCCTGAACGAAAGCATTTAATATCATATAATAACATACATGACATCCATTGAGCTATCACTACTATGCCAGGATCGCAAACAGAACATAAGGCAAATAAACATACAGTGACGTGCATCTGAGAATTCGGCTATGTACATATACATATACAAACCCAGCCCTCAAAATTGGGCGCATAACAAGAATATTGAAAGGTAAAAGGATTATATACACTTCGACCTTAGACAGACAATTAAAGCATAAACCAAAAACCTAGTAAAACCTTGCAAAATGTATGGCTCCATCTAAGTGCCTGGACACACTGGGGTTAACAAGAGAGAGACGAGCCTTAAGGGTTAGGACTGGCCTCTCGGATGCTTACCTACAGAAACGGACAAAATACAGAGTGAGTAAAAACTCAGTGAATAATAGTATATAAATAATGTAATGGTTAACTTGAATGATAGAGCATATAATTGCAGAGATATATGATTAACTTATTTCTGTAATTATTTTCAGAACAGCCATGGGTTCAGTTTGCTTAACAGATTAGCTTTAAGCTCAGTAATGTACAGAACGGCCATAGGCCTAACAGATACAGAATGGCCATAGGCCTAACAGATACAAAACGGTCATAGGCCTAACAGATACAGAACAGCCATAGGCCCAGAAATATCAGAACGGCCATCGGCCCAGAAATAACAGAACGGCCATCGGCCCAGAAATAATAGAGCGGCCTTCGGCCCAAAAATAACAGAACGGCTTTAAGCCCAGAAATAACAGAACGGCTTTAAGCCCAGTTCATATATGTATGGACTCAAGAGGTGGCTCGCACGGATTCTAGAGGTGGCTCCCACCAAAGTGTAGCACTTAGTTCCGTATAGCACTTTGTTCCATACCAGAAATCAATAAGTCTCATCATGTCATAATATAAACGAAATGAACATCATAATAGAATAACCACAGATATCATCAGAACAGACTAGTCTTATAGTCATACAGAGGCACACAGTTTCTTTTTATCATTCAAATAAGTTAGCATAATTAAGTTACATTTAACAAAGTGCTAACAGCAACCATTAATAGATTGGGCGATTCCAAAGGTACATAAATACTGTAGTTTCATAATGTACCCACATTTCACTTGTTCATCATGAATTAATGCCACGAACTTGCAGATAACAAAATGTGCATATTAACTATCAGCATAGTTGTCTCGTAAATAGCAGAACATAAACATTAACGAGGATCAAGAGCGAATATACCATTAACAGAGGGCATACATGCCATTCCATTGCATTTCATGAGGATAGAACACTTCACATTCTAACGTGGGTTATATGATAACATTAGACCTTTGCATTTATGTCATAGGATCTGAACGATCTCAAGTTCATGTGTCATATAACAGAATAATCTTGATTCATTAGTGGCAACCCAGAATGATCTTAAATGCACCCAAATTTCATCATTCTAAGATGAACATAAGTTCCCTTTATTCTTAAAAGACGACATAGTTCGTTTATAGATAACATAGAGTTAATGTTCGTTATTGACAGAACAAAATGATTCCAAAGTCATACCGACGTATGTAAATCTTTCAACATTCACATTGATTTCCACCTGACATAACAGTTAGTGTAATCACTTACAAGGATAAGACGTTAGTAACAACCGTACTATTACTCACAGTGGTAGGTCTCTAATAGCGGTGGAACGATATCCTCGTCTTGACCTACAAACACAATGCACATAACAGATTATGAGAATAAAACCAATTTCTTTTTATTCCTCACTCAATCGCTATGGTGGTTCTAGACTCATTAGTCCTCCATAGGTTATAATCCATGCCTCATAATATAGGAGGAAGGTTCAGACGAAGAAACGGTACAAATCGGTAAACAGAAAGTGAACAGTTGTCACTAATTTGGGCATAACTATTTCTGTATTTAAAATTTGGGAGTGAGACCACCACCATTGGAAACTAAACTTCCGGGGCTTGATTTTAGGCTCAAGAATCACTCAAAAAGGAGTCTGGATGCAAAAGATATGCTTGTTCAAAGTTACCCAGTGTATGCTGAAACAGGGGTGGCCGCTCGTGCGCCCACTTTGGCCGCTCGTGCAGCCCAATTCCGCTCGAGCGGAAGAACTCGGCTGCTCGAGTGCCCAAAAGCATAATGAAAACCCCTTTTTTTTCCCTCCATGTCCGCTCGTGCGGTCTGGGCAAAAAACATCAGTCCGAAAATGGTTTTTTTTTTTTGCTCCAACACTTGATTTATCCATTTTTTAAGCTTGATTTCAAGTCTAATTACTCAAAAACATGTATCATTCCTTCCAAAACATAATCAACTAACATCATCAAATAGAATCTCATCTTTTCTATATATCCAACCTTCCATTATATATGCCCAATTCATGTAAATATAACTTAGATTTAAGGAAAGCATAGTTTAATTCCTTGAATTCAACCCAATCCATTCCTAATTCAACACACTTAATCATTTACATATCAAACTTCCAAATTAAACCTTGATTTCATGTAGTAGATGGATTCTCTACAAGGATAGTAGTTAGAGCCACATACCTTACCCCAAATCCTTGTTCTTTCCTTTAAGCTCTTCAATTTTCCCAAGCTTCTTGGTTGATGTCTTCCCTCTCTCTTCTATTTTCTTCAATAATCTTCAAATCCCCCATGGGTGTTGAGTTGGCTCTCCTTCTCTCTCTCTCACGGTTCACTCTTTCTCTCCCTTAGATATTTTTGACCCAAAGTGATGAGTTCAACAACTCATATATCTATGCATATATAATACACACATAAGTTCACCATAAAGGGGGAAACCAAACGTGCCCTTACGAATCGCACAAAATCAATTTTCAATTAAACTTCCCAGATGACTCTAAAAATTATGCTGATCATAAATATGTCCTCTGTTCTGGTTTCTGAAGCCTCTAAGGCCTTCAATTTGCAGTATAAAGTTAACCACCCAAACATGCATTAACGAATCAGACAAATTAGATTTCCAATTAATTTTCCCAAATAGTTTCAAAAATTCCCGTTAACATATCCAAGTACTCAATTTTGATTTCTGAACTCATATAGGTCGGTAATTTCAATTTTAAATCCGTAACTCAACAGATAATGCTTCAATTCCAAAAGATATAATTAAATTAAAACATCTCATCCCATAGTTAAATACAGATGATTTCTTATACGCATTTTGGGGTCATTACAAAAAGAGTAGCACAAAACTTGGCACACACAACCGTCTAGGCATGAAAGACTTGTGAGAAAAGACAAGACTCGAATCGGGTTCCCGGTTTGAGAGTTAGAGCTAGATTTCACTTTAGGCAAATTAGTTTCTTAAGAAACTTAGAATTCGAGGTATTAACGCCCCAAAATTACCAAACGGCATCGAATTAGCACGAAAGTTGGCACACATGACTGCCTAAGTACGTGAGACTTATGGGAGAAGACAGGACTCGAATAGGGTTCCCGGTTTGGAAGTTAGAGCCGGATTTCGGTCTTGGCAAACTATTCTTTAAGAAATTTAGAATTCGAGGTGTTGACCCCCCAAAATCACCAAACGGCGTAGGATTAGCATGAAACTTGGCTCACACGACTGCCCAGGCACGAGAGACTTGTGGGAGAAGACAGGACTCGAATCGGATTCCTAGTTTGGGAGTTAGAGTCGGATTTCACTCTAGACAAACTAGTTTCTTAAGAAACTTAGAATTCGAGGTGTTGACGCCCCAAAATCACCAAACGGATTCGGATTAGCACGAAACTTGGCACATACAACCGCCTAGGCACGAGAGACTTGTGGGAGAAGATGGGACTCGAATCGGGTTCTCGGTTTGGGAGTTAGAGCCGGATTTCACTCTAGACAAATTAGTTTATTAAAAAACTTACAATTCGATGTGTTAACGCCCCAAAATACCAAATGATGTTGGAGTAGCACGAAACTTGACACATACGACCACCTAGGCACGAGAGACTTATGAGAGAAGACGGGACTCGAATCAGGTTCTCGGTTTGGGAGTTAGAGTCGAATTTCACTGTAGACAAACTAATTCCTTAAGAAACTTAGAATTTGAGATATTTTCGCCCCAAAATCGCCAAACGGCGTCGGATTAGCACGAAACTTGGCACAAACGACCACCTAGGCACGAGAGACTTGTGGGAGAAAACGAGACTCGAATCGCGTTCTTGGTTTGGGAGTTAGAGCCGGATTTCGGTGTAAGCAAAATTATTTACTTAATTATTTTTGTAATTATATAATAGTTAAATTTTTATATTTTTTTTGTAATTAACATATTAACACATAATTATATTGTCATTAATTATTTTTATTTTTTGTTTTCAGATATTTCTTGAGTAGGAGTTTGCTTCTTGTGGAATGTGTGCCTGTGAAAAATGCGAATAACTTTTGTTTTTGTTACCCACGGAGAATGATGAGGAAATTTTTAATTTTGGTTTATGTTATTTTGAATTATGAACAACATTATGTATTTAAACATTATATATGTATTATAGAATATTATGTAGTGGGGTAATTTTGTTGATGTGTAGTTATGGATATAAGAATATTTTTATTTTAGAGAAATTGTTATTTTTATAATACTATGCAATTATTAGTTTCTTTTTCAATTATTTTTCTTTTAATATAGGTAATTTTAATATTTTTAATAATTATATTGCAGTTTTTTTTTTTTCGCTGCGACGACACCACACCGTCGCAAAAAAAGGTAATTTTAATTTTTTTATTTTTTATTTTTTATTTTTTTGCGACAGTACCACACTATCGCAAAAAAATTAGAACCATTGGCGATAGTGGTTATGCTGTTGCAAAAAAAACACAATTCGTGACGGTATTTCTTCTAGTCTCAAATAAAACTTTTAGCGATCGTAAAACAATGCCGTCACAAAATGTCTCAATTTTTCACATATTATAGGCGACAGTAAAATGCCGTCACAAAAGGCCACAAATGCCGTCGCTAAAACTTTTTTGTAACGCCGTCTGTTGTGGCCCTCCCTTTGTCATCGCTAAAAGTCATTTGCTGTCACTAAAACTTTTTTGAGACGGCATTAGGAGTATTAGCAACGGCATTTTGCCGTCGCAAAAACCTGAAATTTTTTTAATGATAATATGTTTTATACATGTCTTGAGTTACCATAATATATTTTACGTATATTTTGAGTTACTATAATTTATTTTACGCTATTTGTGTTTTATAAATTATATTAATATTTCAATTATTCGGATTATTTTTTGACCCCTATTTGCGTAAATTGAAACCCATGGATATATTTGTTTCAATTTTAGAAAGTATTTGACAATGATTTTATAAACAATTATGTTTTGTAAGTACCACCATGAGAGTCTCATACCTTAGGGGACTTAAATAACCATTAACCCCTGTTTGGCCACTTTGTGGTCCTCTGTTTGTTATGGATCCATTGGCCCTTGTTCTGATTTTCACTTTAGTGACCCCTGTTCTGTTCTGTAGTGTAGTTATAATTATTTGCTATATGATTTTCGTATTCTACTTCTGTGAATTAAAATTAGTTATGTATTTCAGTTACTAAACTAATTTCTGTTTAGCCTAATAATTATCCATGGATTTTTGGGACCCTCATGCTCACTGTATAATATTTCTTACTCTGCCATGTGCTTATAGCTGTTATCTTCTTTCAGGTGATGAGATTTAGTGGGATCGAGATTGGAAATAAACCGCAGTATTTTTTTTTTTTATCTGTAATCATGATCAGACTCTTGTAATAAAATGAAGCCCAGATGATTATTTTTTCTTTTTTTTAAATTTTTTTTTTTCGTACCCAGTTATTTCATTTTAATTTATTTAATTTACTCGCTTGCGTTGCTACTACTATTATTACTACTACAGAAATTTTAGAATTATTTTATTTATATTGCCTTGTTACGATGTCGGACCTTTGGGTACCGGGTTTAAGTCGTGACAAATTCCACAACAACTACTACCTATCCAAAGTGGGGTAAGAAAAAAAAACAAAAAAAATAAGAAAACACAACACTACAGTCCACTGCATTTCCGATCGTGCAATTACGTAGCACAATAGAAGCCGCGAAAACCCATGATCCAGTAAACAACATGCACGGAAATCACTCTTCCTGCTACTGTATCAGGAAGGAAGGGTAAAAGAGTAATTTTGGTAGTTTCTATAATATTTTATTGCACATTTTTTCGTAAAAAGTCAAAAAATTACCCCAAACACACTTTTTTTTTCTCTACTTTTTTCACTAAAAAATCAAAAATACACTTATTTAGAACATTCCAAATCACCCCTAAGTTAAGTTTTGAAAATTCAATGGATGGAGGACAAGTGGTAATGTAAAAAGATGGAAGTTATATGAGTGATTAGATGATGGTTAATACAAGTTTTTTCCTACATTTATTTTTATAAATTGCCATTAATAGCTCTATTGTAAAAGATCACCAAGAAATCAATACATGACTTGATTTTCATTTCTTTTCTATCCTAGGAATACATCTGATCTACATAGGAGTAGTCTTAATGTACTTTACTTGTATTTGATTATTTATTCAATCATTTACATCATCATCTTGTTCTTCTTTCTCTCTTTTTCTTATTTGTTTTGTCATTATGTTAGCATTTGTGCCCTCAAAAACCAATTTATTAACTTTATTAATTGATTATATAAATTGCTTGGCATTTTATATTTTGCATTTTGTATGTTATTATGGGTAATGTTATATTTAATGTTACATATGATGTGAACATAAGGTCCCTTGGGTAACATTGTAGAAAAACATGCTAATGGTTAATGAACCAAAAGCTGGGAGTTATGATTTTTCGGTGCCTTGTAGACCCAATTAATGTTCTAGGCTACGGGTGTTGATTGGGCGTCACACTACTATGGCCTATACCTGTTTTGCTGCTATATGATAGAATGATTAACTCCATCATTGAGGTAGTGACCTTAGGTAAATAGGTGGGTGTTATGCAATAAGTACATGCACTGAACAGGATCGGTTTTAAGAACACCTATGGAATGATCACTGTCGGTTTAAAAGGTAGTTTTATTACAATACACTTATTTTCCTTTGACCTGAGAGGCTTGTATAAATTAATTAACTATTCATTTAACTTTGACATTGTCAATCGGTGACGCCGAACCAAAGGCTATATACGGACATGTTAGGTTATGTGAGTGGTAATTGATTTATATAGGTGCTTAACATGGAATCCACCATTCTCAAAGTGAGAAAGTATATTCAAGCAATTTTTCCTATTAATGTTGGACCAAAAGAAAACCGGCCAGTTACTTTTTCGTAAAAATATTTATATATATATATATAATTATAAAAATACTATTTTTGGAAAATGCTTTTAGGGTCCAATTAGAAGAAGGAAAAATTTAGAATTCGGTTACATGAGTTAGGGCTTTTGATAGTGATAAATTTGTCCATACCTAATAGCTCATGTGGAATATAGTTTGGTGGAAGGAAATTTGTGATTAATTGTAAGAAAGGGCCTCATTTGTAATTCTCTACTTTTAGGGGTTTAATTGTAATGTGTTGATGGACATTATTGCAATTAGTGGAAGTTCTATATTATCTGTTTAAAAGATAATTAATGAAAAAATTGGATAAGTTGTATCCTGTATATTTAAGATAAAAGATACATCTTTTATTTTATTCCCACAACTAAAAGATAGAGATCCCTAAGGATCCCACCTACATGCAAACTCTATCATGTGTTGTGTATATATATCAGATGTATTTGATACAAAAATTGGCCATCAGAATTTTTAAGGTCTGTAGAAAATATATACACAAAAATAAACCAAAGAGGGTGCAAGGTGAATCACTTTGGAGGCGAGATACTTGGATCGCTTGGTGAGGTATTATCAACAACTCACTTAGAGAAGGTATTTTAGATTGTGTAATCAGGTGGTGTTTCTTTGAAAAGTGTTTTTCAAAACAAATTATTTTTCTGTAAACTTTCAATTTTTACTTCGAGGAAGTCCTTGAACTTTAAAGGCAAAGAACCTCAACATAATTACTTGATCATTGTGTTGTTTGGTGAGATTTTGGTTAAAGCACTGTCGATCTAAGTCTAACAAAAATTTTACTAACTAGGCCTTAGTTATTTTATTTGATGACTTTAAGACACATGAATAAAAGTGAAATTTATAATTTTATTTTGAGTAATTGAAAATAAAAAAAAAATTATAATAATTTGTGAATGATGAGATATATAGTCATGTCATGTCCTAGACTACCTGACATAGGTTAACCAAATAATGTTTTCGTTTTAATAATGATATTAAAATTTTGACACAACTTATCATGTAGGTATGAGATGTATATGTGAGACTCACACTCGTGTTTGATTAAAATTTTAATAAAATTTTTAATATTTTTATTTTGATTGCAAGGAAATAAATTGTGACAAAATATTTTTTTCGTTTTAATAATGGTATCAAAATTTTGATACAACTTATCACATAACGGTAAGAGGTCACACACACTCGTGTTTGATTAAAATTTTAATAAAATATTTTTGTTTTGATTGCAACGAAACAAATTGTGACATCGATTTCATGGTATGGGTTTGAATATGGAAAAATTTATTGTTTTGGCATGGGGACTTGTTTGGACCAGAATTAGTTTTCCCACGGAATATGTGTCATCCATAATGGATGTGGCATACCTATTTTTAGGACACGGGCTTGTGCAAGTGGACTGGAACGTATAGGTGACTGAGCCTGTGAAATTATTATAAGTCTCATTCTATAGGTTTAAATCATTTATGTTTTATTATTTTTTTAAAAAAATTAAATTAATTTAATAATTATATTTATTTAATTTTATCATTTTTTTTAATAAGAAGTATTATTTTTTAAAAATAAATCATCTACTTTTTAAGTTAAATATGATAAAATTGTGACTATAATTATTAAATTAATTTATTTTTTTTATAAATAATCTATATTTAAAATAAGATGAAGAATTTAAAAATTACTAAAATAAAGTGACGTGATAGATTTTACAAATTCAACTACACCTATATAATCCACTTGATAAAATGTGGACAAGTTAAATTTTATTTTTAAGAGTAATGTTGGGGTGACCCGAGATTTGGAAGGTAATAGCTGCAGCTCTATAAAATATAATTGTTAACATTTGTGCCACAAAAATGCTAAATACACGAAATTGTGACATAAAAAGTTGCAGTACACTGAGCTAAATACATAAAAGTATTTTATATTAATTTTTATTTCCTATCATATTAAATATCAAAAAATACATTAAAATATATTATTGAAACAAAGCATTAATCTTAATTCTAATTCACGATGCTGTGTTCGTGATCATCATCTCCATACTCTCATAGCTTTTTGATCGATAGGGGGTGGGTGTCCCAATAAAATAAAAATAAAAATGGGAGTTGGGTGATTTTTTTTTTTTTTTGAGAAACAACAAATTAGTGTTAATTTTTAAAAATAATTACAGATTCATGATTAATTTTATACACTTTAATAATTAAAATCATAATTTTTATTTCATAAATATATAATTATTTTAAAATAATATCAATAATTTGTAAATTCTGAATTCTTTTTTGTCTTGGGCCAAAAAAACTAATGGCAATTGTCCTGCTTGTTAGGTAGCGTTTGGTAACGTTTACGTTTTTTATTTATATTTATAAAAATTTTATAAACTGGTTTTTATTTATTTTTAGAAAAACAAAAATAATAAACGCGTTTGGTTTGGATAAAATATTCGAAATTTTTTGAAAACATAAACTAAAAAACATGTTTGTTAAGGCCTAAAATATTTATTTATTTATTTTATTTTTGACAATAGGATCATACACATTATAATAAGCATCCATAATAACCATATTGATACAATACCAACCATAGATAAATTTAATAACCATATTAGTAATGTTCATAACAACTTACAAACCATAATAATAATATCTCAATTCTTTCGCAAACCATAAAAAATATCTTCCACAATCTATTATACGCATAAACAATATTTCAATTGTTTCTGACAGATTCTCAAATTTAACCAGCAATTTGATTCCTTACATCAGACATGTGACGTAGTTGAGGTTGACTAATGTCTACGTCAATTGGTTACTAAGAACTACTTCCTACATGTGTCAAGCTGTTACTACCACTTCCACTCGGCCCAGCATCTTCAACGATACGATCTAGATTGGCCCATTCAGTGAACAATGTGTCACCTTGAGAATGTATCCCAATCTAGTTGTGTATTGTACAACATGCAATAGGGATGTACCTCTGCATCTTAGTTGAATACGGAGGGATGTCTCTCAAAATTGGAAAACGAGCCTTTAAGACACCGAAGCATCTCTTAATCACACTGCGTAGTGAGGAGTGTCAGTAATTGAACATTTGCTTCTTGTTTCTCAGTTGTGGACGTTGAGTACGAAACTCATTTAGATAGTACCTCTGACCACGGTATGGCGATAAAAAAGCCAGGCATATTTGTATAACTCGAGTCGACAACATGGTATTTATCTGTTCAACATGTATGTATCTATTATTATGGGTTGGCAGAAGAATATTCATTATAAATTAACAAAATGCCATATAATACGTACCTCTTGGTGGCATTGGAAATAAATTTGCTGGATCATGTACGGTTTCAATGAACACTCTTGAATCATTTGCAGTGCCCTCCCAACCAGCCAATACATATGTAAATTGCATGTCAAATGAGCAAACACACATTACATTTTGCGTTGTAACAGTATGCTTACCCCGATATGGTATTTGCTCTGATGCTGGCACCCTTGCAGATATGTGGGTACCATCAATTGCTCCAACACAATCCTATTTGACAAATGACTTTAATAATGCAGGATATTTTACTAAAAATTATACTTCAAATATTCTGTTAGTGATTACCTTAAAAAAAAGATAGAATTGTGGATTATGTCGGATTTCTGCAAGCACCTCATCAAAATCTGAAGGCCTTATAACTTGTTTACCAAGCCTACACACTGTCTTCAAGACTCGGTTGAAGTATTTGGAGATGGTCTGGCCAGAATGTTGGAATCGCTCTTGGACAACATGATTCCGTTCATTCTGACCAATTGTTAGCAAAAATATACAAACTTGCTCTTGGACAGTTAGATAACATGAGTGTTCTAGTTTACCATATACCTTAAGTACCTCGCACAAACTAATAAATACATCTGGTTCCATTCTAAAATTTTCCTTGGACCTTGTTTAATTTCCATTCAATATTTCTAATACGTAGTCATGTCTTTGTAATATGGATGTTCGGCATGGTCTAGGTTGAAGGTAAGTATTACAATACTCATGTAGTGCTACACACACCGCAAATTGTATATTTTCATCGTCACTGTCTAAGTCAAAACTCAAATCAAGAACATGCATTGGCTCCATATATATCACTGTGATATTGTGTTGACCCCTTAAAAACAAAAGTATTAGTGATAATGAAAATACATGAAAATATGGTCACACAAGAATTTTTTATTTTTTATTTTTTTTCAATAGCAATACTTGCAATCTTTATTTTTATTTCTATTTTTCAATTTTTTTCACACAAGTATTAGTTCTTTTTCTACTGATATGTTAGAATGGTCCTAGCAATACTTGCAATCTTCATTTCGATGTTAGCTTATATACTCAGAATTACTATTATGAAGCATATAGCCCAACAGAGAAGTGAAGATGAAAAGTACAAATATATATATATATATATGTATATATTATTCCATTGTAGAATAAAAGGTTATATCAAAGTTACTTTTCTTTCTTGGTTGAGAAATTATTCAACAATACTCTTGTGAGATTCAACAAAAATCCAGCTTTTCCATTAGCCACTAAAATTTCACCATCTACCACCCAAATATATATATATATATATATTCTTCATATCTGGAATGTAGTAATAGAAAAAAATTGATACTTCCCATACCATTATTTTTATTTTTTTATTTTTATTACTACTAGAGACAAATGTAGTGGAACCTAAATACCATGGAAAATACCAAATTTTTGAACACAGATATATCTTTGTTAATGTGAGCCTTTATGTTTGTCTAGTGTAGTAAGAAAATATGAGTAAAAATTTATTTATAAATATATATAATGTAATGCAGTAAGAATCTTTGTTGTACTCTTAAAAAAACAAATGTAAATATGGTCATACATACCTTTTCCAATTGTTGACAATGCAGAAGCTTTGTTGGACTCTTGATAAAAAAAAAAAAACTTCGAATGACCACCAACAAGCATTATATAGGAGAAGATCATTGAATGTAGTAGTAGCATTCAAGTTGGATGTTTGTGTTCAATACTTCAACTACCCATCAACTCCCATTGTAATAGCATTCAAGATAATTGAATATAGCAGTAGCATTCATTGAATATAACAGTAGCATTGAAGTGCATTGTCAACAATTTTATATCTACCCATCAACTCACAATGTAATAGCATTTAAGTACAATATTAAAAAACATACTGCATACACCCAACTCTGTTTCCATAATAAATAATTCTAAAATAAATAAAATAAAATAAAATAAAAAGTACAATACACTGAATCAACAAATACCATGAAAACATCCATACAAACTAACATATTGAACTACCAAATATTATCCAACATTACTAGTAAATAAAACAACTCAAAGACATACCACACTAAGCTTGAACTCTCTGAGAATAACTTTCAAAAATTAAGGACCCAATCCTTCATCCTACCAACAGGCATATCAACAAATACCTCCCTTATTATGGGATTCGATGCAAGCTTGTTCACAGCTTTAATGTAAGCAAGTGCAAGAATTTCCTCTATAGCATGCAATAGTGCCATGCACTCTTTCTGTAGTGAACGTGAGGCAGTAGAGCCACCTTCAATTGAACCACTGTCATTGCCAACATTAGTAACTGAAGCACTTGTCAATCGTTTTTCCATTAGGTCCACCTTCCTCTTACTATTTTCACTCATTTATTTGAGTTCTTCAGAAATATTAGCTTGAAAATAGCTCATCTTCTTACTCTTTTTACCTGCCATTTTGCTCTTGCCCTTATACTTGCCCTTGCCCTTGCCTTGGCCATCTCCATTGTCATTATCACTATCAATTTGCAATGCATCTGAGTCTTCATTCTTTACCTTAAATTCAGGATCAAAACTAACACTACTTTCAGAAACTGATTTGGTGGAAGGGTGAGCTAGTTTACCAGTTGCAGATGTGTCTCCTAAGATACGAGACAACTCATGGTAGTAAACCATTCATTTCTTCCTGAACCTCTTTGCATGGCTATTAACCTACAAACCAATGAATTTCAGGTTAACATGAAGAATTCCCTAATTAAATGTAGCAAACAAAATGCAAAAAGTTAATAAAACCTTGTAAAGGGCTTCCTAAACGTCATCCGGTGCAGTGGTAGTAAGCCGTTGGCTATCCCAACCAACACCAGTATGCTTCAGTAATACTGTAAATTTGTTGAACATAATACGCAGCTGATTGTATTTGTTCCGAAGCTGGTGTGCGTTATACTAGTATTGGGTTTTTACGTTCATTTAATCTCTTAACCTATTCCAAGCTTGTTTAGTGAATGTCGCAGTCATTTTACTACTCTTGGTTTTCACCTCCTCATCCATGAGGGTAATGAAAAGAGCCTCATTTGCTTGAGGCCATGGACCACTGTTTCCTCTACCAACTTCAACAACATCATCATAATCAATGGGGAGATCATTGTGTACTGCTGTTGCCATTGCTTAAATACCATGGTGTGATTTCAAGGATTATTTATTTATTTATTTGCATATATATATATATATTTATTTATTCATAGATAAATATTTTTGAAAAAAATGTAAGTCGAATAAATCTAACCTCTACTGCTAATTACACACACAACCAATACCACTCAAGCATCATTCATAAATCCACATATATTTGTAAATTGGTCAATAGAACCAAAAGCCAATATCAACTCAGTTAGACAAACAATCATTTTCAAGCCTTAAAAACTACTAAATTGGTATGTAGAATCAAGAATCTACTGAACTGATTCATGGCCTTAATCCCAATATCCATTGAAACCTGAAATGCAAACATGTCAGATGAAAACAAGTTCATTTTGTGAACATGGTTGAATATTCTACAATTAAGTATGGTCAAAATTTTAAAAGGAATGCAATAAGATACAACAGACTTTGCTTGTTGATGGGTAGAAATTAGCAGAAGTTATAACTAAAATCTCAGTTATTGGTTGTATTTGTCCAAGACTATAAAGATTTTATTTTAACTTTTGTTGCTCCAGAAATACCAATTTGTGTAGTGCTAAAGATTTATCTTCCATTTTCTTCTTGTTCTTATTTATCCCTAACGTTCTAACAATGTGGGTTACATATTTTCCAAACCAGGTTTTATGTATTATTCTAAGCAGTTTTTTCTATTTATAGTTCACTGTTATGTATATAGCATGTGAATTCAAATTCAAATGATTTGAATGCACCTAT
Organism: Camellia granthamiana; assembly: GCA_036172215.1. NCBI lineage: Eukaryota > Viridiplantae > Streptophyta > Magnoliopsida > Ericales > Theaceae > Camellia > Camellia granthamiana. Next base: position 844,602 of record CM069906.1, on the reverse strand, counting down.
TTGATACAGAGATGTCAATAACACAAGAAATGATTGAAAGAATTATTGATGAAATACTTTTATATCCTCCTTCCCCATTCTCCATTATCCTTATCATGTACAGACAAAATCAACTTTGGAGTGTTATCTCCATCAGTAAATGACAACAACAAATTCAAAATAGACGCATTGAAGAACAAGCAGCAGTTACTTTTGATCTAATTTTCTTGATCTACCTCAAGCAGTAGTTACTTTTGATCTAATTTTCTTGTTCTACCTGAAGGAACTAATGGCCTAGATACCATTGTGTACTCATCATCATCAATGGGCGCTGTATGTTTTATCCATTCACTAAAATCCACTCAATCTAGTGTTTGATTTTTTGCTTCAGGCAACTGGGACATTCAGGCAACTAAATCTAGTGTTTAAATGTAGCATTTTTATCCATTCACTAAAATCAACTAAATCCAAATTGGCTTCAGGAAACAATATCATTAAAATGAAGAAGATCTAAAGATTTAAAATGAAGAATAACAATTATATGTTCTTTAAAAAAAAATAAAAAAACACAAACAAATTTACATGGATCTAGCACAGATCTACAAACAACCACCAATAATATATATATACATATATATAAAACAGTAGATATGTTGTTAAAAAAAAAAAGAAGAAGCTCAAGCTCTCTGTGAAATAGAGAGCGAGAGAGAAAGAGAGAGAGAGAGAGAGAGAAGAGAGAGAGAGAGGGTGACCTGAGATCAATTTGCTTCGGAAATTTTGCAAAAGATCTGCAGAACATATTTGTTGTTATAGAAAAAGAAAAAAAAAACCATGGCAGCTCAGTGAAACACAGAGAAGAGAGAGAAGAGAGAAGAGAGAGAGAGAGAAAGAGAGAGAGAGACCTGAGATCGATTTGGTTGGAAGATCTACAAAGATTTGCAGATTTAAAGAAAAAAAAAACGAAGCTCAATGAACACAGAGAAGAGAAGGAAGAGAGAGAGAGAGAAGGGAGGGGAAAGAGAGAAGAGAGGGAAAAGGGAGAGACTGACCTGATCTTGAAGTTTCGTTCAACATGAAGCAGAGGAAGATGATAAGGTTTAGATACAAGTTTTATTGCCGTTGGAGAAAATAAATTGAATGGGGGTGCTCCGAAGATTTGAACTGTGGTCATTACGCCGACAACTCATTTACTGTAGTTCCGCTACAGTGCCTTCCGTTTTTTTGTTTATAAACCAGTGGAAACATTTTTTTTTTCAGTTTACATTTTTTTGGTCAAATTTACAAACTGAGAACTATTATTATAAACCAAAAAATTTAACAAACAAGTTTTTATGATAGTTTTTAAAATTTTTGTAAATATAAACTGAAAACTGAAAACAAAATGGTTACCAAACTGGCCCTTAGTATCTCGTTGCTCACCGAAAATATGCGTGCTGCTAGCACTCCTAACTTTTCCTTTTGAACTCCCATTTATATTAAAATAAATAAATAACTATTTTTATAAATTTCTAATATTGTCTTATTCCTAATCTCTTAAATTGTAACTCTAAGTGGACTTCTATCACACCTCATTTTAACCACCACTAGCTCTGGCAATTTTTTCCTACCTATCCCTAGTTTTTCCCACCACTACCCTAACTCCTCAATTTCGACCACCACACCAAACCCTTCTCCAACCTTCATGTATTCCTACGACCCCTATTTGCGCAACCCTCACCGTTTCCTTTTCTTTCTCTTAAACATTGCAATCTCTCTCTCTCTCTCTCTCTCTCTCTCTCTTGTGAGGATTGGTGGTGTTAAGAAAAGGCAAATGAGGGAACACAAAACGAAAATAAGAAAGGGTTATGGCAAATAGAGTAGCTGGCCAGAGTTAAGAAAAGGCAAAGAAGGGTGGCTGAAGTAGGTGAAGTGAGTGTAAGGTTAGAGTTTGAGAGGGTAAGGGTTAATTTTGATATTACATGAGTCTAACAAATATTTACAATTTGAAATTAATTGATAAGATCTTGAGGAGAAATTATTAGATAATTTCGAAGTACTACATACTTAACTAATGAAAAATAACAATACACGTTAGTATGTCATTATTTATCTCTTAATTACATATTAAAAAAAAGTTAACATATCACACTCTGATGGTAAAAATTCAGTTTGAGCCCAATCAATATTGATTGATCAACGGACTCAAACCAGTTTTAAATAAATACAAAAAGATCAGATTTTGTGATTGAATTCTATGCCTTAAACATATAAAGGACTTCCCTGGAGGTGATTAAATAAAGAAGGAATGGAATAGAACAGAATATGTATTTATTCAATTAAATTGTCACTTGTTCCTAGTTATAATAACTTAAACAAGAACAAAGAAATGAAAAATACAGCAATCGACATAAAGAAGAAAATTAAGGGTTGGAAAAAGCTATCACTAATCTACTCCTAACAATTGTTAAATTAAACTACTCCTAAATAATTATTCACGATTTGTGAGTTGTTGTTTTTTTATTCTTTTTTTTTTTTGTTTTTGTCTGCACATAGCTCTCTTTTATACTTGTCTTTTAGCTTTTTATTTTTGATCTCCCTTGATTCTCTGCTTTTTTGCATGTCTATCCCAATATTCTAGGAATTATTTCCTTGAGTTTCTGATTTCTTCCTTGATTTTCTGCCATCATCTTCCTTATGCTTCTATCTTCAACACATCCTTCTAGTAGTCTCATTATCCAGTTTTACCACATCATCTTTATGCCATGTCAGCTGTATTAACCAGTCACGCCATATCAGCAATATGTCGATAACAAATTTTCAAATTTTAGCACCAATACATCCGTAAAATTTTTATTACATAATTAATTTAAAACATTACAAAAATAACATCACACAGAATTCTGAAACTACTAAATTTGGAAACAATTTGATGAGTTTAAGGGAAGTTTGTCTCACCAACTTTTATACTCTACAATAATGGAGGTTAGAATGCACATTGCTCTTGCCTGCTCGACTTTACTCTCTCCTGTAATAATTGCTTTACCAGAAAAAAGAAAAAAAAATAGTGCTGCTATTAGCACTCTATAAATTATTTTGGACCCTATAATTTTTAACTTTTTATTTATTACAATAATAACCTCAAATAAAATTACTACAAAGGATATCATTAATTTTGGGACACCCTATCTTACAATTAAATGTATACACTCATTACATCATGAATTAGGATTTATGAGAGCACCCACCTCCATTACCACCCATCTATCTTCCCCAAATCTCACATTCAAAACCTACCTATCCTTAAAATCTTGAAAACTCTTGGGCGGCAATATTCCAGCGGTAACGGTGGCAACCATTTGATTACCTACACTTCTCTGGCAATGATAATGAGTGAAAGTTTTTCTGGCAACAAACACTCCATAAGGCGAGAGAAGTATAACAATAAAAGCTTAAAAGAGGCCCATAACTTTGATGTTGCTCTTAACTCAGAGGAGATTGGCCTTATAAGGGTAAGTTTCTTGAAAAAAATGACAAAAATAATAAAATATGTTCATCATTTTTTCAAGACTGAACTCCCAAACATATGACTGAAATTCGGGAACACAGGCCCGAACATTGTTTATTTGTTCTGAAATAGGTAACCGAACATTATGATAATGGCTAGTCAACAGTTAAAATTCTTAACATTTGCAGAAATTTTATTTTTTCAAGCTTGGGAATATAGGCCCAAACATTACTTGTTTGTTCGAGAACACATTCCTGAACTTAGCTTATTTGTTCGGGAATGCAGGTCCGAACATGAAGAAAGCTCGCCATTTTTGGGTACATAACAACTCTGTTTTGTTTATGACTCTCCCTCAATTCTCACCACACACACATACACCCACATCTACACCGCCACAGTATAGAGAGAAGAAATGAAGGATATGTTATGGTAGAAACGAGAGCACATCAAAAGGCTATACCATGTTAAACAAGAGCAATTGATCAACAAGTCAGCATATGAGATTAAAAACAAGAAATAAAGATGTTTTTCTTTTTCTCTTTCTCTCTCTGTCTCTCTCTGTAGTAGTTAGTCAAAAGGCAATACCATGTTATAGCTTATATGAACATAGACAATATTCTTCTTCTTCTTCTTCTTCTTCTTCTTTGCGGGTTTTGAAAATGATGAGACTCTTTTTTTTTTTAGTGGGTTTTGTTAAGATTTTTTGAAAGGGTGATTTTTTTTTTTTTTAGGTGTGGAGGTGTGGGTGTAACAACCCCGACCCACGATTAACGTTAATCCATGCTTACTTATGCTTGTAGATGCGCCCTTGGGCCTCACTACAGTTCGGACTCGATTTGTGTCGGTTCTTAATTTGATCTTGCAATGTGCAATGCAAGATTGATAGATCACCAAAGAGTCCAAATCCGGCAAATCGTTTTTTGAAAATAGATTTTTTTTTGAAAGAAGTGTCAAACATGGACTGCTTTGCCAGATACAGAGTCGCCACCTAAATATTTATTTTGGGAAATTTAGGAAACCCTGACTCGTTGCCTAAGGCCACGTGTCCGTCATCACCAAAGTTGCCTCGGCTCGGGAACTTGGGTACGATTGGGGAAGGTCACTCCGTGAGCACCCCCGCTCGCCCGATCAAAGATCGGCCTCTACTAACCATGATATCAAGTTTTGAAAACATTGTGTGCTCTTATTCCGGTTATTAGCCTAGATTTACTATGTGATGCGCACAACATACAAGTATAGACTGGATCGCCTGAATTGAAACAAAATATTTTATATTTATTTTTGAAAGTGGTTTGCTACTCGCAAGTAGGCTTAAAATGCGGATTTTACCACCCTCGGGTGGGTTTAGAAAACATGGTTTTGCCACTACCTAGTGGGCTTAAAACTCACAGTGAATGAATTGTTCCAATCCAAATAACCCAACCTTCACCCACAGGCATTCAGGCAGTTATATCACATAAGCACATAGCCTCATGGTAAGCATGCTATCATGGCAGTCACTCACACGCATGTAAGGATGCTAAAGCATAAAACTTACCGAGTACTCCAAGCCAAAACAGAAGCTATGTTAGAAATCCATGCATGATCCTAACTATACAGAAATGCTAATGCAACACATGCAAAATGCAACTAAGATAGGCTCGGCTATTCTAAACATGGCATATGAAATGCTACAGCTAACATGTATTCAACTCGGAATTGAAATACAATGCAGTGAGTATGATGCGCCGAGCCCGGTGCATGCAAAACAGATGAATGAATGCAAACATGCTATCATACTGTATGCTAATTGAAACATGCCCTAATCTAACCATCATAAGCTAGTAAATAAAAGGGAGAAAGATGTGGGGTTGAAGACATACATCACACGCACGCACACTTATTACAACATTACCCTTGCTCAGAGGGTCTGAATAAATAATATACAGTCCGAATAAATAGTACAGTCCGAATAAATACAAAACCCTAATTAATTAACAAATTTAACTAGGAAAGCAGTAAACTAGCATGCAAATCTATGGACCGCCTCAGCTCTGTTCCGAATGATGAATGATGCGTGCTTGAGTTGCCTTGCGCGGAAATCCATTGCGATGCCCCAATTAGCCTCTGTTTACAATTAAGTCCGGAATATTGCACGAAGCTCTAAAAGACTGCTGGTTTCTGATTTGCTACAACAGAGAGTAAGAAAGGGGCATGGCAATGTATTTTCACATATGTATGCTTGCCTCGATCCTCGTGCCACCAATCACGCATCTCGATGCATGATGGCCGAGGAGTCGAATTGCACGACTTAATATGAAATGAATGCACATGAAAACATAACAAGGCATAGACTCCATCACAAATAATCCGGAGTGTCGGCGATCGGGAATTGAGACACGTTCCGTCACTTGGAGTACGAAACGTCCCTCGTTTCTCGTGCTCGGGCTAACTCCTATCCCGAACACAATGCAATATGCATGACATGCATGAATGCAATCCTAACATGCAACCTAGCATACGCAATGCTATGAAATGGCATACACAATGCTCAATGTAACATAGCATACACAATGCTCTAACATACAACCTAGCATACATAATGCTATAGACTAAGATGGCATACACAATGCAATATGGGCTTACACCAATATGAGTGGACCTCAGCCACACTCACATCAGCATCCATTAGATGAAAATGAGACTACCGAAATGCGTGCACACATGCACGCAAACCGAGGACCGAACCTAAGGCACAGCATGCAACTCTAACAAGGCATGGCAAGGATGAAGCATGGCATTCAACATGTAAATTCCAGCACTGAAACATGATGCTAAAAGGTCCCAAAACATGGAAACATGGCACCCGATGCATGAGATGAGCCCCGAAACTTAAAACTAGGCACATGTATTGACTTATAGCTATACAAAGCATGCATTATTTGACTATGAAGCACAAAGAAAGAGCCAAGGCAATCCCAAAACATGAACATTTCTAGTTCAAAGCATGACCAAAAGATGCTAGCATGATGGACTAAAATAGCATGCAACTTTGACTAGCAAACATGGTTTACATGGCATGTATATGAAGCGTATGAGAACTCATCAAACCAGAAAAAATCAGTGAATAAAATATGCCAAAATATGTCCAAATAATCACTGAAATACAGCCAATGCATGCCAAAATGATGAGCTCCTTTAGAGGGCCATACAAGGGGTTATTAAGCACATACAAGATAGACACTTAGCAAGACTAAACCAACTCTGGAAATGGGTTATGAAAGCCCTAGAACCCACCAAATAGGCCCTGGAATCAGTCTCAGAAACATGCAAAGAAAGGCCTCTTTGAAAGGCCTTGAATGAGATTTCTCTATACATGCATCATAGACATAAAATATAGCCGAAAGGGCCTTGGATAGAGCCAAGGCAGACCTCAAAACCCTCAGAATGAGCCTTGGAAAGTGACTTCAAAGCATGAAAAATAGGGTCCCTTTGGAAGGCCAAAAGGATCACCAAACAAGACAAGGAGAGAGGGGGTCACCCCCCTCTGATTTTGGCCTTCAAGAATACACTTAAGCCACTAAAAATCCACTAGATTTCAGTGGCTAAGAGGCCAAGCCATGGCCAATGCAAGAGCTCTAATGCATAGCCCTAATCATGAAGAGATGAAGCATGCATAGGGGGAAGATGACCCCAAACAGAAATGGGACCTTAACCAAACTTGAAGAGGATGTCAAAAAAAGACTTTTTCCAGTATATAGAAAATCTCTAAAATGTTCACAAGTAAGGCTAAAATATGATGCAAAAAAAAAAAGCCCTAAAGGAGAGATAGAGGGTAAGGGGAAGTAGATGGCCTCAAACAGCAAAGAGCCCTTCAACAAAGTTTAAGAGGGGCTCAAAATAAGACACTTTACAGTTTAGGTCGAAGCCCAGAAATGCTCACAAATAAGGCTAATATATCATGCAAAATAAGCCCTAAAAGAGAGATAAAGCACAAAGGGGGAGTAGATGACTTTAAACAGCAAAGTTTTCTTAAACAAAGTTGAAGAGGAGCTTAAAATAAGATCTTTTCCAGTTTAGCTCGGAGCCCAAAAATGCAAGCAAAAGGAACTAAGATATAGAGCAAAATTATGCAAAAATGGGGAAAATAGAAGCTTACCCTTGTAGAGCCGAACTTCAGCAGCTTTTGGACCAAGTTGGTGAGCTTTCAACCTCTGCAAATGACCTCCAAGGGGCTGGAATGGATGATGGAGGTGGTGGGCTATGGGGTGTAGGGTAAAATGGCCAAGAAAATAGGTGTTTGGAGGCTTGAAGTATAGATATAGGGGTGTATGTATATCTCAGCTGGCTTTTTTTTCTAACCCTTGCAAATAGAGGTGGAATGTGTGTTATATAGAGGGATAAGGGTGAGGCTTCTTGGAGAAGCCATAAGAGGGGGTCAAGGCTTCTAAAAGAAGCTTGACCAAAGGGGTCAAGCTTCTTGGAGAAGCTAGACCAAAAAGGGTCAAGCTTCCTCAAGAAGCTTGACCAAAGGGGCCAAATCCTCTCTTGAGCCAAGCAAAGGGGTGAAAACCACCTTTAAAGGGGCCAAAACAAGGACAAAACCCTCGGACAGTGGGTCAGGTGCAAAACAGCTGGCACAGCTAGAATGCACTCAAGGAGACAAGACTGGCCGACCAGGTTCAAAAGGCCAAGGTGGTCCGCCGGCCACCTCCCCTGGTCGGCCGACCAGGGGTCAAAGGGTTCAAGAAGAATTACTGGTTGGCCACCCCAAAAAGGTGGCCTCCCAGATGAGTGCAACACAGCTGTGTAGAGAAAAACCAGAAAAAGTGGTTCAGGAGAGAGAAAAATCAGCTTTTTAGAGGGGTTCAAAAGGGTCAGGAAGAATTACTGGTCGGCCTACCCATATTGGTGGCCTCCCAGATGAGTAGATCACAATGGTGGTATGAAAAGTCAGAAATTGCGGCCCTGGAATGGGAAAAACCAGCTTTCTAGTAAGAAAAACGGGCGACGAAGAGCAATGAAGAGAAAAGCTGGTTTTTCAGAAAAATTGCTGGTCTCCCACCCTCCTACAACCTTTCTAACAATGAAAATAAGGTCCTTGCCAAAAATGGACCAAGACGGATGCAAAACGAAGGTTCGGTGGCCAAAACGCACAGTTCGGGGCCCCGAAAACAGGCTGTTGGGCACAGGAAGTGGCGTTCGACCACGAAGGTGGTCTCTCAGGCCACAGTGTCCCTCAAAAGGGAGGAAATAAGGTGTGTGCCAAAAACCGGAGCAAACAGAGGTGGTTAAGCGGTCCCGAACCGAGGCACACGGCCGACGGCTCCGAAAAACCGAAAACCGGGCTCCAAACGGGAAAAATGGCCTACGACCACGAAACGTAGCCTACGACCACTGAGAGATGGTCTACGAGACCTCTCCCTCCCTTCGGGAAGAGAAAACAAAGAAAACAGGGCCTGGTTCGCAAACCGAGGCAAAGCACAAAAGAGTCCGGAAGTCCGGAGGTAAGGCTTGCAGCCATGACTCCGTAACCTCAGAACGAGCATAATATGCAACATCACCAAGCGCTCAATCGGTGACGTCTGAGTCTTAAGGTCGGTCAAAAATCGGGTGTCTACAATGCCTAATAAGTAATTAAAGTGAAATTTTGCATCGTATGTTGCCTTATTTGTGTTTATATCTGTTCAATATAGGAAGATCTGTTCATGTTTTCGTTTTGGTTTGCAAATTGACGGCCTTATCGGCATCCGATTCAGAAGTTGACTTGATTTATGTATTAATTGAGATTTTTAGAATCTTATGGTAGGTTTAACTGAAATTTGATTTGGAACAAATTAATTAGCATAAATTGTGCTCATTTGATTAGTGGTAAGCTTAATTAGTTAAACTCTCTAATCCAACCTATATAAGGCTAGTTTGTGCATTAGCTCTTTTGGGTTTTACACATTTTTGAGTCTATTCACACAAACAAAACGTAAGGGAGAGTAAGAGAAGGAAGGAGTTGAGATCAAAGCTAGGAATAATTGGAGAATTAAAGAGAATTGAGAGGTGAACTTCTACACTTGTGCAATTGAGACTCTAGGTAAGAATTATAGTCTTTGGCTTTTTAATGTAATTGTTTAATGCATGGAAACAAGTGAGTGAGGTGAATTCATAAGGGATTTCAACTAGAATTGAAGAAAGTTAAGTCATTCCATACATGTATGCATATATCATAGCATCTTGAGTTTGAAATCAAAGAATTTCCACATGCATTTGTAATTCATGAAGTTTGGAGGTTGATCTCAAAGAATTTCAACTTGCATGTACTCATCCTACTTGTGTTTTGAGAATTCATCTTGTGTTGCATCAATTTATGTCACTTGATTATGTTTTGGAAGCTTTTGAGTCAAACCATTGCATACATGGCATGTTTTGTATATTTTAAGTTGGGATTTTGGTCAATTGGGCATGCTTTTGGGCCTTGATTTCATGAAATGATCTTGAATTTTCAATGTTTTCCAAGTTTAAATGTGTTTTCTCAAGTGTTTGGTCTAAAAGGATGAGTTTTGTAGCTTTGAAGTTAAGTTTGGAAGCTTAGAGGCGAATCTGGAAATTCCAAAATCCGACCTCTCCGCTCGAGCGACAGATCTTGTGCTCGAGCGACTAGAAGTCTGCTCGAGCATGAAATGCAAGCTTCCAGAAGTTTCATGTTTTTGCAGACCGCTCGAGCGACAAGATTTGCGCTCGAGCGAGGACCTGATCAAGCGTGAAAATCACTTAACTAGTACTTTTTCAAAGTTTACAGACCACTCGAGCGAAGGAAGTTGCGCTAGAGCGGCCCTTCACACTTTGCATGTCCACTCGAGCAAAGGAAGTTGCACTCAAGCAGGACCCCAATTTTCAGCATTTTTGACCAAGTATTTTCAAATACATTTTTGCATCCTCATTGCATCTTAGGCATTCCTAGACCAAGATTAAGACTCAATAATGAAAGTGAAGGCTAAAAACACACTAAGAACAAAATGAAATGAGTTATGTTCAATCCGAGCGTGTGTTTCAGTGTGTGTATCTGTTATGATTGGTGTAGGTCACGCGCCGTGAGTGGTTAATCCATTGGTTTGCTACCAACTATATGTGAAGCTATCTGTGAGTAATAACTTAGTAAAGCTATGTTCAATATGAAATATTTTCCGAACATTATGATATGATATGAACTGTTTCTGAATGATAACAAAAGGTTATTTTGTGATTATATGAATGATGATCCACTTCTTTGAAATGTTTATGTGGTATTCTTAGCAGAGGCCCTCGCCTAGGGGATATAATACTGTGGCTTATGGTCATGAGGCCCTCGCTCGGGGGAAACAATATTGTGGCTCATGTATGAGATATGTAACCCGATACTGGAGGTTCCAAAGTGGAACTTAATAAGCTTAACCAAAGAGATATGTTTAATGCTAACGGATATATCACTCATGATATGAATATGTTTATGATTCTGTTTCTGATACGAATATGGTTATGCTTCTGTTCAATAAGAGAATCGAAGTTATACTTGTGATGGACATCATTCATTTAAACCCTTTACTCTGTTATTATTCACTAAGCTTCCACTCACTATTTATTATTATGTATGTAGGTGACCAAATACGTGACCAGGCTCAGAATTGAGGACCTGGAATACCGGTTTTGTTAGCCAGCCATTGTGCCTCCGAGGAGGTTCCCTCTTGTGAGCGAGTCGAGTCTAAATGGCTTGTGTTTACGACCTTGTCTTCTTTGAATTATGAACGAGTTTTTTGTTATGTATATACTGGGCTAAGTCCCTTTTTGGCTACATCTATATTAATTGTGACGTAAGATCTGCATTATGACGTTACGTATATATATGTATAAGTTTTTTTTTTTTTTTTTAAAAAGAGTTTATGTATAGCGACCCCGGTCTTTTTCCCATTTGATTATTGTATCTGGACTTATGTTCCGTGGATTCCGTTGTCATATTATTGTCGTTGTTGTCCTTTGATTCCTTATTCTTGGGTTATAGGATATTTTGGGCAGGTTGATTGCAGGTTGGTTGGGTTTAGAAACCAAGTGTTGATGTTCAGTTTTTGGCTTGGTCGCTCGAGCGAGCTTATCTCCGCTCGAGCGAGGTCTTCCTTTTTGGTTCGTCGCTCGAGCGAGCATTTCTTGGCTCGAGCGAGGATTGCGTCCAGTACTAGACCTGAACGCAGTGTTTGTTGGCTCGAGCGAGCTTTCCTTCGCTCGAGCGAGCTGCTTTGTCTTTGGCTCGAGCGAGCTTCTCTCTTCGCTCGATCGAGGTCAGTTTCTTGTGTCTGGTCGCTCGAGCGACCAGGTCTTCGCTCGAGCGAGCCTGTCCAGTATTTAAACGTAACAGCGGGATTTTTAGGGCAGTTTTTCATTCTTTTTGATCTCAAACCCTAAAGTCCGACTTTTCTTCTTCTCTAAACACCTTTCCTCCTAGGTTTGATCTAGTTAGGGTGTGTTTCTACCCTAGTTCTTTTACAAATAAGATAGAGGAGAGTGAGGGCTTCCATTTAATCTGAGCAGTTGTCGGTTTGGAGCACTTTGGAGTTTCGAGCATCTTCTTCATCATCATCTTTTTGGGTTCTTTCTTTGAGGTAGGGATTTCCTACTCCATTTATACGTTTTAATCCTAAGTGGTGGTATTTTGGTATGTGGGGGTAGTTTGGTAATTTTGGGAGAAACCTTAGGGTTTGTCATAGATTAATTTATATAATTAATTTAAGGGAAGATTGTGATATTGGGTTTAATTCATGTGATTGGGGAAAATTAGTGGTTTAATGATGTATTTGGTTAGTTTAAACACTTACCTTTGAGAATGTTGAAATTACACTTGTGTTATTATATTTATTTCTTGTTTAGAAATAATTGTTTTGGGCTATCGGTGGAGGATAGCCATTGATTGTTGTAGACCTTGCATGCGGCTTAGGTATAACTGAAATTGAGTCATTTATTTGACTGTTGAGTTAATACAGAACATTCGTGTATTGATTATGTGTTGTATATGGCAAGTATTGATTATGTTGCATATGCATTTGGTTTTGGAGGAGATAGGGGATGAACTCCACGGTTTAGGGGAAGATAGGGGATGGACCTCTAAACCGGATTTGTTGGGAGGAGATAGGGGATGGACTCCAGTAGCATCACATATGTGTGTGCTTATTGATAATAGAAATATTTCTATTTGTTGTTGATATGATACATCACCACCATGTGTGTCAGTTGGGAAGTGTGGAAGTGGATTTGATAGAGATTTGTTATAACACCAGCATGTGTGTTTAATTTGTTATAAGAAAGGTTTAACCTGATTTGTTGTCTTTGTTGAGTTGTTTGGCCAGGTTCTGAGCCATGTCTGTATGAATGAAAAGTGTATTGTGTCATAGACCACGTGTCATAGACAACGTAGACATTCGTGTCATAATATTGTAAACTGAATATTTTGTGTTAACCATGTATCGGGTGCTACTGCTTTAGTTAATTCTTATGCTTGGTTTAGTATTTCTCTACTGGGCTGTGGCTCACCCTATATGGGAACTTCATTTTCAGGTTCAGGTGGTTCACAACCTCCAAAGACTTAGCTTGTGAGGAATTGGACTTGAAGATTTGCTTTATTTGTGTTATTTGTTTTATCTGAACTATGTAAACATTCAAGCCGAGGGCTTTATTTGTTTTGAGTTAGAACTCATGGAATTGTGTCCAAGTATTGGCTTGGCAAGATGTAAGCCCGTAGGGCATTTATTATGATGTTTTATTTCGTAATACTCTGATGATTGAAATAATATAATGTTTCTTTTAATAATGCATGTCTTGTTTTATATTCAATGGGTTAAATTTTGAGGGCGTTACAACTTGGTATCAGAGCGTACCGGGTTTGAATACTTTGGGTACGTGGGAAGTGATTAGTATCACAATGGGTTCGTCTCGTTTGATAGAGACTTAGTGTAATGATTACATGCTTATATGATAACATGTTTATGTGACTATGTGGGTATGGAATGTAGTTTCTAGGATGTTGATTGGACCCTTGAGTCTCTGAAAGTCTTGTTGGAAAGGCACTTGATCAATGTTGTTTCCAACCGGAACTTTAGTGACGCCTTGGGACTATCATTATCCAGGAATGAAATTCGTAGGTGCTTATGTGATTATGTGCTTACGTGGTGTGATTTATTGTTGTCCAATGTATTAAGACGCGAGTGTCATAGTTTTGGCATAATATTTAGAGTGCTAACGTCTTTGTTTCCTTTATTAGGATGTCAGGACGAGGACGAGGTCGTGGTAGGCGGGGTAGGCAGGCCAGGCAGGAAGTGCCTATACCGGAGGAAATTCCGGCAGTTCAGGAGGGTGTTGGCCAGGCCAATGTGGCCGAGCCAGTAGGCCAGCAGGCTATGGGCGCTTTAGCCCGAGAGATAGCAGGGGCATTCAGGGAGTCAGTAGGCATTCTCCGAGCCCAGAATCAGGCTCCGGTTGTTGTTGCGGATGCAGGACCCTCCTTTCTGAAGAGGGAGTTTTTCCGGTCTAATCCGGATGAATTTGTGGGTGATCCAAAAGAGCCGCTTAAGGCAGATGAATGGCTCGAACAGACAACGAAAACGTTTGAGATGCTTGGCATCGAAGACGAGGGGTTGAAGGTGACCTTGGCATCTTTCCAGCTTAAGGGGGATGCGGGTCAGTGGTGGAAGTTCACCAAAGGTCGTATTGGAGGTACTTGGAAGGCTTTTGTTGATGCTTTTCAGGAGAAGTACCTGTCTCCAGCTGTTCAGGAGAAGTTGAGAGATCAGTTTTGCCAGCTAAAGTAGAATAGTTCATCAGTGGCTGAGTTTGAGGCCTCATTTACTAGTTTGTCCAGGTTCGCACCTGAGTTAGTGGCGTCTGAGGAGCGTCGGTGTATTGAGTTTGAGAAGAAGTTGAGGCGTGGCCTCATGCTGAGAGTTGTCGGATCTATGATTAGGGATTTTGGGCGATTGGTTGATGCAGCAGCCCATACCGAGATTATGATGCAGGAGGAGGAGGAAGGGCAGAAAGGCTCCAAGAGGAGTCAGGATGGCCAGAGTGATGGCAGGAGGCAGAGAGGTTTCACTCCTCAGCAGCCTCAGAGTAGTTTTTCTAGATCCACTTTTCCAGTGCCGAGTGCTAGTTCTGGGAAAGGCAGTCAGGGAGACATTACCTGTTTCAAGTGTGGTCAGCTGGGCCACAAGTCTCCAGTTTGTCCTCAGAGGGGAGGAGTTCAGAGAGCAGCATCTTCTTCGGCTCGATCTCAGAGCCAGAGTCAGGGCAGAGGCCAGCCGCTCTCTTGTTTTCAGTGCGGTCAGTCGGGGCACATGAAGAGGTTTTGCCCACAGTTGGGTGGCACGTCTGGTGTATCTGGTTCGAGGCAGACTCAGAGTCAGCTGCCTGCTCCGTCAGTTCAGGCCTCGAGGGCCAATCAGGGGGCTCCTTCGTCCCAGTCTGTGCAGCAGTCTTATGCTCCGAGGGGTGAGCAGGTTGATCAGAGGTCGTCTGGGCGCGTGTATGCTGTTACCGCGCAGGATCCTGTACCGGCTCCATCTGTTGTGAGAGGTACCTTCTTGTTTTGCAATTCAGTTGCTAGTGTTTTGATCGATACGGGTGCATCTCATTCTTTTGTGTCTGCTGCATTTGCATCCATGTTGGAGTTGGAGTTAGCTCAGTTAGCATCGCCTATTTGTGTGGTGTCACCTCTTGGGGGTGAGTTGATTTTGAAACAAGGTGTTAGGGGTTGTGATATAGAAGTCGATGATCATAGAATCCCTTTTTCCTTTGTGGTTATGCCCATGAAGGGCTTCGATGTTATTCTGGGTATGGACTGGTTATCGTCATACCGGGCATTTATTGATTGCTACCGTCAGAGGGTCACTTGTTGTACTATTAACGGAGAACGTTTTCATTTTCTGGGGGACAGGGTTGGTAGTGTTTTGCCACCGGGGTATGATCCGCGAGGGCGGAGTGAGTTGAGTGGTCTACTTGCTGGCCTTGAGAGTAGTGAGTGTGATGAGACTCAGACTGTGTTGCCGAGAGTGGTATGTGAGTACTCGGACGTGTTTCCCGAGGATCTTGTTAGTTTGCCACCTCATCGAGAGATTGAGTTCTCTATTGATCTAGTGCCCGGCACGGCGCCGATTTCTATGGCACCTTACCGTTTTGCCCCAGCTGAGTTGGTTGAGTTGAAGGTTCAACTCCAGGAGTTATTAGATAAGGGCTACATTCGCCCTAGTGTTTCGCCGTGGGGAGCACCGGCCCTATTTGTTAAGAAGAAAGGTGGTGCTTTGAGACTGTGTATAGATTACCGGAAATTGAATCGGGTTACGGTTAAGAATAAGTACCCTATGCCTCGTATCGATGATCTGTTTGACCAGTTGAAGGGTTCCCGTTGTTTCTCTAAGATAGACTTGAGATCGGGTTACCACCAGTTGAGAGTCAGGGAGGAGGATATTCCGAAGACGGCATTCCGTACGCGGTATGGCCACTATGAGTTCCTGGTGATGCCGTTTGGGCTCACCAATGCACCGGCAGTGTTTATGGATTTGATGAACCGGATCTTCCGGGAATTCTTGGACCGTTTTGTGGTCGTCTTCGTGGACGACATTCTGATTTATTCACCTTCGAGGGAGGAGCACGAGGAACACTTGAGAGTGGTGCTTGAGTTACTTAGAGCCCATCAGCTTTATGCTAAGTTCGGAAAGTGTGAGTTCTGGCTAAAAGAGGTGAAGTTCTTAGGCCATGTAGTTTCTGGGGAAGGGGTGTCTGTTGATACGTCCAAGACAGAGGCAGTGCAAGACTGGGCACAGCCTAAGAGTGTGTTTGAGATCCGCAGTTTTCTGGGATTAGCTGGGTATTACCGTCGGTTTGTGAAAGATTTCTCCAGGTTAGCTTCACCGTTGACTAGATTGACTCGGAAGGGAGTCAAATTTGTATGGAGTGAGACTTGTGAAAAGTCGTTTCAGGAATTGAAGGTTAGATTGACCACCGCTCCAGTCTTGATTATTCCGGAGAGAGGGTTGGGTTATGCAGTCTTTTGTGATGCTTCACGAGAGGGTCTGGGTTGTGTGTTGATGCAAGAGGGGAAGGTGGTTGCCTATGGCTCACGTCAGCTGAAAATTCACGAGAAGAATTACCCTACGCATGACTTAGAATTAGCAGCTGTAATATTTGCCTTGAAGATTTGGAGACATTACCTGTATGGTGAGAAATTTGAGGTATTCTCCGATCATAAAAGTCTGAAATATCTGTTCACACAGAAAGACTTGAACTTGAGGCAGAGGAGGTGGATGGAGTTTATTGAGGATTATGACTTCGAGTTGCACTATCATCCGGGAAAGGCCAATGTTGTGGCCGATGCCCTTAGCAGGAAAGCTGTTGGTGACGTAGCTAGCATAGCCGTCCGAGAGTGGGAGATGTTGGGTGCACTTGGGGAGTTTGATTTGCTTTTGGGTGAATCTGTTGAGGCTGCGGCCTTATTTTCTGTTGTTGCACAGCCTACCCTTGTGACTCGAGTGTTAGAGGCACAGAGGGGTGATCTTGAGGTAGAATCTCTCCGAGAGAAGATTTCCAGTGGGAAGGTTGAGAAGGGTTTAGCGGTGTATCCCGACCTGAGTGTGAGATACCGAGACCGTTTGTTTGTGCCGGAGTCTTGCCGAGAGGAGGTACTCCGAGAGTTTCATCATTCGCGCCTTGCGGTGCATCCGGGAGGCACTAAGATGTATCGGGATTTGGGTCGCCAGTTTTGGTGGCGGGGTATGAAGAGAGATGTGGCAGCTTTCGTATCTAAGTGCCTTACTTGTCAGCAAGTGAAGGCCGAGCATCAGAGGCCAGCGGGTTTGTTGCAACCCTTGCCTATTGCCGAGTGGAAGTGGGAGCATGTCACTATGGACTTCGTTGTGGGTCTTCCGAGGACTCAGCGGGGTAGTGACGCTATTTGGGTGGTTGTGGACCGGTTGACGAAGTCAGCGCACTTCATTCCGATGCGTGTTAGAGATTCGGTGGATCATCTTGCCGACTTATATATCCGGGACATAGTGAGGTTGCACGGGGTCCCAGTGACGATCGTCTCAGATAGAGATCCTCGTTTTACTGCTAGGTTGTGGCAGAGTTTGCAGAGTGCTTTAGGCACTAAGTTGGCTTTTAGCACGGCTTATCATCCTCAGACTGACGGGCAGTCCGAGCGTACTATTCAGATCCTTGAGGATATGCTTCGGGGTTGTGTTCTCGACTTTAGTGGGTCGTGGGAGAGGCACTTACCATTAGTGGAGTTTGCCTACAACAATAGTTTCCAGTCTAGTATCGGTATGGCACCATTTGAGGCCTTGTATGGCCGACCGTGTAGGTCTCCAGTATGTTGGGCCGAGGTGGGTGATGCACCTTTGTTGGGTCCAGAGTTAGTGAGGGAAACGACGGAGAAGGTTGAGCTTATCCGTAGGAGGCTTGTTACAGCTCAGAGTCGTCAGAAATCTTATGCTGACCGTAGGAGGAGACCTTTGGTGTTTGAAGTAGGTGATCATGTCTTTCTGAAGATATCACCCAAACGAGGTTTGATGAGGTTTGGGAAGAGCGGGAAGTTGTCCCCTCGGTTTATTGGGCCTTTTGAGATCCTTGAGAGGATTGGCGAGGCTGCTTATCGTTTAGCTTTGCCACCATTGTTATCCGGAGTTCATGACGTGTTTCATGTGAGTATGCTTCGGAAGTATGAGCCAGATCCGTCACATGTGTTGGATTGGACTGATTTAGTTGTTGATGAGGATGTCTCGTATGAGGAGAGACCGGTACGGGTTTTGGATAGGCGGGATCAAGTTTTGCGTGGCAAGACCATCCCTTTGGTGAAAGTTCTGTGGAAGCATCACGGAGTGGAAGAAGCCACTTGGGAACGTGAGTTGGAAGTCCGTGAGAAATATCCGGATATGTTTATTGATTTGTGATCTTGTATTTAGATTATATAATATTGTGGAACTTGAGAATTTCATATATGTCTTAAGTTGGAAAACATTGAGAATGTTTTGGTTTAATGTTAACATTTTGAAAACTCGCCTCATAATGGAAGTGGGATATAACACTTATATATTGAATGTATTGTTTATATCATGAGATGAATATGATATGGAATTTGTTAACATTGAAAGGAATAATGCATAACATTGATGCAGGTTGAATATATGTTGATTTATACATATTGTGAGATGCCTCTTGATAAGAGATGAAGTGACCAATATTGGTCAAGTGTTGATTATTGTTTTATATATCATTGGGAATTAAGAAAAACTTGTTTTTACAAACTCATGCTTAATTTCGGGGACGAAATTCTTTTAAGGGGGGGAGGTTATAGCGACCCCGGTCTTTTTCCCATTTGATTATTGTATCTGGACTTATGTTCCGTGGATTCCGTTGTCATATTATTGTCGTTGTTGTCCTTTGATTCCTTATTCTTGGGTTATAGGATATTTTGGGCAGGTTGATTGCAGGTTGGTTGGGTTTAGAAACCAAGTGTTGATGTTCAGTTTTTGGCTTGGTCGCTCGAGCGAGCTTATCTCCGCTCGAGCGAGGTCTTCCTTTTTGGTTCGTCGCTCGAGCGAGCATTTCTTGGCTCGAGCGAGGATTGCGTCCAGTACTAGACCTGAACGCAGTGTTTGTTGGCTCGAGCGAGCTTTCCTTCGCTCGAGCGAGCTGCTTTGTCTTTGGCTCGAGCGAGCTTCTCTCTTCGCTCGATCGAGGTCAGTTTCTTGTGTCTGGTCGCTCGAGCGACCAGGTCTTCGCTCGAGCGAGCCTGTCCAGTATTTAAACGTAACAGCGGGATTTTTAGGGCAGTTTTTCATTCTTTTTGATCTCAAACCCTAAAGTCCGACTTTTCTTCTTCTCTAAACACCTTTCCTCCTAGGTTTGATCTAGTTAGGGTGTGTTTCTACCCTAGTTCTTTTACAAATAAGATAGAGGAGAGTGAGGGCTTCCATTTAATCTGAGCAGTTGTCGGTTTGGAGCACTTTGGAGTTTCGAGCATCTTCTTCATCATCATCTTTTTGGGTTCTTTCTTTGAGGTAGGGATTTCCTACTCCATTTATACGTTTTAATCCTAAGTGGTGGTATTTTGGTATGTGGGGGTAGTTTGGTAATTTTGGGAGAAACCTTAGGGTTTGTCATAGATTAATTTATATAATTAATTTAAGGGAAGATTGTGATATTGGGTTTAATTCATGTGATTGGGGAAAATTAGTGGTTTAATGATGTATTTGGTTAGTTTAAACACTTACCTTTGAGAATGTTGAAATTACACTTGTGTTATTATATTTATTTCTTGTTTAGAAATAATTGTTTTGGGCTATCGGTGGAGGATAGCCATTGATTGTTGTAGACCTTGCATGCGGCTTAGGTATAACTGAAATTGAGTCATTTATTTGACTGTTGAGTTAATACAGAACATTCGTGTATTGATTATGTGTTGTATATGGCAAGTATTGATTATGTTGCATATGCATTTGGTTTTGGAGGAGATAGGGGATGAACTCCACGGTTTAGGGGAAGATAGGGGATGGACCTCTAAACCGGATTTGTTGGGAGGAGATAGGGGATGGACTCCAGTAGCATCACATATGTGTGTGCTTATTGATAATAGAAATATTTCTATTTGTTGTTGATATGATACATCACCACCATGTGTGTCAGTTGGGAAGTGTGGAAGTGGATTTGATAGAGATTTGTTATAACACCAGCATGTGTGTTTAATTTGTTATAAGAAAGGTTTAACCTGATTTGTTGTCTTTGTTGAGTTGTTTGGCCAGGTTCTGAGCCATGTCTGTATGAATGAAAAGTGTATTGTGTCATAGACCACGTGTCATAGACAACGTAGACATTCGTGTCATAATATTGTAAACTGAATATTTTGTGTTAACCATGTATCGGGTGCTACTGCTTTAGTTAATTCTTATGCTTGGTTTAGTATTTCTCTACTGGGCTGTGGCTCACCCTATATGGGAACTTCATTTTCAGGTTCAGGTGGTTCACAACCTCCAAAGACTTAGCTTGTGAGGAATTGGACTTGAAGATTTGCTTTATTTGTGTTATTTGTTTTATCTGAACTATGTAAACATTCAAGCCGAGGGCTTTATTTGTTTTGAGTTAGAACTCATGGAATTGTGTCCAAGTATTGGCTTGGCAAGATGTAAGCCCGTAGGGCATTTATTATGATGTTTTATTTCGTAATACTCTGATGATTGAAATAATATAATGTTTCTTTTAATAATGCATGTCTTGTTTTATATTCAATGGGTTAAATTTTGAGGGCGTTACATTATGTCCCATATATGTCTCCACAACTCAATGGACTATATATGTTTCTATATTTGCTTCTGCAGCCCCCTAATTATAAGTCATTCTGTTCAGAGGCCTTTAGTAATCCAATGATTATTGGCCGGTTACGGTGTTAAACCTATAGAGGCGGGTTTAGGTCGTGATAGTGGGGGTGTGCATTCAATTGGTGGAATGTTTAAGGATAATTTTGGTATTATTTGGGGGGAGAAAAGAAATTTTAAGGGTTTCAAAATTTATAAGTGGGGGTTCAAAGAAATGGGAGATCCAAAATAATTCATGAGGTGCTAATAGCACCACTAAAAAAAAAAGTTAGTCGGCTGTCTTGTCGACTTGCCTTTCTCTCTTGTAATTATTGGCTTAAAAAAGAAATAATAAATAAAATAAATTATTAATTATTTCTAATAGTTAAATTTAATTTTTATTAAATTTTATTAAAAATAAATTCTAATAAAATTATTACTAAAAATAAAATTTTATGACAATTTTTAATATATATCATTAAAAATTAATAATTAGTCACGTTTTTTGGTCGCGATTTTTATAAATTGTCATTAAAGCTCACAATTAGCGACTTTTTTTGTAATGAATTTTTCAAACTTAAAAATTAGTTACTTTTTTTGACGATTTTTTAAAATTATCGCTAAAACTTATAATTAGTGACATTTTTTGTGATAAAATTTTCAAACTATCTCTGAAAATTAACAATTAGTGACGTTTTTTAATAGTGTTTGATGAAAACATCATTAATTATCATAAAACCTATTGAACAATAAGTCTACCTATTAAGATTGTGAGATTTATTAGAAAATTATTTTTCAAGTGTTTATATCCCAATTAATTCATAAGATATTATTGTATTCCAATAAATCCTATTATTTGAACATTTAGTACTTGTTTGAGATCTACTATAAAAGCTAAAAAGTTAAAAAGTTACTAGAAAAACCAAAAAGTCCATACTATAAGCGTGTGGGGGAAGCTTTTTTTTTTTTTCTTTTTTTTTAATATCCGAAAGGTTTAGTCAATGTACTTTGAACATACATTTAGCAAAGTGAGAAGACATTCATCCCAAGAATTCCTATTAAAAAATAAAATTCATGCACACCCCGAAAGTCAACAATTTGGTCAGTGTACTCTGCATCTATAATATTTTATTACATAATTTTTATAAAAAGTCAAAAAGTTATCCCAAACATACATCTTTTTTTTTTCTCTACTTTTTTAGTCAAAAATTCAAAAAGTACACTTATATAGCACATCCCAAACAATCCTTACCAAATCATAATTATCATATTTAAGGTATTTTATGGATATTTCTACCCTTATAAATATTTTTTGAACAGTTAGTAATTTGGTAAGCAATGGTGGTTTCTATGAGATGTCAATGCTTCCTCTCTGCTACTCAATTTTGAGCAAGTGTGTAAGGATAACTCAACTGATGTTGGATGCCTTGACTCTTTAAGATATCATGAAACTTGGTGCTGAGATATTCACTACCATTGTCACTTCTTAACACTTGCAATTGAGTAGAAAATTGAGTTTCAACAAACACTTTGAATTCCAAAAACTTAGTAAAAACTTCACTTTTATAATGAAGAGGAAACAACCATGTAAACTTGCTATAATCATTAATGAACAACACATAATATTTGTATGAAGAAACAGATGAAGTGAACGGCCCCCATACATCAGAGCGAATAAGGGCCGAGGGTTTATTAACTGTAGAATTAGACAAGCTAAAAGGAAGTCTATGACTTTTGGAAGCACAACAATGTGAGTACATTTTATTATCAACAACAGATGAAACATTAACAGATGAAGAAGGTAACAAATGATGAGTAACAATGTGCTGAAATTTCCTTGAAGAATGATGGCCTAATCTAAAATGCCAATAAGAAGAATTAACAGTGGACTGAAAACAAGTTGGTGAAGATGATGCAGATGTAGTAGATGGAGTGGAGCAGCACTAGGAAGATGATAAAGACCATGGGAATGAAAGTCTTTATATAGCACCCTCTTGGTACTCTTGTCTTGTATGATAAACGTATCTTTATCAAAAATAATAGTGCAATGGTTATCAAAAGTAAGCTGATGGACTGAAATTAAGTTGGAAAAAATGGAAGGTACATGAAGCATGTTTGAGAGATGAAAAGGAAAGAAGGGAGTAGGGAGGAGACCTTGACAAGTGTGATTAATAGGTAAGGTTGTTCCATTACCAACAGTAACCTGATCATGCCCATGATATGGTTGAGAAGAAGAGAGATTGTTCAAATCATTGGTGATATGACTGGTGGCTGCAAAATCTAAAAGCTAGTTGGTGTTGATGGGAGAACTATCACCAGGAGAACCAGTACCAAACTGAGAAGACACTGCTAGAAATCAAGGTTTTAGAGGCATTTAAAAAACGCTGCTATAGGTCCTAAAAACGCCGTCAAATCCTTTTTGCGACGTTTAGCACCAAATGCCGAAGATGTGGCCGTCACTATAACTCTATGACGCTTTAAAAACGTCGCTATATTACTATAGGCGGCGTTTTTCCTAAAAGTTCTATTTAGCAACGTTTTAAAAACGCCGTCTTATCTCTTTTTCCCAAAGAAAAATCCAACTGTTATGCTATTTAGTGACGTTTTTAGAAACGCCGTGTTAGCCCTTTTTTTAAATTTTTAAATTGTACTAATTTTATGTTATTGAACTAAAAAAATACCTATAATAAAACTGAAAAATAACACTAGTATGAAATAATAACTCACATTCACATAGTAAAATCTTATCAAATGATAGTCCACAATCATTGTGCAAAAAAAAAAAAAAAACATTCACACACAAATCATTTGAACAACATTAAGGAGTCACCAAAATAGGATGTCACTCTATTTGAGCCAAAATAGGAATCTGGACATTTGAGCCAACTTGATATTCATATTCCCATTCACAATAACCATATTCACACACAAATCCTTTTCCTACCATATCAACCTAGTTCACCAAAATAGGATGCCCCTTTATGCAGTGTCATGGGTCTCTGCAATTATATTAGGAATCTGAGTTTTGTTGACTTGTAATCCAGCCTCTCCATCTTTGTCTCCAATGCACTTTTTCCATTTATCTTTGTTGTTCCCTGAACTGAAAAACATGTATACAATTGGGAAGGGAGGGGGGAAGAGAGAGAGAGAGAGAGAGAAGTTGATATAAGTAATCATAAACAATAGAAAACAATTATCCATAAACAGTTAATTCTCAACAAAAGACTAATTCTCAACAAGTAATTATAACGGTGAAATGGAAATATAAGCTACAAAGACTAATTCTCAACAAAAGAAAAGTTCATAAAGAAAACAATCATCAATCCATATTGATATCAGTAATCATAAAGTTCAATATAAAACATATATCCATATATCCATCACCCAATAGGACATAAAGCTAGCAAGTTTGCAACAACATATCTTATTCCAATTTTGCACCCACTTAATTCCAAGTACGTCAAATTCAAGACTCAAATCTGCATATATATATATATATATATCAGCCATTTCTAATAATGCTTCCTTTCTTGATACTATTCTTATGCACAGTACTATTGTCTATCCACCAAACAATTCACCATCTCCCTCACAAGGCAGTAACAAAAGTGCTGCAATGTCTAAGTCTAACGATTTTTTTAATTGAGAGACAAATTTAAGAGATATTCAATGATAGCCGAAGAGATATCCATGAAATTAACCCAAATATTATGTTCTAATACAGTGATTTGATGATAGAGACAGAGAGTAAGGTGCATTTCCAAACAGGCTGTATATAAATGAAAGTATTCATTTTCTTGCTAACAATAGATAACTAAAATGATTTGGCACAACTCAAAGTTATCTATCTGATATCATTTCTTGTTAACAATCGATAACTAAAATGATTTGGCACCACTCAAAGTTACCTATTTGATACCACAATGAGAGGACCACAATTGAACAACACAAGAAAAGGAAATCCAAGGTAAACAAAGGCAATGACTATTTTCCACAAGTAATTATTGTAAAATTATAACTTTGAAAGGAAAACTAACCTGATCATGAACTTTTTCATCACTACTAGACATTATATACAATAACAGTTCTTCTACTTGTATAGAAATCAATTATATAAGATGTGTTTGATTCTATAATCGATTTTTGTATTCTTAGATTTTTTTTATACAATAATGTGTGAAATTATAAATTCAGGGAATTATCTTTATGAGCACAATGTAGTTAGTATAGTACAACAAAACTTATAAACTTCCATTTTTTAGTGTATGTGTATGTGTATGTGTATGTGTATGTGTATATGTATGTGTGCACACAGCATGTGCAAGTCAATCCTTATATGATCTGCCCAAATAGAAGTATAATACATGGCATATTTTGCATTACTTATAGTTTGTTTGTTATTTTAACTGGTTATCATAAAGTCTTCAAGTAAAAATACAATACCTTCACAATTTAATGTATAAAAATTTAGAAATACAGAAATATCGATCACATTATTACCCTCAAATATATCATCTGCATTACACAAACCCACATGTAAAAATTACTATTATTACAATAGATATACATATATAGAAAGATAAGTATTGGGTTTTGCATACCTGAAATGAAAGAGGAAGCAGATGTAGAGACAGAGAGGCTAGTCAAAAGGAAGAAGAAGACAAATAAAAAGAGTCCTTTATTTGTATTTAAAAAGCAATCAAATTCAGATTTCAGATTAACATAATACAAATGAAGTAGTACAAACCAATTAGGGGATACTAGAGCCAAAATTCTAGTAGTTGTGACAGATTTGCGCAGATAAGGTTTTCCTATGCAAGGCTTAGGCTCATATAGTATAGTAGTAAGAAAAAGGCTTGGCATTATAAAGGTGAACATAAACTTTTGACATGCACATATACTTTTTAAATTAGCATTGAAGATAACATCTCATAATCTTTTAAAAATTAAACAGCTGTTTTAACAAGATTTTAGCTTCCAAAAGGTAAATTTTATTTCTTCTCTCCCACACACCTGTAGAGGGATTTTGGGGAAAGAAGAAAGAGAAGAAAAGAAAAGGACAGTACCATGAAACCAAAACATAGGTATACACACAGAACTCATTGTGGTAGCATAAACAAATAAACTTACTATGAAGCATACATTTTGGCAGCTGGGTGAACCCATTTCAGTCACTCATTACAGTGATTTGGAGGATTAGCTAAAACCAAGATTTTGTACCTGAAGTTTGCCAAGGTGCCATGCTCCAGAAATGCACACCACCTCAAGCGTTTTGTCATGCACGGACTGAAGATTGAAATCATCATCATGCTCATAATCATTTTGCCAAAGATCAACTCCACCCATATAGCTGCCTATGTTGAGCACAATTAAACCCTCAGCATCCTAGAGGAAAAGTTAAAAGGAAAAAATTTAAAAATATGAAACAACAATAGTAATAATAATTTAAAACAACAATAACAATAAAGATCTTAGGTTATTTGAGTTGAAGTACCTTTGGGATTGGGATGTCTTTCCCATCAACTTTAAGCTAAACTTGCCATGGTAAGTCAGCACAAGTTCTGTCCATTATATCCCTTGCACCTTCTTTCAATTAGCAAATCAAAATTGTGTGTGCAAATCAAAGGAGCACACATGATGTATTTATCTAATAAAAGTTTCAAAACATATTTAGAGTATATAAGTAGTATTATGAAGAATGTAAAACATTGTTATTATGAAAAGATTCAAAACACAAGACATGAAGGATTCAAGAAGTGTCAATAAAGTGTTCAATATTATGCACTTTTATTCTTCTTTTATCTCTTAACCAAACAAATAAATAAATAAACAAACATAAAGGAACAATATGTCAATAACAATAACATGATGCTATCCAATGCAATACATGAAGTGATTCTAAAGTAGCATTAAGTAGTTTGAACAACAAGATAATATTTAATCCATTTATATTACTCAAAATGCATAGAAAATAGATAGTCATGGAAAAGGCACCCAACTGATATTTCTCCTTTTAATTGATGATAATACAAGAAAGAAAAACATGGGAAATGGAAGGAAATATGTTCATATAAAAATCATCATTTATCACAACATGTACAAAATTTCACTAATGCTTCCATTGTATGAAATCAATCATGTAAAGATCTGTCTTTTATCCAAGTGCAATCCACTGTATGTATGGGCTAAAATGTAGCTAGCCTTAAAAGGATTATGATAATATGATAATATTAGTATAATATTATCATAACTAGTCTTAAAGAATATAGCTAGCCTTATCATTTTATGAGTTCTCTTTTCAAACATGGTATAGTAGAAAATGTGGTATAACACCAAAAATATGTAAAATACTAAAGCACCTTACCATTTTGTTTGCTTTCTTACACTGACATGGATGGCCCTCTTTGACCACTTGTCCAGCCATCATAATGAAAAAGCATAATTTGAAAATCCTCAAAAAACTATCAAAAAATAAAATAAGATTACAAACCTCTACTTGCAACATCATAAAAATAATACATATAATGGAATGGTCCATTTGTGTAACCTTTTTAACTGCTGCATCAATGTTGTTCCTTTGATCCAAACCAATTGTGAATGTTACCAAGTACTTCGGCTTCATTGTCAAATCCTGAAAGTTACAGAACGTTCTCCATAAGATAACTGGAGTTATGAGAGTAGTTACACACATGCCAAATCAATGGAAATGTCATAGAATAACTTCATGTATTATAGCTACCTTGAAAAATATGGCTTAGGCTATGTATTCCTCAACATGCATCCACTTAGTAGATGACCACTTGTTTCCTAGTATGCATGAAGAAATTATAATAACAGAATGAAATTTTCAAGTACTTTTAAGATCTTTTATTCAAAGTATGATTTCTTACTTGAAGGAATGCATGAACATTAAGCTCATTTGCAGCCATCATATCAGCCTCAACACCACCAACTTGTTGTCTAGGATAAACTTTCATCATTAGCATGACATTAAGAAGAAAATATGGTAATTTTAAATAACTCAGTTGAACAGAAGCTAGTGTAAAAGAAATTGTTGGAGTTCCTACTAATACATCCAAATGCACAATTCATTTAGTCAAGTAGTCTAAGAGTAAACATGGGCTCAGAATCCTAGGCAAATCATGAAAATGTTTATAAACTACTCCCAAAATTATCATTGGCGTCCAAGAGAATGCTATTGATCAAATTCTAACTATTACCATGTGGTGTCGACTAGTCATTCACATAAAAAATGAATATATATATATATATATATATCACAAAAAGAATTATGAATGTGAACTATGAACTAAAATGGCATCACTTGCAACACAATTAAAAATGGCTTACTGACCAGGTTGAAAACTGTTGTGCCCAGCAGCAGCAAATACAACTTACCCTGTAATGGTTTCAAATTCAAGTTACATTCTCTAATTAAAATTACACAGGATGAAACCACACACCAAAGCTATGATTGAGGCTTGTAGGTTCATAGATGGAAAAAGGTTGATGCAATAGCATTATCCGAATTGTAATTCATGTAAGATAATGGTATTTTTATCAGTTTAACAGCTTTGAAATACACATATTGACATTACAAACTTCTGTTTGAAAAAAAAAAAGGACTTCAGTTTAAGTGGACACAACCATTCAAAACCGTGCTAACAAATTAAAAATGGAAAATTTACCTCAACTAGATGAACATTGGAAGCATGACTTAAGAGTACAAAAGCAAATTCCCCAATTTCTGCCAGAGACATTCCAACCTACAAATATCGAACAACTAAGGTCCCCCTTGTCAACAGAGATGTCAAAGATCAAGGTGTACAAAAGAGTAGTCAAGCAAGTAGTTGGTAAATCCTTACAAGTAGTGAGGTCTTGTTATTGTATCAAAATCCTTTAACTACTGTTGCAACCACAAGAGTCTTTATGATAATCACCAATATAATGGCTGCTAGTAAAATATCAATGTGATTCCAGTCTGAATCCCCAGATAGAGATCATTTAAAAAATATCACAGTACACATGTCTTACTACAGTCTGAATCTCCAGATAAAGATCATCTAAAAAATAGAAACTTATATATATTCATCTAAATCCTGAGGTTTCAGAAGAGTACCCGGCATCCAATGAGACGATATAACAGCTGCTGCAAAGTAGGCAACTGCTCCAACAGTTCTTCACTATCCACCTCCCTAGTTTTGCTTTAGCCCTATCAGTAAAGAGAAATAACAATTAGAAACTGTCACAGATCTAAACTGGTTAAAACTTAAAACTGATCACACCCAAAACATTACAATATAAATAATTCAAGTGTTTTATAATCTTATTATTTTATCATACCCATGACAACAACTGATGTACCAACAGATGAACAAAATCCACACATATACGACATTTGCATATAAAAGAACAATAAGATTTATCATAACAGAGCAATGTAAATGAAGCCACAAACAATCTAACCCCAACTAGAGAATAATAGCCATGTTAAACAAGCATAAAGGATATCAAAACCATTCAAAAGCAGCATAAAATGAAATATTTTCAGAAACAAAATATGAACCAACAAACAATCAGTACGTTTACTGAGAAAAAATAACAGGACATTAACATTCAAATATCAAAACCATTCATAGAATTTCACAGGATTGATTTCAATAACCAAATCGACATTGCACCATCAGTTCAGCTTGAGAGAGAGAGAGAGAGACAGAGATAGAGACAGAGATAGTGGAGCTCACCGATCTAAATCGCTAAGATGAACTTTGATTTTGATTTCGAGAGAGAACTTTGAAATGGCTCTGATGAATCACCATTTTGTTTCGCTGAGACCGAGCTGAATCTCTACATCACCGAGCTGAATCTCTAAGATAATTAGGGTTTAGACAGCAGTAGAGCTCACCGATCTGAATCTCTGAGATAATTAGGGTTTAGACAGTAGTAGAGCTCACCGATCTGAATCGATTTTGAGAAAGAACTTCGAAATGGCTCTGATGAATCACTGATGTGAGATCTTCGAAATGGCTCTGACTTCGATTTTGAAAGAACTTAGACAGCACAGAGAGAGAGAGAGAGAAAGAGAGAGCTTTTAACGCCCTCAAAATAATACATAAAACCTAGCAATTTCGACATGCATTAATGTAAAAGAATAAAACATTCTTCCATTCATCAGAGTATTCTTACAAAAGATATTACATGTTGATAACAAAAATAAATGCCCTACGGACTTACAACTTTCCAAGCCAATACTTGGATACAAAAAGTGAGTGCTAACTCAAATACATATTAAGCCCTTAGCTTGAATTTACATGTAATATCAAAATAACAAAACAACCAAAAAGAGTCTTCAACTCCAAATCCTCCCAAGCTAAGTCCTTGGAGGTAGCATATCACCTGAACCTGAAAATGATGTCCCATATAGGGTGAGTCAATGCTAATAGAGATATACTAAACCAAATATAAGCAATGACTAAAACGATAGCATTTGATAGATGGCCAACACTTATAAACCAGTTACATCACATCATAGTTCCATGATAATTATGTCCACGTTACGTTCCACTTTCCTTTACTTATCCAAATCATTTCATAAACATGGCTCAGGACCTGGCCAAACAATTAATAGGAATACATTCCTTATTAAACATTTCCCTTATTCACAATTTAAATGAGTCTACAACTCATATTAAAACACTTCCAATATTTCAATTTAATACACACATTTGTTGTATTAACATTTCAAGTGATACACACATTTGTTGTATCCATGGAGTCCATCCCCTATCTCCTCTCAGACAGGTTTGAGAGTTCATCCCCTATCTCCCCTCAAACCATGGAGTACATCCCCTATCTCCTCCCGAACCATATGCATATACAATGTATTTAACACTTGTTATACACAAAATAAATCAATACACATATATGCTGTATTAACTCAATCGTCATATTCAATGACATATTCAATGTGATTGGTTTCAGTTTTCCCTAATCAACATACAGTATCTACAACAATCAAGACTATCCTCCACCGATAGCCCAAAGCAGTTATTTCTAAACAGAAAACAAATGCATTAAACAAATATAATATCAACAATTACACCGGTGAGTGATAAATTAATCCAACTACACCATTCAATTCCATGAATTCCCAATTTTATGGATTTCAACTCAATTTCATATTTTCCCAAATTAATTATACTAATTAATTTATTTCAATAATTAGGGCATTTTCCCCCCTCCCCTTTCCTCTATATCAACCCTAAGGTTTGATTCCACCAATTTAACAACAATAACTCCATTTTCCAATGTCTCACATACACATGGGTTTTAATATTTAAAAACCCCTCTTTTATAAATCACACAACAACCCTAACTTTTCCAAAATTACCCAACATTACCAACTAATCAAAATGACCAAAATTTAAGACAAAGCTCATAAGATGGAGTAGGGTATCCCTACCTCGAAATGAAGAGCTCAAATGGAGAAGATGACCAAAATCCAAAGTGCTCCAAATCCAAGATTTTTCAGATTAAAATGTAACCCACACAACCCTCTACCTTTCTTACAAAGAGATTAGGGTAGGAACTCACTAGAAGTAGATCAATCCCTAGAGAGAAAGGTAAGTGTAGAGAGAGAGAGAGAGCCGAATTATAGGGTTTTGAAATCAAAAGAGATGAAAAAGTGAAGTGTTCCCCGCTGCTGCCTACTGATATAACACAAGCTCGCTCAAGCGAAGGATTGGTCGCTCGAGCGACCAGACACAAAGAACCCTCGCTCGAGCGTAGAAAGTCTCGCTCAAGCCAACAATTCGAAGCTTCAGGTCTGTAACGCAGAAGCATGCTCGAGCGACAGAATGCTCGTTCGAGCGAAGAAACCCAAAACATAGACCTCGCTCACTCGAGCGAAGGAAATCTCGCTCGAGCGAAGAATTGCAACCTTCAGGTCCAGAATTGGACGCAGACGCAAGCTCGAGCGAAGGACTTCTCGCTCGAGCCACCAGATACAAAACTCAACTCTCGCTCGAGCGAAGGATCTAAAACACAGAGCTCGCTCGAGCGACGAAAGTCTCGCTCAAGCGAAGATACAAAATTCTGGGCAACAACACTTGGTTCAAACTCACTACCAACCTGTAACAAACCTGCCCAAAACATCCTATAACTCAAATACAAAGTATTGAAGGACGGAAACAAGATATATACAATACCCCACACCACGAGACCTAAGCCCGGGATACAACAACCAAAGGAGGAAGAACCAGGATCGCTATAACCTCCCCCCCTTAAGGAATTTCGTCCGCCCGAAATTAAGCACAAGTTTTCAAAAACAAGTTTTTTTTTTTTTCCTCAATTTTTAACAATGTTATCAACCAACATTTCACAACCTGACCCAGTACCGGTTATTCTATCTCTATTCGAGAAGCAACTTACAATATAATTTTCAACCTGCATTATCAACATGCATTCCTTTGAAATTTACCAATTTCAACACATATTCCACAATTTAACTACATATTCAATGCCAATAACATATTTGCATTCTAAAATAGGATTTACATATGCAATGCTAAAATAAACTTCAATTTCAAGGCAAGTGCCATAATATTTCCATAAACCGAAATATATACAATGTTTTACAACTTAAGACATACACAATGCTCTTAAGGTTTAACAATACAACAAAATATACAATATATGCTCAAACATCCACAAATAGGTCCGGATATTTCTCTCGGACCTCCAATTCATGTTCCCAAATGGCTTCCTCAACCCCGTGATGTTTCCACAAAACCTTTACCAAGGGAATTGTCTTGCCTCGCAAGACTTGATCCCTCCTATCCAAGACCCGAACCGGTCTCTCCTCATACGAGGCATCCTCATCTACCCCTAAGTCGGTCCAATCCAATACATGTGACGGATCCGGCTCATACTTCCGAAGCATACTAACATGAAACGCGTCATGCACTCCGAACAACGGCGGTGGCAAAGCTAACCGATAGGCAACCTCGCCAATCCTCTCAAGGATCTCAAAAGGACCAATAACCGAGGGGACAACTTCCCACTTTTACCAAACCTCATCAAACCCCACCTAGGTGATATTTTCAAGAAAACATGATCACCCACCTCAAATACTAACGGTCTCCTCCTACGGTCGGCATAACTCTTTTGACGACTCTGGGCTGTAACAAGCCTCTTACGGATAAGCACAACCTTCTCCGTCGTTTCCCGAACCAACTCCGGGCCCAACAAAGGTGCATTACCCACCTCGGCCCAACAAACTGGAGATCTACACGGTCGGCCATACAAGGCCTAGAACGGTGCCATACCGATACTCGACTGAAAACTGTTGTTGTAGGCAAACTCCACCAAGGGCAAGTGTCTCTCCCATGACCCACTAAAATCAAGGACACAACCTCGAAGCATATCCTCAAGGATCTGAATAGTACGCTCAGACTGCCCGTCAGTCTGAGGATGATAAGCTGTGCTAAAGGTCAACCTGGTGCCCAAAGCACTCTGCAAACTCTGCCACAACCTAGCAGTAAAACGTGGATCTCTATCTGAGACGATCGACACTGGGACCCTGTGCAATCTCACTATGTCCCGAATATACAAGTCGGCAAGATGATCTACCGAATCTCTCACGCGCATAGGGATAAAGTGCGCCGACTTAGTCAACCGGTCTACAACCACCCAAATAGCATCACTACCCCGCTGAGTCCTCGGAAGACCTACAACGAAGTCCATAGTAACATACTCCCACTTCCACTCGGCAATAGGCAAGGGTTGTAACAAACCCACTGGCCTCTGATGTTCGGCCTTCACTTGCTGACAAGTAAGGCACTTAGACACAAAAACTGCCACATCTCTCTTCATACCCCTCTACCAAAAACTGGCGACCCAAATCACGATACATCTTAGTGCCTCCCGGATGCATCGCAAGGCGTGAATGATGAAACTCTCGGAGTACTTCCTCTCGGCAAAACTCCGGTACAAACAGACGGTCTCGGTATCTCACACTCAGGTCAGGATACACAGTCAAACCCTTTTCAGCCTTCCCGCTGGAGATCTTCTCTCGGAGGGATTCTACCTCAAGGTCACCTCTCTGTGCTTCTAACACTCGACTCACAAGTGTAGGCTGTGCACCAACAGAAAACAAGGCCGCAACCTCAACGGATTCGTCTAGAAGCAAATCAAACTCGCTAAGAGCACCCAACATCTCCCACTCCCGGATGGCTATACAAGCTACATCACTAATGGATTTCCTGCTAAGGGCATCGGCCACAACATTGGCCTTCCCCGGATGATAATACAACTCGAAGTCGTAATCCTCAATAAGCTCCATCCACCTCATCTGCCTCAAGTTCAAGTCTTTCTGTGTAAACAGATATTTCAGACTCTTATGATCCGAGAATACCTCGAACCTCTCACCATAAAGATAATGCCTCCAAATCTTCAAGGCAAAAATCACAGCTGCTAACTCTAGGTCATGTGTAGGGTAATTTGTCTTGTGTATTTTCAACTGACGTGAGCCATAGGCAACCATTTTCCCCTCTTGCATCAACACACAACCCAAACCCTCTCGTGAGGCATCGCAATAAACCGCGTAACCCAAACCCCTCTCCGAAATAATCAGTACTGGAGCGGTGGTAAGTCTAACTTTCAACTCTTGGAACGACTTTTCACAAGTCTCACTCCACACAAATTTGACCCCTTTCCGTGCCAATCTAGTCAATGGTGAAGCTAGCCTGGAGAAATCCTTTACAAACCGGCGGTAATACTCAGCTAATCCCAGAAAACTGCGGATCTCAAAAACACTCTTAGGCTGTGCCCAATCCTACACTGCCTCTATCTTGGATGTATCAACAGACACCCCTTCTCCGGAGACTACATGGCCTAAGAACTTCACCTCTCTTAGCCAGAACTCACACTTCCCAAACTTAGCATACAGCTTATGGGCTCTAAGCAACTCAAGCACCACTCTCAAGTGTTCCTCGTGCTCCTCCTCAGAAGGTGAATAAATCAGAATGTCGTCCACAAAGACGACTACAAAACGATCCAAGAATTCCCGGAAGATCCGGTTCATCAAATCCATAAACACTGCCGGTGCATTGGTGAGCCCAAAAGGCATCACCAGAAACTCATAATGGCCATACCACGTACGGAATGCCGTCTTCGGAATATCCTCCTCCCTGACCCTCAACTGGTGGTAACCCGATCTCAAGTCTATCTTAGAGAAACAACGGGACCCCTTCAACTGGTCAGACAAATCATCTATACGAGGCATAGGGTATTTATTCTTAACCGTAGCCCGATTCAATTTCCGGTAATCAATACAAAGTCTCAAGGCACCATCTTTCTTTTTAGCAAAGAGGGTCGGTGCTCCCCACGGCGAAACACTAGGACGAACAAAGCCCTTATCTAACAATTCCTGGAGTTGAATCTTCAACTCACTCAATTCGGTTGGGGCAAAACGGTAAGGTGCCACAGAAATCGGTGCCGTGCCAGGCACTAGGTCAATAAAGAACTCGATCTCTCGATGGGGTGGCAAACTGACAAGATCTTCGGGAAAGACGTCCGAGTACTCACAAATCACTCTCGGCAATACAGTATGGGTCTCATCACACTCACTACTCATAAGGCTAGCGAGAAGACCACTAAGCTCATTCTGCCCTCGCGGATCATACACTGGTGGCAAGACACTATCAACCCGATCCCCCAAGAAATGGAAGCAATCCCCGCTCAAGGTACAAACTGTGACCCTCTGGCGGTAACAATCGATAACAGCCCGGTATGACAATAGCCAGTCCATACCCAGAATAACATCAAAACCCGACATAGGCATAACTACAAAAGGAAATGGAAGCCGGCGGTCGATGACCTCTATATCACAGCCCTGACACCCTTGTTTCAAAATCAATTCACCCACAACAGGTGATATAACACATATTGGAGATGCTAACTGCGCCAACTCCAACCCCAAAACAGATATAAATGCAGCAGATAAAAAGGAATGGGATGCACTCGTATCAATCAACACATTGGCAACCGAGTTGCAAAACAAAAAGGTACCTCTCACAACAGATGGAGCCAGTACAAGATCCTACGCAGTAACAGTATACACGCGCCCTGAAGGTCTCTGGTCTACCTGCTCACCCCTAGGAGCATAAGACTGCTGCACAGACTGGGACGATGAAGCCCCCTGATTGGCCCTCAAGGCCTGAACTGACTGAGCTGGCTGATGGCTCTGAGTCTGCCTCAAACTAGATGCACCAGATGTGCCACTCAACTGCAGGCAAAACCTCTTCCGGTGCCCCGCCTGACCACACTGGTAACAAGAGAGCGGCTGGCCTCTGCCCTGACTCTGGCTCTGAGGTCGAGCCGAAGATGAAGCTGCTCTCTGCCCTCCTCCCTTCTGCGGGCAAACTGGAGACTTGTGGCCCAGCTGACCACATTTGAAACAGGTAATGTCTCCCTGACTGCCTTTCCCAGAACTTGCACTCGGCACTGGAAAGGTAGACCTCGCTAAAGCACCCTGGGACTGCTGAGGGTTAGAACCCCTCTGCCTCCTACCATCCCCCTGACCACCCTGACTCCTCTTGGAGCCCCTCATCCTCTCTGCTTCCTCCTACATCATAGTCTCCATATGGGTCGCCGCATCCAGAAGGCGCCCATAGTCCCGGGTCATGGACCCCCCAACTCTACTCTTGAGCCCATGCTTCAACTTCTTCTCAAATTCTAGACAACGGCGTTCCTCAGATGCCACAAGCTCAGGTGCAAACTTGGACAAACTGGTAAATGCGGCCTCAAACTCGGCCACTGGCATACTCAGCTGCTTGAGC
The DNA here is from genome assembly GCA_036172215.1 of Camellia granthamiana. Lineage (NCBI taxonomy): Eukaryota > Viridiplantae > Streptophyta > Magnoliopsida > Ericales > Theaceae > Camellia > Camellia granthamiana. The sequence goes on along the minus strand of CM069906.1, from coordinate 807,970 downwards.
TGACAGAACTGAACCCTCAATTTCTCCCTGACAGCGGGAGACAGAAACTTCTCCTGGAAGATAGCAACGAAAGCCTCCTAAGTACCACCAACACGACCCCTCATGAACTTCCACCACTGACCCGCATCTCCCTTTAACTGGAAAGACGCCAAGGTCACCTTCAATGCCCCGTCTTCGATGCCAAGCATCTCAAACGTCTTAGTCATCTGTTCAAGCCACTCGTCAGCCTTCAGTGGCTCTTTCGGATCACCCACAAACTCATCTGGATTAGACCGAAAAAACTCCCTCTTCAGAAAAGAAGGCCCTGCATCAACAACCTAGGCCTGGGCTTGACTCTCAGCTCTGAGAATGCCCATGGACTCCTTCAATGCTCCTGCTATCTCACGGGCTAAAGCACCCATAGCCTGCTGGCCCACTGGCTCGGCCACATTGGCCTGACCAACACCCTCCTGCTGCTTCGGAATATCATTCGGTATAAGCATCTCCTACCTACCACGCCTACCACGTCCTCGTCCGGACATCCTAATAAAGGTAACAAAAGACGTTAGCACATTCACAAATGTGCCGAAGCTATAACACTCGCGTCCTAATACATTGGACAACAGTAATTCACTCCACGTAAGCACATAATCACATAAACACTTACGAATTTCATTTCTGGATAATGATAGTCCCGAGGCATTACTAGAGTTCCGGTTAGAAACAGTATTGATCAAGTACTTTTCCAACAAGACTCACAGAAACCCAAGGATCCGATCAACATCTTAGAAATTACATTCCATACCCATATAGTCACGTAAACATGTTATCACATAAGTACATAACATTGCATCTAAGTCTCTAACAAACGAGACAAACCCATTGTGATACTAATCACTTCCCACGTACCCAAAGTATTCAAACCCGGTACGCTCTGATACCAAGTTGTAACGCCCTCAAAATAATACATAAAACCTAGCAATTTCGACATGCATTGATGTAAGAGAATAAAACATTCTTCCATTCATCAGAGTATTCTTACAAAAGATATTACATGTTGACAACAAAAGTAAATGCCCTACGGGCTTACAACTTTCCAAGCCAACACTTGGATACAAAAAATGAGTGCTAACTCAAATACATATTAAGCCATTGGCTTGAATTTACATGTAATATCAAAATAACAAAACAACCAAAAAGAGTCTTCAACTCCAAATCCTCCCAAGCTAAGTCCTTGGAGGTAGCATATCACCTGGACCTGAAAATGAAGTCCCATATAGGGTGAGTCAATGCCAATAGAGATATACTAAACCAAATATAAGCAATGACTAAAACGATAGCATTTGATAGATGGCCAACACTTATAAACCAGTTATATCACATCACAGTTCCATGACAATTATGTCCATGTTACGTTCCACTTTCCTTTACTTATCCAAATCATTTCATAAACATGGCTCAGGACCTGGCCAAACAATTAATAGGAATACATTCCTTATTAAACATTTCCCTTATTCACAATTTAAATGAGTCTACAACTCATATTAAAACACTTCCAATATTTCAATTTAATACACACATTTGCTGTATTAACATTTCAAGTGATACACACATTTGTTGTATCCATGGAGTCCATCCCCTATCTCCTCTCAAACAAGTTTGAGAGTCCATCCCCTATCTCCCCTCAAACCATGGAGTACATCCCCTATCTCCTCCCGAACCATATGCATATACAATGTATTTAACACTTGTTATACACAAAATAAATCAATACACATATTTGCTGTATTAACTCAACCGTCATATTCAATGACATATTCAATGTGATTGGTTTCAGTTTTCCCTAATCAACATACAGTATCTACAACAATCAAGACTATCATCTACCGATAACCCAAAGTAGTTATTTCTAAACAGAAAACAAATGCATTAAACAAATATAATATCAACAATTACACCGGTGAGTGATAAATTAATCCAACTACACCATTCAATTCCATAAATTCCCAATTTCATGGATTTCAACTCAATTTCATATTTTCCCAAATTAATTATACTAATTAATTTATTTCAATAATTAGGGCATTTTCCCCCCATTTCCTCTATATCAACCCTAAGGTTTGATTCCACCAATTTAACAACAATAACTCCATTTTCCAATGTCTCACATACACATGGGTTTTAATATTTAAAAACCCCTCTTTTATAAATCACACAACAACCCTAACTTTTCCAAAATTACCCAACATTACCAACTAATCAAAATGACCAAAATTTAAGACAAAGCTCATAAGATGGAGTAGGGTATCCCTACCTCGAAATGAAGAGCTCAAATGGAGAAGATGACCAAAATCCAAAGTGCTCCAAATCCAAGATTTTTCAGATTAAAATGTAACCCACACAACCCTCTACCTTTCTTACAAAGAGATTAGGGTAGGAACTCACTAGAAGTAGATCAATCCCTAGAGAGAAGGTAAGTGTAGAGAGAGAGAGAGCCGAATTATAAGGTTTTGAAATCAAAAGAGATGAAAAAGTGAAGTGTTCTCCGCTGCTGCCTACTGATATAACACAGGCTCGCTCGAGCGAAGGATTGGTCGCTCGAGCGACCAGACACAAAGAACCGTCGCTTGAGCGTAGAAAGTCTCGCTCGAGCTAACAATTCGAAGCTTCAGGTCTGTAACCCAGAAGCATGCTCGAGCGACAGAATGATCGCTCGAGCGAAGAAATCCAAAACATAGACCTCGCTCGCTCGAGCGAAGGAAATCTCGCTCGAGCAAAGAATTGCAACCTTCAGGTCCAGAGCTGGACGCAGACGTAAGCTCGAGCGAAGGACTTCTCGCTCGAGCCACCAGATACAAAACTCAACTCTCGCTCAAGCGAAGGAACCCTGGCTAGAGCGAAGGATCTAAAACGCAGAGCTCGCTTGAGCGACGCAAGTCTCGCTCGAGCGAAGATACAAAATTCTGGGCAGCAACACTTGGTTCAAACTCACTACCAACCTGTAACAAACCTGCCCAAAACATCCTATAACTCAAATACAAAGTATTGAAGGACGGAAACAAGATATATACAATACCCCACACCACGGGACCTAAGCCCGGGATACAACAACCAAAGGAGGAAGAACCAGGATCGCTATAGAGCTCGAGATTTTCGTTTTCGCTTATCAGATTCAAAATAAAGGTGAAAAAGAGGAACGGAAGGAGAGCGTGGGAAATAACCCATTTGAAGGCTTTTAAAAACATCTTCCATTCATGAAACGGTGCCGTTTTAATTTAAAGAAAAAGGCGACGTTTATAAAACGTCATTAAATATTAGAAATAGTGACATTTTAAAAAACGCTATTAAAAATACGGCTCCGAAACAGATATTTCCTGTAGTGAGATGTGTTAGTATTGGTAACATAGGCTTGATGAGCTTAAGCTCTTGGAGATTGAAAAGAGGTGTCCAATCTGTACCAACACTCTAATGCTGAGTGATTTGGTTTCCTATAGATCTGGCAAATCACTTGAGAAGCATTAGATGCAGCAGAGTGAGTAGCAGAACTTGACTAATATCCTGTTTGACCTTGGCCTTGATGATTAGGAGATCTGCCTTTGCCTCAAAAATTAGAATTGCTAGAATTTTCTTTAAAGAACCTGCTGCCAGTTCTTCCTCATCGACCTCTGTAAAAACCTCCTCTATAGCCACCTCGATCAGAAGTGCTTGAAACATGATAAGAAAAAGGAATTTAGGAAGCATGAGCTTGCTTAGATAAGGATTCAACATGAATTGATTCAGAATTTAACAGAGAACATAACTCGCCAATAGAAGTGGTTTCAACTCTAGTTCTGATTGCAGTTTTGAATGCATTATATTCATCAGGCAAACCAATAAGGATTAGTAAAACCAGATCCTCATCATCAACAGGTGATGCAGCTAAAGTTAATAGATCAACAATTGACTTGATTTGAGTCAAGTAGTCATCCATTGTATGGCCTTTTTTTAACAATATGATTAAGCTTGTTTTTCAACTAGTGAATGTGTGATCTTGACAAAGATATAAATCATTTGAGAAAAACACTCCACACTTCATAACTTGTGGAACAATGAAATACAGAAGTGAAGATAGATGACGAAAGAGTTGTAGTCAAACAACTGAGAAGATGAGAATCAATCATCATCCAATGTGTATACTCTGGATTCAGAATCTCATGATTGTGTTCATCAATGATGGTGGATGATGGACATACCTGTGTGCCACCAACAAAACTGAGAAGCTGTGTAGCTTTCAGAATATTCTGAACTTGATTCTTCCAGATAATGAAGTTTGTGGAATCAAGTTTGACATTCACAAACGAATTCAGACTTGAAATGAGTAGCGCAAGATTTGGAGGCATGGAAGATGGAGTGGATGAAACAGAAGACGATGACAGATTCAGAAATGGCATTGAAGACACCATTGATGAACCTTCAAGAACCAGTGCTCGCAAGAGCTTACGGCTCTGATACCATAAAAGAAGATAAAATATTATCTATTGATTCAATGAATATTCAATTACAGAGACTGAGATATTTATAAACCACTAAATGACCCTAAGTAACTCTGGTTCAAGTTGACCAAATCATAAAAAACCAGCTAACTCTAGTTTTACTTTGTAATTGCCTAACTGTCTAACTGATTCAGTGGCTCAGCTATTGAAGCTGCTGTTGAAGCTGTCGACTGATGGAACTCAGCTGTGGGACTATGGTAGCTGGAGCTAGACTGTAGCTTAGCTGGAACTGGACTGTGAGCTGAAGCTTGACTGTGGCTAAGGTAGCTATCATGGCTAGGCTCCTTATCAATTTGAACATTTATATTTTATAATGTGAATATTCACATTGACATGTGAATATTTTCATTGATAATATGAATATTTACATTGACATGTTAACATTCACATTGACGATATGAACATTCACATCACAAAACATTCGCAATATAAATGTAAATATTATTAAGGTAATTTTAGTAACTATGTTACCTATAAGACTTAGGAATATCAAAAAATAATGTAAACTAAATGAAACAAAAATAAGTGAAAAAGAATTTATGAAAAACTGTCCCATTAAAATTTATACGTAAGCTTTCCAAATAAATAATATATAAATAAATAAAAATTATAAAATAATATGACGGTAGTACAACTTATTATTCCTAAAAACAGTGATAAATTAAATAATATTATGACACAAATACCAACATCATTCATGTAATAAATATGTATAACAATTATGTGAGAATAATATATATATATATATTTTTTTTTTCTCCAAAGGAGGGAATAGGCTGTCTCATGTCGACAATTGAAAGTGGATTAGAAATGTCACACGAGTGTGCGAAAGATACCACCACCGCTCAACACGTAAGAGCTTTTGGAAGTAGTGCAAGTTGGCCAAATGGGCCCGGTCTTGGGGTTTTCAGTTTAAAAAAAAAAAAAAAAAGTGAGCCAAATTGGATTAAGCTCGCTTAAACCCAAACCCAAATTCAAACCCGAGTAATGCTTTCACAATAAACTTAACTCAGGTTAGGTTTGAGTTTCCCACAAAAGATTAGGCTAGAATTTTGAGCATATATTGGGTTGAGTGATGAAGTTCTTGTGATGATGGATTTCAAGGAGAAAAAGAAAAAAGAAAAAAAAGTGTCATATAACTTGTGACATTAATCCAATAACCAACAAAACTCTTACGCCACGAAACTGAGAAAAAAGGGGGAGAAAAAGGGTAATCCGACTGGAGTTTTTTTTTTTTTTTAAAGATTTGAATCTGACTGCAGTTTGAACCTGTATATATTGTAATTGAATTTAATCCAACAATCATAGCAAGAGAAGATGAGCACGTATGGTTGCAGTGAGAGGAGAGCATGTTGTTTCTTACACATAAAATTTAATATATTTATATGTATCCCACGAGTTGCTCGGGTTGCCCAAAACCTCTATCCAAATCCAACTTGAATTTTGGTTCAGGTTAAAAATTTTGAATTTTGGCATGCCCACGTTTAAGATTTTATGGGCTAAGCTTTGAGTTGCTCAGATTAGATCCATCCACGTTGAACTCCTCAATGGCATTGGCACTTCCCTGTCCCCTTCACACTCCCCCGCTAATTAGCCAACAAAAAAAAAAAAAAAAAGAAGAAAAAAAGGGAAAGAAGTCCGGACATTTTCATATCACAAAAATAAGCAGCATATACCTTTTTTTGGTCGGCAAAATAAATGTGTTTGGTTTGAGTTTTTTGAATTAAATTTTTTAAAAATTGATTTTTTTTTTTGTTTTTAATGAATATTTTTAAAATTTTAACCATTTTTTTTTAATTTTTTACATGTACTTTACTTAGATGTATCTAAAACGTAAAAAATTAGCGAAAAAATATTTTAACTACATAAAAATACAAAAAATATACTAAATTCTCGTATTTTCTTTTCTTTTTTTTTTGTTGTATTTTTGGTATTTAGTGAATTTTTATAAGTTTTTTTTCACAAAAGTTATACTTTTTGTGTATTTATATTAGGTGTGTCTAAAAATTAAAAAAAAATTGTTAAAATATTAAAAAAATTCAATAAAAACAACAAAAAATACGAAAAATAAGAAAGTACAATTTTCTGAAAAGTGTTTTTGGAAAACTAAAAAGAAGCAAGCTGAATCACTTTGTTTGGTTCTGATTTTCAGAAAACAATTTTCAAAAAATTTTACCTTTTTATTTTTTGTATTTTAATATTTTCATTGAATTTTTCCCCATATTTTAAGCAATTTTTTTTAAAAAAAATTTAAACATACCTAACATAAATACACTTAAAAAGTATAATATTTTTGAAAAATTATTTTAAAAATACATAAATACCAAAAAATATGGAAAAAAATATGAAAATTCAGTACATTTTTTGTATTTTTGTGTATTTATTAATTTTTTTAAATATTTTTCACAAATATTTTACTATTTAGATATATCTAAGTAAGATGCATCTACAAAAAGTTAAAAAATTGCTTAAAATATATAAAAAAAATTAGCTAAAAACAAAAAAAATACGAAAAACAAAAAACTCAATTTTCAAAAAACTGAAACCAAATATTGTTCTACAATTTATTAATATCAATAGCATCTTTCCTTTTCCTTTTCCTTTTCCTTTTCCTTCTCTCTTTTTTTTTTTTTTTTTTTTTTTTTAAGAAAAATATTTGAGACACTTAATTTATCACCCTTAAAAATTATCCCTAATAATGTGTTGGATCAATGTCAAACTTTGATTTGTCAAATATTCTATTATATGGGATTTAATCTCACTACCACGTCATTAGAAATTATTTTAAAATAATAAATTAGGAGATCTAACATTGTTGTTTTTTTATTTATTTTTGTGGTCAGATCAGCATGATTGAACCATCACCAGTACCATTTAAGAAAGGTTTGTTTCTATAAATGTCCGTATTGATTACTAGCTCCAAATATAACAGTCCAAGCTTTCATTTACATTAAGTTAATACAAGATATGAATGAATGAACTTCTTAACATCCAGACATTTGTATTGTAGCATAAATATTATTCCAGTCATTTCTGGTTAAACATAATATTCCATAAATATCCGCACGATATTCTTGTCGATAAAAAGTTTTTCGTAGGATTGCTTACCTACAAGCAGAAACTTCACCAACATCAATCCCAAGTTATGCAAATGATTTTACTGTTGGATCATCAAAACAGTCCTACAATGTTAAATTGCTGTTAAAATACAAATAAAAATTAGAGAAAAAAAATTAAAATTGCCATCACAAACCAAAAGACAAAATCAAAGAAGCTACTTACAGGTGATGAATGTTTGAGCTCTCTTTTTCTTCTTGGTAAACATCTCATATATAGGTACTATAGTTTGTCCTCAGATCAAATCTGTCTATCACTTTAGATTAGTCCACATAAATCATGGTTCATTGGTTGTTGTCTTCCATAAACTATGAAACAACCTTGCGAAAACAATAAATTCAAATCAAGCATGGCTGCATCGCTTTCTGTCATAATTGTTTTGCTTTAATATTGCAAGATGCTAATGGGGCACACTAGGCTTCGTTTGAGCACTACATATTTTAGTAAAAAAATCACTATAAATTGTCAAATTACTCCCTCTACTTTTCTGCACATATTTTCATAACTCTTTCCACTTTTCTGCACTATTTTCGTAAAAAGTCAAAAAGTTACTGAAATAACATATTCCCAAACGAGGCCTAAGTTTCTTCCATGCCGACAACTCCATCTTTGTGGGCTCCTCTATGGAAAAACACTTTTCATATCAATTAGCAGAAGCTTCATGACTATCTCTGCAGAAGAATGTAATATATATTGAAGAAAGAACTATATACTCAATGAGTTAAAAATATAATGTATATGTGATGAATGAATATGCTTGGTCAAATTTAGCAAAATTTTATCACCTTGAATCACAGGTCACACAAATCATAATAGATGTAGATGCAGAGATACAATTGTCTTCCCCTTAGCGAACAGAATTTTGCAGAGTTCACGTGCAGTGTACAGCACTCATAATTTCAACTTTATATCAGCTTAACAATGATATCAACAATCACTCTCAAACAATCACATAATCACAAGATATCACCAAAAAATAAAATTGCCTAGTAGTTGTTAATTGAAGTTTTATCCTCAAAATAGTATAACAGACCATGATAATTCTGGAAATATTGGAAAATTATAAACTGCTTGAAAAAAGCCAGACAAGTGTCAAATTTAAAAAGCTAAAGTTGGTTTCTGACATCAATACTTGCAATGACCCACTCCATTTTTACACATTACTTTAAGCAATATCATTTAGAGGTGGTTACAGTGACAGTGGTGAGACAGATAAGGATTTTCAATGATAATCTCACCCAAAGCTTGACCTACCAAAACCTTCAGAGTTTTTTATTTTTCAGTCCCCTTGGTGACCCGGACGAATAAAATATCTTTGCACCCAACAGGATTCGACAAAAAATATTTAGTAATCCTACACGTCATGGTGGGCTTTCTCTTCACCAAATACCTCGTAAAATAATTCATGATACATCACGTGATCTATCACGTTTGCATGCAGAAAATAAAGGAGCATATAGATCTTATAAATTATAATGCTCATATATCTGCTCGCTCATCATGTGTATCCTTTAGCAGTTGAATAGATCTGTTGCACCCTGATGCACAAACTCATCATGTGTATAACTACATGACAGACCTTAGTAGCAGGGAATTCCTACTTGAGTGATGTTTCTTACACAATTCCTTGTTCCCAACTTAGAAACTCACTCTCAACTAAGATAGAACCTCTCAAATGTACAAATCTCACATAAACAAAAGAAAAATAACTCAAACTTATTCTAATAGTTTCTATTTACATAATATTTATTTATACTTTGTAGTAGTTGATATTAATCTCTAATATTTAATCATATTTTAACAAATATATTATAACTCTTAATTTTATTTTATTTTTTGGATGGGGGAACAAATATATTATAACTAAGGAGGAAAAAAATCTTAGAATATATTTAATATATAAAATATATTAAATTTGTACACCTGTCTTGATGAATGGCCAACTGCACATGCATCCATGTTTGGTGCAGCCAACGTCAAGCATGCACGTACACAAAGGCAGAGATGATCACCAACTTGTGGGTCTTAAACCCACTGCTCAATTTGCCCACATGATTTGATCTTGACAGAAATGGCCAACCAAAATCTTGTATCTTTCTTTATGTATTTCTCTGCTTACCTTTATCTCAGACCCTTCTGGCAACCGCTGGTTTCTATTCATCAACAATTATGATGAAACAGTCCTACATTCTTTCCTACTTTCACCAGTCCCAAATCTCTCCTTTTTAAATTCCCTTTCCCCAACCTATCTCCATCCGTGTCTCCTTTGACAATCAAAGCAATCCATCATCAAGCCCTCTAAAAGAAAGTTTGAGATGAAGGTGAGTCCAAACTCTTCAAAATTTAGAATGAACATAATGAACTATTTTTAACTTCATCATTTTCCTTTCAATGTTGCAGTTACTAGACTGGATGCACCGTAAACTAAGGCAAAATAGCGACGAGCCATTCAAAGAATTCACAACTGGTACTCCCACTGTCCTCTGTGTGTGTGTGTGTGTGTGTGTGCGCGCGTGTTTTCAGTGGCATCCTTCACTCAAAAACATAGCCTGATGAATTTCTAAGAACACTTTTAAGGACTACAATCTAATGTAGTAAGTTTTTTCTAGCTCAAAAGGAAGTCGATAAAGTTCCCACCTCTGCAAAAATGGTCCTAAAAGATGGATACCAACCTGTGATATGGCCACTGTATGATAACATTATTGATATGTCATTACACAACTTTACCACCCTCCTTACAAAAAAAAGTCCATATATTATGGAGGACTGCAGCCACCTGATTGATTCCTAGCCCAATTTAATGCAAAGAAGAACGATAGTAAACACCAGCTGTAAGTCTGGTTGACTTCTTTCGATGTCTGGTTTCAGGGAACTCATGTGGCTGTTTCTCAACACAGCCATCGCTTTACGAACAACAATGCTATTACGGCCAGAAATCTGCTAGTGAACTCAAAATCAAGAGAGTGGAAGGGGATTATGAAGAAGACTCGTCTATTATGATCAATGCGCCTTTTGACGGCTTTCTCACGATTGGAACCTTTGGATCAGAACCAATCATGACAGAGCCCTCAACACCAACATTTCCCACACCTTTCGATAAGATAACTGCGAAAGAAACAGAGGTAACAGAGAATGAATTGAAACTTATCAATGATGAGCTAGAGAAGTTCCTTGAGGCCGAAGCAAAAGAGGAGGGTGATGAATTATCAGGGAGAAGCAGCTATGTTAGCATAGTTACAATCTGTGGAAAGCAAATTGAACGTGTGGACACTGAAGAGTATGGAGATACTGTGGTGTGTCCACTCCAGGGATACCTTTTTGGCTCGTCAATTGAACTGCCCGAAACAAGCATACAGGTAAAGAAAGAAAGGACATCACTGGAGCAGCTCATCAAGACTAATAACATAGTATATGACCATTCTACAAATATATGTGAGGAAGTGAAGAACCATGCCAAGGGAACATATGCCATGCGTTTAGTCAAGAAGATTCTAAAAAAGCTCCATTCTTCTCCAAGAAGCTCTGCAACTTCTGCTGGTGGTGGTGCAGCAGCTGATTCTGTTGCAACCAAGAGGAAAATCCCCAAGGTTGGTCACCCCAAAACTAGGTATTCTATGAATGACTCATCAAATAGTGGTCTCATAAGTGTGGTCGTTTATATCTTTGAAAAATTATCATCATTATGCGATGACTAACAGTCTAATTAAGTTGAAATGTTAAATATAACGCTCTTGAACGCAGAACAATGACTGCAGGACTATCGAAATCATTGAACGAATCAGATGGTATAGGCTGTCTGATTCTGTTGCTCTTGACCAAAAGAAACTCTATATTGGGGGTTTAATGGCGGTTGCCCACTTTGTGCAATCACTAAAGATATCCCATTTTGGATGGTCCTATCAAGGTGGACTGTAAGTCTGTAATAAAGTTTTAAAAGGCATTATTAAGGTTCACCTTGAGAAAAGGCTAACGCAAAGCGCATCAAAGTTTTGATTTTTAGGCCCCAAGACTTGCACATCACAATTTGAGATGTGTGCCTTGTACGCCTTTGTGCCTACACATATGAGGATTACTCATATGGAGAGCTTGTCTTAAGCTATTATTAAACTTAGGCCTTGTTTGGCATTTGGCTAATATAGACAAGAAAAAATCACTATAAGTTATCACATCACTCTCTCTATTTTTCTATACATCTTTTCATAAAAAGCTAATTAAAATAACTATTTCCAAAACGAGACCTTAGTCAAATACATGATTTGAATATAAAAAAGAACCTCTTTTATCAAGTAAATGACTGACTAAGAAAAATCAGAAAGTCAAGACTTTAAGTGAGAACTCAATAACAGAAAGCTTAGAATGTCAATTTTGCCTTCGTTGAGGGCAAACTTTCTTCTTTGTAGTGAAATATTCGACGCCTTGAGTAAAAAAATATTTATGCCTATTTAAAAATAATTAAAAAAAATTATTTATTAACAATGAATAAAAATTCAAAATTTAAAATGTTCATCTCACGAGGAATAAAACACATCATGTTACACATTCACTTTTCAAAACTTTGGACCATAATAAGCATGATATGAGAATTATCAAGGTAAGCAAACATATAAGAGTCCTGTATACAAAATCTCATGATAAAGATACTTGACGAGAATCCAAGCAACCAACCAAAAGAGATTTTGTCAATGACATGTCAGCAGTTTTTAACAGATGGCCCGCCTAGACAATAGTTTTATATAAGAGAAATGCCCCGGAGCTCTAATTAGTGCTCCAAAAGGACAGCTCTAATGAGCTGTCACCAATTAAAAAAAAAAAAAAAAAAAAAAATAGTGAAGTAAAGACAAAAAACAGAACAGAAAAAGACAAAATAATGCTACATTAGTGCTCTGCTTTTAGAGCTCCGTAGCACAACCGTTTATATAATACCACCGCCATATATAACTATTTTATGGAGGTCGGAAAGCTCAGAATTCAATACAACTTAACATTATTACTCTCTGAGTTTTTTAGTTTTCTAATGAGTGACATGCAGGTTCTAAAAATGTTCCACAAAAAAGTCCATCCTGAAAGATCGACAACAGGGGAAGAGTTCACTAAGTCACATAAATGTGAGATCATGAAAAATTCCACTGACGCTGGCTATAACAAGGGAGGCCCGGCCCTCCAGAACAAAGACAACAATGGGTCTCCTCTGAGAGCTATGTTAAAGAAGGAAATCACCAACTCGAACCTAACCCATAAGAGGCTCAGCAGCAATGGTCTGACGCAGAAGAGGGAGCACTGGATCAAAACAGATGCAGACTGTAAGTATATATGCACCACCTTTACTATATACTTAGTAAACCATTCCAGTTCCCAGAAATCAAGAGCGTCTTAAAGGATTGTAATTCATAATTGTGACTATCTAAATAATTAAGTTAGGTGCAGCGCAGCTCCTACATTTAACTATATCCATGTGTATATGTAAGAATAATTCAACATATGCAGTCACTGTAACTTGCACGGGGAAGCAGAACATAGTTTGCTAAATTCCTGACCCTTCTGTATTGTTTGCATTGTAGACTTGGTGTTAGAGCTGTAGAGCAGTGGAAGCTGAAAGAAGTGGCAATTAGCTGTCATCCTTTCCGAGTAAGAAGTGTTAATGTGGTGTGTGATAAGATATTGTATGCTGTTGACTACTTAGCTAGTTTTGAGTGATGGTGACCTCAAGTAAAAAAGAGAAGAATAAAATAGTCATCCCTCTCACCTCACTCAGTGTGATATCAATATTGTGGTTTTCAGGATTAAGTTGCAGTGCTTGTCCTAATTAGTATGAATATTTCAATTGATGAAAATTTCATTTGAACTATTAAGGATCATCTTGTTCTTGCTGTCAAATGAACCAGTCTTCCATTAGACACATATATCATTATAGGGTTTACTATATAACAAGGTCATGCCCTGGGATACAAGCTAGAGTGGCTATGGGAGCACTAAACAACTGTTCATGAGAAGAATTCATGTAATGTAGTCCAATGCATTGTGATGTGTTTCGTGTATGTCTAAGTGATAAATACCCGTGTCTCCCAACTTCTCACGTTATTTTAAGTGTTCATACTTCTTAGCATACTAGTATAAACACGTAAAATGAATGCACAAAACAAAGTAGACTAACATTTTTGGCCCAGTGGCAATTGGGCTTGTGTAGTGAAAAATTAACTAGGGGTCTACATCCTGGACAAAAATTTAGATTTATGTATCTATTAAGCAATATTAGCCCCAAAAGAATTCATAATCTTCAATTTACCCAGATAATTATTGATTGGTGGCAGAAAAAATTATGAGGAGTTTGGAGACCTCCCTACCAACATGAGGGGCAATTAAACAATATGCCAAACTAAACCATGTCTTCTAGTAACAAGGTAGCTACTTTCCTGGTTAGTATCTGATTTGGAAGAATACTTTCAAAGAAAGAAAATTTTGGTTCAGTTTTAGTCATCTAAGGAAAAAAGAGAAAACAGTTTTGGTCCTCTATGGAGGGCATGAAGTATGAGGGACCTTGACAAATGTGACTAATCTTGTGGAGCCACTGAACAACTAAATGAATCTTCTTTTTTTTTTCTTTTCTTTTTTGTGGATAAGTTGAACAACCAAATGAATGTGAACCAGCTATTACAGAATTGATTGTAGTGATGCTTTTCAAAACAGGCTAAAAGCCTACCTATTGATGCCAAATGACTAAACATTCCTTTGGATGGTTCACCCATCTATTAAAGATATTTCAGTCTTTTCGCTTAAGTAGTTATTAATGGCACACTTCAATCCACAAATCATAAGAGTGTTACACGGTTATTTCCACATGTAAGAGGAATAAAACGCACATGGAGTAAACTACAGGTAGGTAAAGTAGAATTTGTTTGTTTTTTGTTTTTTGTTTCTTTTCTTTTCTTTTCTTCTTTTTTTTTAATGAAATAAGCAAAAGAAAGAGTCCATCTCAACTCCAACTAAGGAACCCATAGCGAGTGTAACTACATATTCAATGTAAATGAACACATCAATTTCTCCGAAGATTCTTCATATACAAGCAAATACATGTATATGTCATGCGAGCCTTTAGTTGAATAGCTTATGCTGTAACTGGTTCACTGGAATGGAATGCATTTTATCATTATTTTTTTAGTCAACAAAACATGGGAATGAACATTCTGATGAAATAATCATTTCGTTCTAGTGAACCAAACATTACCTCTGATTTAATCAAATTGGTTGCTTACTTTGAAACTTCCTATAAATACACATACTCTCATTTCCAGTAACAATAATGGAATTCATGTCAAACTCAACTACAAAACAAAAACTGTAGTTGAATACACAATGTAGGTGTATGTATATACATATAATAATAATAATAATAATCACCATGTTTGGTTCCATTTTTTTGAATTTTTTTTTTTTAAAAAAAAAGTGATTTGAAAACTCTATTTTAAAGAAGAATATTTGTTTGGTTTTCAAAAAAATACATCATTGTAATTTCAAGTTTCCCTCCAATTTAAGGAAAGAGACAATTTTTTTAAAAAAAATTTGTCACATCAAAAAATACTCTCCTCTAAGTTTTTTTAATATATATATATATGTGTGTGTGTGTGTGTACATGCTATATATGTATGAAAACATAATTAGGTATGTGTGTGGGTCAATTTCTGACCACACTGCCAACTCAGTATTCAGCTAGAGAGTACTGGCAGAATAGATGACACCTGGCTGACCTGCAACAGAAAGAGAAGATTCCGGCGGTGGTTCGTCCACCCGGGGGCACTCTGACGATCAAGTCAATATATCTCTCAAAGATAATCAATGGTGCTAAACTCACTATTCTGAATATAAATTGCGTACCTTAGACCCATCAGGGGTGCCTTTCTTTTATAGTTAACTCTGTCCTAGTCCCCATAGAAGCCTAGCTCTAATGGACTCAGGATTACTGCTAATCTTGGACTCCCAGTAGGATTGGGATAAACTCCCTAAGAGTCTTATCCTTATCCAACTGAAGTCTTCCCCCATTCTAGGACACTTGGGCCGTATCCGCTTATCTCGGATTCCGATATCTTTGGAGATAATCTCGGCCTTGCCGAGATCACTTCGGCGTCATGAGCAAGACACGTGGCACCTCGGCTGACACGTCGACGTCACCTTGGCCACGTGTTGGTACTCATAAAATATATCCCCACAACTGCCTCCTAGGTTCTATTACCTCGGCATTCTGAGGTGATGGAACCTACATTGGAACTTCCTGCCAATACATCGGTTTGAAGTCTCTTAGCCAAGATTATCATATAAGCCGACATGTCTCTTTAAAGATTAAAGATCCCAAGATCTCCTTCATGCGTATGAGCTGTCATGCAAAATAACTCAACTGTTTCAGCCACACGTCTTCCCTTTACTTGATCGTACACTGTACGCGCTTGTAAGTCGTCTCGCGCCTGTATGCGCCGTCTGACGTATTCGTTGTTCCAGGCGCATTAACTGCCCTTTTGCCGCCGTTTCACCTTTTTGACAAAACTCGTTTCTTTTCCTTCGTCTCTTCACTTTTCATCGTTTCTGAAGCTTTCTCTTTCTCTAGTTTTCTCAAACCCTTCATTGTTTCAAGCTTTCAAGCTTTGCTACCACCACCGTTTATCTTCCTCCGGTGAGGCTCTTTTCCTGCTACCGCCGTCTGTCTGACTTCGGCAATCTCAATCCGGCTTCCCCTCCTCGGTGAGTTGCTGTTTCCTCTTGATTTAGTATCTTGTTTCAGTTTTTGAAGATATCTTGAATTCCTGTCATTTTTGCGAACTTGCTTGTGACTTTGATTAGTTTAATCTGTTCATGTATCTGAGTATGATTGCCTTGTGATTTTGTTTTTGCCCAATCTCTTCTTGAGTATTCACAATCTGCACACACATTTGCCCACTTTTGCCATTGTTCTTGGCCTTGTACCCTTTCACACACTCTGTCACAGTGTTCTTGGTAGTTCACCCTTCTTCTTGATTCTGAAACACGTTCTTGTTTTCTGTTTTCTGTGTCTTTTTCCAGATTCCTGCCTTCAATCTTTGTTCCCATAGACTTAGGTTTTGGGATTTGTTTGTAGAACCCACAATTTTTAAGAAAAACTGAAACGAATTCCTTCTAGATCCGTACAAACCCTTACCATAGTACATTTTCAGGTTTTTAGCTGAGGTCCTTTAAACCCTCTAAAAAAATACTTCTTCCTGAAATCCAATATCTCTATTTGAGCCGACGTTATGGGTATGAGGAAGCATAGGGTAGACACCCCGTCAAAGTTAGAGTACTTTAGGCGAGAGTTTGACATCCCAGTCGACGTCTATCTGAGATTTGCTGGAGAGGATGACTCTATCATGCCTACAACTGATACTATGCCCTTCCCTGTGGTAGCCTTCATTGAGTGCAGACTTCGGCTCCCACTCAACACCCTTTTTCGTGAGATACTTCACTACTATAAGTTGAAACCGATGCAACTCGCCATCAATTCCTATCGACTTATTAATGGTATCATAGCCTTAGCCAAACAAGAAAACGCTAGGATTACCTTAGCCGACATCCAATATTGCTATACCATGTGTGGTCTCAAAAAAGATACGGGCTACGTTTACTACCTTAAGTCGAGGTCCACAGAGTATAAAATCGTAGCCGACCTCCCAGACTCCAACAAGGGAGCTGGAAACGATTACTTCATTACCTCGGGGACTTAGGAGTTTGCTCCAGACGAGGACCTCCATCTCTACCCTCTTCCTCGTTCAGTTTTTGTAGAGGGCAATGGTAAGAGCCCTGTGTTCATACTAACTTGTTTTTAAAGTCTTCACTACTTTGTTCGTTTCTAATGTCTGTTTTTTCTTGCAACTCTTCCTCAGCCACCAAAGGGCTTCCGTCAGTCTTTTTTTCCCAGCAAAGACTTGAGGAAACTCTTGGATTTGCCAGTCCACAAGAGGAAGGCCCTTCTTCTACTTAATTTCATTCCCACGTACAAGTCAGCTCTTCCCGACGTCCCCAAGAAGAAGAAGAAGAAGAAAAGCCAGTCACCTCCTTCTGCTACAACTCCCCAGGCTGCCTCCTCATCTCGGCAAGATCAAGGATCAACTTCTGATCCAGCCGAGTAGTCGTCAACCTCGGCTCTGTATCTGATCCCGATATCCCAGCGCCAGCGCCGGTGACGAACCGTTTTCCCTGCCGAGATGGGTCGTCAAAAAGTAGTTGCCAAGGATCTTTTGGCCAACATTCCAGATTTTGTTGATGCTCAACCAACACTATCCCAGTCAAAGCCGAAGACAAAAAGGATCAAGAAGGCTCAGCCAAAGGCAAAGGTGACTCAGGTTGACACTAAGGACACCTTGCCGATCTCAAAATTGGCTGAGAGCAATAAGACCACATCTGCTTCCGAGAAGACGCCTGCCGAGGCCCAACCATTTGAGTCTACCTGATCAAAAAGGCCGAGGTCGTCCGCTACAACTACCTCGGGGTCTTCAAAGCACGATGCCCCCTGGGCCCCCCAAATCACTTTGGAAGATAAGCCAGTTATGGCCAACGATAGCGCTAATGACATTAATGTCGGCGTTGCCCTTAGTACCGCTCTGCTGCTTCCGGCGATCTTGACCGAAACGCCGAGTTGAGCGAGTATGAGAACTATGCTCTGATGCGTCAGTGTTCTGTTCAAGTAAGTGCCTTTATTTGGTCGTTTTTCTTTCTTTCTTTCTTTTTATACTTTAGAAGATTTTGTAATAACTTCTGCTCTGATTTATTTTTTCTCAGGCCATCCAGCATGCCTATTCTTTCTCAGTACAGTCTTTCGAGAACCGGGAGAAGCTGGCCGAGAAGAAGAGGGAGATCTCCAGTCTTCAGAAAACTAATAAAAATTTGCAGTCAAAGATGAAGACCCTGGAGGATCAGGCCGAGGTCGCTATCAAAGCCAAGGACGATGCCGAAGAAAAGGTTGGTGCTGCTGAGGCGATAAATAAAGTCTTTCAAGCCCAGCTGAAAGAGGCCGAGGACAAGATGGCCGAGGCCCAAAAGGAGCTTCAAGACGCTCTGGCCACCAAAGAGGCCGAAGTTAAGGCTGCCGACGAGAGGGCATATGCTGAGGGGGTAGCCGACGTTACGGCAGACTACAAAAAGCAGGTGAAGCAGGCATGCAACAGGGGCTTCACCCTTGGCTGGATGACCTTGCTGAAAAGGCTTGATGTCCTCGAGGACTCCCCCCTCAGGAATGTCGATGTCCTTCCTCTGCCATTCTCCCTAACTCCAAGCCAATCCGCCGACGACGACTCTGAGTCCGAGGAGGAGGTTTTGGTGAGGAAGTCAAAAGACGTTGCTGGGGCCAAGTCTCCTCCTAAAAATGAGCAAGTCCTAGACTTGACTCAAGATGAGGAGGTTGAGGAGGTTCCCAAGGAAGCTACCCCTGAACAGGCATCATTAGACGTGCCTCTTGCCGAAAAGAGCCTTGATCAGACCCTTCAAGAGATTGATGCTGAGCTTGCGGCCGAGAAGGTGGCCGAGATGTCCTCCCAGCAGTCTTCCGAGATCCAGACCCAGCCTACTAATGATGCTGAGGAATCTTAATTTTGATGTCTTTTTCCTTTGTTTTTTACACTTTGTACTTCTTTGTTTTTGAGACAATGTAAGCTCTTCATATGGCCGACGTGCCTTTTAGTGAATACAACTTCCTTCTTTCTTGAATGTTTGCTCTTTGTCTTCCCTTTATTGTTCCTTGTATGACTTTCATACTTAGAATAATTTTGTGTCTTCAAGAAGCATCGTAGTCTTGTGCAACCTTCTCGAGGTAAAACACCTTAGTTTACATCGGCAAGTACATAAGTACTTAGCTTAATACTCCCTTGGTTTTAACTTGTAATTTTTTCTCAAATTTCAATATGTGTAAAACATCATCTCGGTTTAACATCAATTTGTAAACTTTTCTCAAGTTTCAACAAGTGTAAAACATAATCTCGGTTTAACTTCAACTTGTAAACTTTTCTCAAGTTTCAACAAGTGTTAAACATAATCTCGGTTTAACTTCAACTTGTAAACTTTTCTCAAGTTTCAATAAGTGTTAAACATCATCTCGGTTTAATTTCAACTTGTAAACTTTTCTCAAGTTTCAACAAGTGTTAAACATCATCTCGGTTTAACTTCAACTTGTAAACTTTTCTCAAGTTTCAACAAGTGTTAACCATGATCTCGGTTTAACTTCAACTTGTAAACTTTTCGCAAGTTTCAACAAGTGTTAAACATAATCTCGGTTTAACTTCAACTTGTAAACTTTTCTCAAGTTTCAACAAGTGTTAAACCCATTTTTCTTCTCTCTGCCCCCTGATGTGAACCTAAGTTCCACTTGGGTTCTCATTATACATGTATTCCAGAAACAATGTTATGTATCTTTACCAGTCATAAGTGCATAAACATAAAAACAAGCGAAAAATTTATTTATGTACTTCGGCAAAGAACAAAAAATTCTAATGATAGAAAAATTTCAAATTGCAAGTGTTCCAAGGTCTTGGCAACTCTTTACCCTCATTATCTTCAAGCCGATATGCCCCATTGCCTAATACCGAAGTGATTCTGTAGGGTCCTTCCCAGTTTGGGCCAAGCTTGCCCTCCCTGGGATCCTTCTTGTTGCCGATGACTTTTCTCAAGACTAGGTCGCCGACTTGGAACTCCCTTGGGTTAACTTTTTTATTGTAAACCCTGGCAAGCTGTTGCTGGTATGCTGCTAACTGAATTGCAGCTCTTTCCCTTCTTTCTTCTAGTAGATCCAGATCTTGGGCTAATAATACGTCATTGGTCCCATTCTCCACTCCCTGGGTTCTGATCCCTGGGATGCCGACTTCCAAGGAAATGACTGCTTCTGTGCCATAAGCCATGGCAAATGGGGATTCCCCTGTTGATCTTCTCGGCGTAGTCCGATATGCCCAGAGCACGCTTGGCAGTTCATCTACCCACTTTCCCTTTGCTGCTTGCAGCCTCTTCTTAATCCCATCCAAGATGACTTTGTTGGATGCTTCTGCTTGTCCATTACTCTGAGGAAAACTTGGGGTGGAAAAGTAGTTCTTGATCTTGAACTTTGCGCAAAAGCTCTTGATTAGCTTACTGTCAAATTGTGTTCCATTGTCTGCAACTATAGCTCTTGGGATCCCAAATCTTGTGATTATATTATTCCATATGAAGCTTTTTACGTCCACATCTCGAATCTTGGCTAAGGGCTCAGCTTCTATCCATTTGGTGAAGTAATCTGTTGTTACCAGCAAGTACTTCCTTTGCCCAGTTGCTTGGGGCAGTTGTCCGACAAGATCCATTCCCCATTGGGCAAACGGCCAAGGACTGGATACTGGGTTCAAGTCTGCTGCTGGTTGGTGTATCAGAGGTGCAAACCTTTGACATTTTTCACACTTCTTGACATAGGCCTCTACATCTTTCTGCATGTAAGGCCACCAATACCCCTAGGTAATGGCCCTATGAGCTAGTGATCTGCCCCCAGCGTGGCTTCCGCAAATTCCTTCATGTATTTCATATAGAAAATCTTCAACTTGTAAAGGATGTACGCACCTCAAAAGGGATCCAGTGAAGGACCTTCTGTAGAGATGTCCTTCTGCTGTCAGACTGAATCTTGCCGACTTCAATCTGATCTTGTGTGCCTCCTTGTGGTCATCTAGCAGCTTTCCTTCTTTCAGGAATGCAATAATTTCATCCATCCAGCTTGGTCCCATGTCCACACACATTGCTTCATGCTTTGTGGTCAGTGGTTCGATGCTCGGGCCCGACAAGTAGTCCACCATTATTGTCCTCGCTTTTCCAGGTTGTACTGCACTAGCTAGGTTGGCCAATGCATCGGCATAACTGTTATCATCTCGACTTACCTGAAGTAGTCGGCAGTTCTGAAACAAGGCTGACAACCTGATGACCTCATTTGCGTAGGCCAACATCCTTTCATCTCGAGCTGGAAACTCGCCTGTTGTTTGGTTAACTATGAGTTGTGAGTCACAAAAGACTATTACCTCATCTGCTTGTACTGCTGCTGCTAGTTTCAGTCCTGCAATGAGTGCTTCGTACTCTGCTTCATTGTTTGAGGCCTTGAACCCCAAACGAATCAATTGTTCTAGTATCTGCCCATCTGGAGATATCAGTACTACTCCTGCCCCCGCTCCCTGTCGGTTGGAACTCCCATCGACAAACAGTCGAAAGGAGTCACCGATGTAAATGCTGCAGGATCTGAGTTTTTCCTCTTTGCTTTGTTTTTTCACCTTTGGCTGGGCTCCTCCTTGTTTGTTTGGACATCGTTCACCTTGGCTCAACGGAGCCCGATGTTCGATGGATTTTGGCGTAAACTCTGCCACGAAGTCGGCCAAAACTTGGCCTTTGATTGCTGTTCTGGGTCTGTACTCCAGGTCATACGGGCCCAAGGTGACTGCCCATCTGGCTATTCTTCCTGTCAAGTCTCCTTGTTGCAGTAAGGACTTCAAGGGGTGTTCAGTTAGCACCACAATTTTATAGGCCTGAAAGTAATTGTTCAACTTCTTTGAAGCCATCACTAAGGCCAGTGCCAATTTCTCTAAGGGTAGATACCTCGTTTCTGCATCGGCCAGAGTTTTGCTTACATAGTAAACAGCCCTTTGTTCCCCTTTTTCTTCTCGGACTACCACTGCGCTTATCGCATGTTCTGAAACTGCTAAATATAAAACCAGCTCCTCTCCAGGTTCAGGATTTGAAAGAACTGGGGCTGTGGTTAGATACTTCTTTAGGTTGGCCAAGGCGGCTTCGCATTCTTCAGTCCATAGGAAGTCTATGGCTTTCTTTACTAAGTTGAAGAAAGGTTGGCACTTGTCTGCACTTCTGCTGATAAACCTATTCAGGGCTGCGGCCCTTCTGGTTAGCATTTGTACCTGTTTTGCTGACGTCGGGCTCTTCAACTCCAGGATGGCCTTGATCTAATCTGGGCTGGCCTTAATGCCCCTTCTGGTTACCAGGTATCCCAAGAACTTACCAGATCCAACTCCAAATGCGCACTTTGATGCGTTGAGTCAGAGCTAATATGTTTTAAGGATTTCAAAGACTGCTTTGAGGTCGGCGATGTGACCTTCTGGTTCCTTGGTCTTCACGACCATGTCGTCGATGTAAACTTACACCGTTCGGTCAATCAGGTGTCTGAACATCTTGGTTACCAACCTTTGGTAAGTTGCTCCTATGTTTTTTAACCCAAAAGGCATCACTTTGTAGCAGTACAGCCCTTTTAGGGTGATAAACGCAGTCTTTTCTTCATCCTCGGGGTCACTAGCTATCTGGTGATACCCCCTATAGGCATCTAGGAAGCTCATTCTTCCATGCCCTGAAGTGACATCCACTAGCTGGTCAATCTTGGGTAGAGGGAAGCTGTCTTTGAGACAGGCCTTGTTTAAGCTGGTAAAGTCTACGCAGACCCTCCATTTACCATTCTTCTTCTTCACCACTACTGTGTTCGATAGCCATGTCGGGTAATTTACCTCACAAATGGCCCTGGCTTCCAGTAGTCTGCCTACTTCCTCCTCCACTGCTTCGACGTGTATCAACGTCGGTCTTCTTGCTCGTTAGATTACAGGTTTAGCCGACCTGTCAATGTTCAGCTTATGGTAAGTAACCTCGGGGTCAATGCCAGGCATTTCGTAGGGCGTCCACGCGAACACCTCAATATTTGCTCTCAAAAAAGCTTCCAACTCTTTTTCCTCTTCTTCGGCTAAGCCCGAACCGAGAAGAAAGAAGCGTTCTTCATCCCCCTCCTGGACGAGGATTTTCTTCAGTGCTTCTTCACTCTTCCCAACTGGCTCCTTGCCGACATCCTCTAGGACCTCCACGTCCTCGTCTTCGATCTCTGCCTTCTCTGGTTCTCGAATACTACAGGTGGATTTCATTGCTGCCATGGAACAATTCTTTGCCTGCAGCTGATCTCTTTTGACCTCCTCAATCCCATGCTCTGTTGGGAACCGCAATAGTTGATGCAATGTTGAGGGAACAGCCTCGTTGCATGCAACCATGGTCTTCCCAAAATGATGTTGTAAGGGGAGGGTGTATCGATTACGGTGAATTCTGTTGTTATCTTCCTGGTGCCTGCCTGCACCTCCAAGCTGGTTATTCCCAGTGGCCATGTCGGCGTTCCATTGAACCCAACCATTGGGCTATTGGATTGCTCCATATCGTCTGGGTGAAGGCCGAGCTCCTTGTAATATCGGACGTATATGATGTCACAAGAGCTACCTTGGTCAATCAGGATGCACTTAACTTGGCATTCCCTAACCTAGAGGGATACTAGCAAGGCATCATTATGCGGATGCTGCACCATCTCAAGGTCGGCTTCAGAAAAGGACACTACTGGTCCTTGGCCCTCCTCTGCCCGATGTCTCTTCTCCTCGACTTGGTAGACATGTTGCAAGTGCTTCACCTTCTGGGTTTCCCCCCTAATCTCGTTCTCGTTGACCTTAGAGTGAATTACATTAATTACCCGAGGTCTTCCTGCCTGAGGTTGCTGTGCTGGGGGAGGCGGAGCTGCTGGTGCCTGAGGCAATCTTGCCTGTTCATCCCTTGTTCTAGTCTCATCGACAAGGTCTCTCAGATGGCCTTACCTCACCAGGTCTTCCAATTGTGTTTTTAGGGCTCTGCAGCACTGAGTCATATGCCCGTTTTCATTATGGAAAGCACAATGCCTGCCAAGGTTTCTTCCCATAAATTCTCCTGGTGCCCTTGCTGGTGTTCTGAAGTAGGGTTGATTCCGAATTTGATCCAGAACTTTGTGAATTGGGATTCGGAACACAGTTGTCACTGCTTGTGTAGCCCTCAGTTCTGTCTCTTGCTTGCTCGATCCATTGTTACCTCGACCTCGCTTCAGCGAGCCGTTTCCTTTCTTTTGCTTTGTCTCCTTAGTCCCCGATGTATCTTCCTCGGCTCTGGCGTATTTTTCAATTCTGGCCATGAGCTCTTCCATGCTTTTTGGCAGTGTCTTTGCCAAAGACTTTCGTAGCGGGCAGTTGTCTTTTAGGCCGTTCTTGAAAGATACGACCGCCACCTCTTGATTACACTTTAGTATTCAGTTGAACACCTCATAGTATCTTTTTGCATAGGCCCTAAGGCCTTCATCCTTACTGATCTTCAGAGCCATCAATGCGTCTACCCTCAATGGCTGCAGTTTGTTTGTCATGAACTTGGCCACAAACATCTTGGCCAGGCCTTCCCAAGTCTTCACGCTTCCCTTTGGTAGTTTGTGGAACCAATCTGATGCAATCTCCCCGAAGGATGAGGGAAACACTTTGCAGAGCAACGGCTTGTTTCCACTATACAATGCCATTAAGTTCAAGTATAATCCAACGTGGAAGTTGGGGTCTGACTTACCATCGTATATTTGGAACCTCGGCATACTGAATCTCTTCGGCGCCTCAAACTTGTCCAACTCCACCGAGAATGGTGTCCTCGGCTTATCTGGGGAATTTACTTCAGCATCGGCATTCTATTGCTTCCTTTTGAGGTAATCTCTTAAGTCCTCATTTGTCCGCCCAGGAGCTCGGCTATCTCCTGCTTTCAATCTTTTTGGTGCACTACTTTCAGCTTCGTGGTGAGTCCTCTTTGACCTTTCTCCATTAGTTGTGTCGAAGCACAGTGTCTACCCCTGAACATGTCGATGTTCTTTAGGGTCTGCCTCCTTTGTGCGATGCGTCCTCCGTGATTCTTCCCTTCTTGACTCTCCTCGTCCGACTTCTTTGGAAGGTCGGTGAGAATGTCTTTCGCTCCTGGTGTGCTGAGGGGCTATTAGGATAGTTTTCTGTCCTCCCTTCTGGGTATTGGCTGCTGGAATCGGCGTGTCATGTAGTGGGAATGGTGGCTGCATGACATTGTTTTACATCATGAAGTTGACGACCGATTGCAGGTTTTCCAACTTGTTCGCCATCTCTTTAATCTCTTCGTCCCTCCTCAGGCATCTATCCTTCCATACCTGGAGGTCATCCTCTTTGTAGTACCCACTTCGATCTGGCTTCATTGGTGCGTCGCCATCCTAGCCGACGTCTTTGTTGCTGTGATTCTGGTCACGAGTTTCTGTGTTGCGGTTGTCTCCTTCGACATCAAGGTTGATAAGTCTGCCACTCCCAGCAGGAGTGTCGTCTCCAATCTTTTCCTTCTGTCCGTTGCTGGCCATCTATTCTCCTTTCTTTCCCACAGACGGCGCCAAATTGTGTGGGTCAATTTTTGACCACACTGCCAACTCAGTATTCAGCTGGAGAGTACTGGCAGAATAGATGACACCTGGCTAACATGCAACATAAAGAGAAGATTCCGGCGGTGGTTCGTCCACCCGGGGGCACTCCGACGATCAAGTCAGTATATCTCTCAAAGATAATCAATGGTGCTAAACTCACTATTCTTAATATAAATTGCGTACCTTAGACCCATCGCGGGTGCCTTTCTTTTATAGTTAACTCTGTCCTAGTCCCCATAGAAGCCTAGCTGTAATGGACTCAGGATTACTGCTAATCTTGGACTCTCAGTAGGATCGGGATAAACTCCCTAAGAGTCTTATCCTTACCCAACTGAAGTCTTCCCACATTCTAGGACTCTTGGGCCCTATCCGCTTATCTCGGATTCCGATATCTTCGGAGATAACCTCGGCCTTGCTGAGATCACCTCGGCGTCATGACCAAGACACGTAGCACTTCGGTTGACACGTCGGCGTCACCTTGGCCACATGTTGGTACTCATAAAATATATCCCCACAGTATGTACCCATTTATGGGTACATATCCTACCATTAACTGTGTGACTTTGGGGGTATTTGGGAAGAGCTTTTTTTAGTTTTGTTGGCTAAAATAATACCAAAAGACAAAATAGGTTAAAATAGTCAATAAGACAAAGTGGGTGTTTGGGAAGTGGCTATTTTAGAGACTTTTTGGCTTTTTAGCTATTTTAGTTTTTGTGTTTGTGAAGATAAGATGGATTTTTATTTGAGTTGTTGTATTGAAAAATGTGATGAAATGATGTTTGAAGTTAAAATGACAACTTTGTCCCTAACCTCACATTTTTCAAAATTAATCTAAAGGGCAAAATCGTCATTTCGGCCTCAAAGATTAGGCTGTCACAATTGATTGCCTACATACTGCCATGACAGTGTAGGGCTGCCCGTCCCTACCGGCTTTGCTTTTTTATTTTTATTTTTTTTTTAATATAAATCATTGATTTGGGCTTTTGGGGGCTTTTTGGCTTTTTTAATGTTTGAGCCTATTTTAGCCTCAAAAGTGGGTTCCCAAACACCCCCAAAATGTCATATTAAACCCATAATCATTTCACTTTTTCTCTCACAAACATCACATTCAATTACAAAAAAATCCGACTATCTTTCCAAACACAAAAATTTTAGCCTCCTAAAATAACCAAAAACTAAAATAGCTTACTAAAATAGTAACTTCCTAAACACCCACTTCATCATAAAATTTCCACTCATTTCAACCATAGAAAACGTAAATTTTTTTCCAAATTGGCATTAAAAAATTTCTTTCGTAGAATTAAATTTTCATAAATGTTATGCAAAAAATTTATTTACAAATTCGCATTAAAAAATCGTAGAAATTTATCAACAAATTTTTTGGAAAACGTAATTTTTTTACAAATTGGCATTAAAAAAATTGTAAATTTATGCTTAAATTTATTTACAAAATTGTAAATTTATTTACAAAATCGTAGATTTATGTTTAAATTTACGATTTACAAATTTTTTTACATAACATTCATGAAAATTAATTCTACGAAAGAAATTTTTTAATGCCAATTTGGAATTTTTTGTCACATTTTCTATGGTTGAAATGAGCAGAAATTTTATGATAAAATCACACATTTAATGGTAAGATATGTACCAGTGGAAGGGTGAAATTTATTTTCCATAGGAAAAGCGAGATGAGCTGCTCATTCCTTCACTCTATAGAAAAGACAAACACTAAAACGTTAGTGATCTCTCTCGACCATGGTTGGTCGGGAAGACGCTCCGACAATCAAATTAGAATCTTGTGTGAACATATCGATTTTCTAAAGGAAAATATCTTTTCTTCTTTCTTTTTTTGCTTGCCATTAAACAACCTTCTTTCTTCCTTTTATAGTGTAGATACCTGGTATCGTGACCGTTGGATGGTTATACCAATCCAATGGTGTTTATTGTGTGCAGGCACTGGTCGAGCAAGTGGACAAGTGATCTTGATCTGCCATTATCGGAGTTACTGTATTATAGATGGCCTAGATTTAGTTCGAGTTGGGGCACTCATTCTTGATCGTTGGATTTATCTTATCGGATGCTCGGGTTGTCAAAGTTGGTTGATTTTGTATCCTTTCTTCTGTTGGTTTTAATCTCCATCGTTGATTTCTATCTGATCCAAGGGTTTTCCTTCATGTTTAAGGATCTCTTTTCTGGAAGTGATCCTGTTTAAATCTCCTATCACGTGACCTTGTTTTCTTTACAACTGTACTTTCTAAGGACTTAGGCCTGAACTTTGCCTTGGCTGAGTAAGAATGCTTTGGGCCGCGTCTTAACTTGCTTGGGCCTTGGGCTTAAATTTTTATCCTCTACAATTAGCCCCCCTTCGGCGGTTCATTGTAACGAATTGTCGAAGGTGCCCTAGCCGACTATCGCAAGTCCTTAGGAAAACAGCGCCATATGTGACACACGTTCGTTAAGTATTCTTATTTAAATAATGACGCCCATCATTTCCTTCTTCAATGTGTCGTTTCACCTCTAACGTATTTAATCGAAGGTTTGGCCTCCATTTTTTCATTGCCCATCGCATCACGTCCTCAGCTCTTATATTCATGTCCTCTCCCTTTAATGGAAGATCTTTGTAAGTTTATCCCTTTTTCTCTTGTGATTTCTCAATTTTGTTAGCTTTTGTTTGACTAAAATGAATCGATTGAGGTCATTCTTCAAATTCGAAGAGAGTATTACTGAGTTCAGGGCTTCGTATAATATCTCTAAGGATGTCGTTGTTCACCTTCCTACCTCCGATGGTAGTTTGTCAAAGGGTTCTAAAGAACGAATTCCTCTTCCCTAGATAAATATAGTACATGAAGGAGTTAGATTTCCTCTGCATCCCCTCATTTGAGAGGTGCTTCACCTTTATGAGGTACCCCCTTTCCAATTGTCCCTTAATTTCTTTAGGATAGTGATGGGTGTAGTGGCCCTGAATGATCTCCTTGGAATCAATTTAGGTCTGTCTGAGATCAGGTACTGTTGTAATTTTCTTCCTACTACCAAAGAAAGAACGAAGTTTTACTTCAAACCCAGGTCGGTGAAGCCCAACTTGTTCAAATGCTTCCCAATTCTAGTAAAGGTGTAAATTTTGTGTTTGTTATAATAAAGGAGGATTGGGAATTTCCTCCTAGAGTTTATCAGATCCGACCTGTCCCTGAGGTCATTGGACGTCTAGGTTATAAGTCACCTTTGTTTGCTTTGTCTTTGTATCTGTCTTGTCATCTAATTTTACTAACGATTGCGTTTATTTGCCACAACTCCCGAAGTATTTACTCACCCCAGCGAGTGGGAAGATCAAGTAAACCTTCCTCTCTTGCACCAAACTTGGTCGTACAGAGACTGCTAAAGCAACAAAGGCAAGGTCGGGCGGCTCATGTCTTGCTCGTATACGTTGCTTATTACTGAACCGTAATAGCCACTGATGGCATAGATCTAGGTCCTGACAGTGATTTTGACTTTTATATCCTTCCTCATCTCCGAGAGGACGTTGAGGACGTTGTTCCGGAAGAAGAATCCCAAGAATAGTCACCTAGTTCAGAGGCCACCACATCCAAGATAGAGGCAGTGCAGGATTGGGCACAGCCTAAGTGCATTTTTGAGATCCGCAGTTTTCTGGGATTAGCTGGGTATTACCGCCGGTTTGTGAAAGATTTTTTTAGCCTAGCTTCACCGTTGACTAGATTGACACGGAAAGAGGTCAAATTTGTATGGAGTGAGACTTGTGAAAAGTCGTTCCAAGAGTTGAAGGTTAGATTGACCACCGCTCCGGTTTTGATTATTCCGGAGAGAGGGTTGGGTTATACGGTTTACTGTGATGCCTCACGAGAGGGTTTGGGTTGTGTGTTGATGCAAGAGGGGAAAGTGGTTGCCTATGGCTCACGTCAGTTGAAAATACACAAGAGGAATTATCCTACACATGACCTAGAGTTAGCAGCAGTAATTTTTGCCTTGAAGATTTGGAGGCACTACCTTTATGGTGAGAGATTCGAGATATTCTCGAATCATAAGAGTCTGAAGTATCTGTTTACACAGAGGGACTTGAATTTGAGGCAGAGAAGGTGGATGGAATTCATTGAGGACTACGATTTCAAGTTGCACTATCACCCGGGAAAGGCCAATGTTGTGGCCGATGCCCTTAGTAGGAAATCCATTAGCGATATAGCTTGTATAGCCATCCGGGAGTGGGAGATGTTGGGTGCACTTGGCGAGTTTGATTTGCTTCTGGGCGAATCCGTTGAGGCTGCGGCCTTGTTTTCTGTTGTTACGCAGCCTACACTTATGAATCGAGTGTTAGAGGCACAGAGAGGTGACCTTGAGGTAGAGTCCCTTCGAGAGAAGATCTCCAGTGGGAAGGCTGAGAAAGGTTTGTCTGTGTATCCCGACCTGAGTGTGAGATACCGAGACCGCTTATTTGTGCCAGAGTCTTGCCGAGAGGAGGTACTCCGAGAGTTTCACCATTCACGCCTTGCGGTGCATCCAAGAGGCACCAAGATGTATCGTGATTTGGGTCGCCAGTTTTGGTGGCGGGGTATGAAGAGAGATGTGGCAGTTTTCATATCAAAGTGCCTTACTTGTCAGCAAGTGAAGGCCGAGCATCAGAGGCCAGCGGGTTTGTTGCAGCCCTTGCCTATTGCCGAGTGGAAGTGGGAGCATGTCACTATGAACTTCATTGTAGGTCTTCCGAGGACTCAGCGGGGTAGTGATGCTATTTGGGTGGTTGTAGACCGGTTGACTAAGTCGGCGTACTTTATTCCTATGCGCGTGAGAGATTCGGTAGATCATCTTGCCGACTTGTATATTTGGGACATAGTGAGGTTGCATGGGGTCTCAGTGTCGATCGTCTCAGATAGAGATCCTCGTTTTACTGCTAGGTTGTGGCAGAGTTTGCAGAGTGCCTTGGGCACTAGATTGACCTTTAGCACGGCATATCACCCTTAGACTGACGGGCAGTCCGAGCGTACTATTCAGATCCTTGAGGATATGCTTCAAGGTTATGTTCTTGACTTTAGTGGGTCATGGGAGAGGCACTTGTCCTTGGTGGAGTTTGCCTACAACAACAGTTTTCAGTCGAGCATCGGTATGGCACCGTTTGAGGCCTTGTATGGGCGACCGTGTAGGTCTCCAATTTGTTGGGCCGAGGTGGGTGATGCACCTTTGTTGGGCCCGGAATTGGTGAGGGAAACGACGGAGAAGGTTAAACTTATCCGTAGGAGGCTTGTTACAACCCAGAGTCGCCAAAAGAGTTATGCCGACCGTAGGAGGAGGCCTTTGGCATTTGAGACGGGTGATCATGTTTTTCTGAAAATATCACCTAGGCGGGGTTTGATGAGGTTCGGGAAGAGTGGGAAGTTGTCCCCTCGGTTTATCGGTCCCTTTGAGATCCTTGAGAGGATTGGCGAGGTTGCCTATCGTTTAACCTTACCGCCGCAGTCGTCCGGGGTGCATGACGTATTTCATGTTAGTATGCTTCGGAAGTACGAGCTGAATCCATCGCATGTATTGGATTGGACCGACTTAGAGGTTGACGATGATGCCTCGTATGAGGAGAGACCGGTTCGGGTCTTGGATAGGCGGGATCAAGTCTTGCGAGGCAAGACCATTCCCTTGGTAAAGGTTTTGTGGAAACATCACGGAGTGGAAGAAGCCACTTGGGAATGTAAGGTGGATGTCCGTGAGAAATATCCAGACTTATTTGTAAATGTTTAATCATGCATTGGAAATTTTGTAATATTGATGAACTTTAAGAGCATTAATTATGTCTTGAGTTGTAAAACATTGTATATGTTTTGGATTTATGGAAGTATTTTGGAACTTGCCTTGAAATGGAAGTTTAATGTAACATTGCATATGTTGAACGTATGGTAGAAATGAAAGTATATCATGAATATTGAATATGATATAGAATTGTGAAATATGTGTTGAGATTGGTAAATTTCAAGGAAAGCATACTAATAATGCATATTGAGTATATATTGTGAAATGCCTCTTGAGTAGAGATGGAATGACCGGTAATGGGTCAAGTTGTTGAGTAATGAATTGTAATGCTGTTGAGAATTGAGAAAAACTTGTTTTTGAAAACTTGTACTTAATTTCGGGGACGAAATTCCTTAAGGGGGGAAGGTTATAGTGATCCTGGTTCTTCCTCTCTTTATTTATTGTATTCCGGACTCGGTTCCGTGGATGTATTGTTGTCTCATTCTCATTTCCTTCCCTTACTCTTTGTATTTGAGTCTTGGGTTGTGTTGGGCAGGTTTGAAATAGATTGGTTGTGCTTTGGAACCATTGGTTGATGCCCAGCTTTTGGCCTTCACGCTCGAGCAGAGCTTTTGACGCTCGAGCGAGCCCTTCGTTGTTACTTCTCCGCTCGAGCGGGAGTTTTGACGCTCGAGCGTAAATTTCCATCTCCCAATACTTTTGTCTGCAGGTCTTCGTACGCTCGAGCAAGGGTTTTGACGCTCGATCATGACCCTTTGATTTTGTTCCTCCGCTCAAGCGGGGAGTTTGACACTCGAGCGGGAACCATGGTCTGCAAAACTTCTGGGAGTGTGCAATCGACGCTCGAGTGGCGCTTTTGATGCTTGAGCGTGAGTCTGTGTCTGACGCTCGAGCGGGGGTTTCCACGCTCGAGCGGGGCGACTTTTATATCAATCTATATTTCGACTTTTTAGATCATTTTTTCAACTCTCTTTCTCTCTCTTACTTTCCCAAACCCAGATTTGAGAACTCCTCTCTCTAAAACCTTACCTTCTCTCTAGGGATTGATCTAGTAGGAGTGATTTCCTCATGTTGGGCCTTTGTAAAAGTTGTGGGGATTGTCAAGGGCTATATTTTGATCCGAAAATCTTGGGCTTTGGAGCATCTTCAATTTCTTCATCATCTTCCTTTGAGCTCCGAATTAAGGTAGGGATTCCTACTCATTCTTATGTGCTTTAACATAGACATTGAGTTATTTGTATAGATGGGTTGATTTGGAAAGTTAGGATTTGAAATGTGTTATTTTCAAAAGAGGGGTTTTGTTATTTTGACTCATAAATGTGTATTTTGGGTCTTAAAATGATAGTATTGATGTTGTTGATAATATTTGGACCTTTGGGTCAATATTGAGAAAAAGGGGGAAAATGCCATGTTTGGGTATATTTGGGTCATTAGTGTGATTAATGACAATTGTTATGGAAATGTGAAATTGAGTTGGAAATAATGGAATTGGCTCATTATGAGTTAGAATGGTGGAGTTAGATTTATTAATCGCTTACTTTAAAAATGTTGAGATTATATATCTATTGAGGCATTTATTATCTGTTTAGAAATAACTGCTTTGGGCTATCGGTAGAGGATAGTCTTGATTGTTGTAGACAATGCATGATGATTAGGCAAACCAAAACTAATTAATTGAATATGTCATCGAATATGACAGTTGGAATAATACATTGAATTTATGTATTGATTAATTCTGTATATGATATGTGTTTATATACATTGTATTGTGTGGGAGGAGATAGGGGATGTACTCCACGGTTTAGGGGAAGATAGGGGATGGACTCCTAAACCGGATGTTATGTGGGAGGAGATAGGGGATGGACTCCATTGATACAGCAAATACGTGTATCTATTGAATTATTGATACAACAAATCTGTGTATCATTTGTGAAGTATGGAAGTGTTTTATGTGTTATTGATACAGCAAATCTGTGTATCCATTGATGCTTATGGAAGTGTTTTGATATGAGTTGTCATCTCATTTGAATTGATGAAATGGAAGAATTATTGATATGGGATGTAATCTCATTTAAAGTATATGGCCAGGTTTTAAGCCAGGGTTATGAATTGAGAAATTGGATAAGAAATGGAAAATGGAATGAAACATGGACACAATGGTCATGTAATTGAAATGGATTGTTAATTTATTTATGTGAGTTGAACATTTATCAAATGCTAATATTTTAGTTATTGCTCATAGTATGCTTAGCATATCTCTACTGGGCGTTGGCTCACCCTATATGGGACATTATTTTCAAGTACAGGTAGCATGCCACCTCCAAGGACATAGCTTGAGAGGCTTAGTGGTTGGGACATCTTTTGTGATTATTTCTTTTGTATTACATGTATATCAAGCCAATGGCTTATTTTGTGTAGAGTTAGTACTCTCTTTTTGCAACCAAGTGTTGAATTGGAAAGTTGTAAGCCCATAGAGCATTTACTTTTGTTGTCAACATATAATACATTCTGTAATGAATACTCTGATGATATGTAATTATGCTTCATTCTTTTATATCTAAGCATGTCAAGAATGTATGATTTATGGTTTTATTTTGAGGGCATTACAAGCGCCGAAGTTGCTTCTGCAATTGTTCGTAGCTCGATTTTATTGGTTGACACTGCACACCTAGCCGAACAATCAGACATTGCTGTTTTTTCTCAAGTGCTGCATTCTTCCTTGATAGTAAGTGGTTATATTGCCTCTTTATTTCCCAACTTATGCACCGATATTCGATTGGTTGATTGATTCTGCTTCATTTGAATTGTAGAGTGTGTTTTCCACTTATGAAACCATGGTGCGTCATAACAGACTGTTCAGGGTGGCAGACAAGTTGAAGTCATCACGTGACCAATTGGTTGAGACTACCAAAGAGCTTGAGCAGCAAGCAGCGATTGCGAAGGGCAAAGTTGCAGAGCTCGTTTCAAAGCTTCAAGCCATGGATTCAAAGTTGACATCCATAGAACAAGAGATTAGTGCATTGAAGATGGAGAATGAACAACTCTCTGAAGCACTTACTGCTTCGAATGATGATCTGGCTAATGCGGTAAAGGCATCGAACAAGAGGTCGTGACAGTATGTTATTCCGACAAAAGCCGGAAAAGCAAGGAAATTCGAAGCAGGATTAGATGCGGAAATCAAAGATAGGCTCGAGGTTCTAAAACTGCCAACCTATGCAGAACTGGTGGATCAAGCATATATCACCGAAAAAGGAATTAAAACCGCACGTTCCAGTGGAATGGGTCAAAATAGGTGGTTTTGGGAACCAATTGGAGAATCAAGGGCAGCCCCATCAAAGAAAGTAAATCCCATATCTACTAGCTCAACTGGTTCGGCTAACCAAGGTTTTACTATTCCCAAGGGTAGCACCATTCTAAATTGTCCGAGTTGCGGAAAGGCTCATAGGGGACAGTGCTATCGGGCAATAGGAGCATGTTATAGATGTGGCCAAGTTGGCCATGTGATGAAAAACTGCCCGAAATTCACTAACTCTGTGATAAGTACCTCTGAACTAGCTCAGAAACCAGAAACTGCCACAGAAGAGAAGAAGGAACAAGGACGCCAAGGAAGAGCTTTTGCGTTAGTACCCGGAAACTCCAATGCTACGGAGAACGTTGTGACAGGTACACTTTCTGTCTGTGGTCACTTAGCTCGTGTTCTCTTTGACTCTGGTTCCACTCATTCGTTTGTGGCACCACACTTTGTTTCCAAGTTAACATCAACACCTGAACCATTGGGATATGTATTATTTGTGGCTTTTCCATCTGGTGTCACCGCACTTAGTACAAAGGTATACAAGTCCTGTGTTATATCCTTAAAGGATGAAACCTTGTATGTAGATCTAATTCCACTATGCATTAGTAGCTTCGACATAATCTTAGGGATGGACTGGCTTGCTGCCAACCATGCCGCTATCGACTGTACGACCAAAAAGATCTTTCTTCAGTTACCTGACCAACACAAGCTGGTTTTCGAAGGAACTGGAGTATCTACCCCTCCGTATTTGATATCCTCCGTGATAGCCCAACGACTTTTGAGAAAAGGTTGTGGTGGTTGTATTTGTTATGTGGTCAACGCTCAACAAATAGACCCAACACTCGATTCAATATCGGTCGTTCGAGAATTTCCTGATGTTTTCCTTGAAGACTTACCTAGTACCTTAGTTGATCGAGAAATCGAGTTCACCATCGACACTCAACCCAATGCACAACCAATCTCCAAAAGTCCTTACCGCATGTCATTGACGGAATTAAAGGAACTAAAAACCCAACTCTAGGAACTCCTAGACAAAGGCTTCATTCGACCAAGTACCTCACTATGGGGAGTGTGACAACCCTCACCTCTGATTAGTGTTAAATTGTGATTTAGCATGATAAGTAATTGA
The DNA here is from genome assembly GCA_036172215.1 of Camellia granthamiana. Lineage (NCBI taxonomy): Eukaryota > Viridiplantae > Streptophyta > Magnoliopsida > Ericales > Theaceae > Camellia > Camellia granthamiana. The sequence goes on along the minus strand of CM069906.1, from coordinate 771,941 downwards.
TTAAGATGAAATCCTGAATTGATTGCATGAGTGTGTTGTTTTAATTGCATTTCTATCTGTTTGTCATTGAATGATCTGTTCATGTTTTAATTTCGGACTGCGAATTGAAAGCCTTATCGGCGACCGATTCAGAAATTGATTAGTGTTATATGCTAATTAGGATTTATATGTTTTTATGGTAGGTTTAATTGAAATTTGATTAGGAATGATTAAATTAGAATAAATAATGTTGAATTACATTAGCTTGAGTTATTACACAATTGCCCTTGAGTGGGCTCCCTCAAAAACCATTGTTTTAATTCCCATTACTCACATGTTTGACACCACTCTTCAGCCATCTTCTAGACCAAAACGAGAGAGAGAGAGAGAGAGAGAGAGAGAGAGAGAGAGAATTGGAAGAAAACTTGATTCAACAAAAGATTGGCTTGAAACTTAGAGGAAATTGAAGGAGAATTGCATTTTTGAGCTAACACACTTGGGATTCAAGACTTAAGGTAGGAAATTCATTCTTTTAATTATGAATTAAAGTTGTTACATGCATGGTTCATGGAAAATTGGTGATTAGAGTCAAGAATTAGCGTAAAGTGTTGTATTGAGTAGCAATGGTTACATGCATGTCCATGTCATTGAGTTTTGAGATCATTTTCATGAGAATTTTCACATGCATGTCCACATTTTGGTTGTACTCTTGAAATTCACTATGTTTTTGAGCTCAATCTTGCATTTGATCATGCTTTGCAGCATTGGAATTCATAAGAACTCATGCATGTTATGTTCTTGCATTGTTCTTCAAGTTTACATCACAAATTGTGTTTAATTGTCACACTTTTGGGCTTGATCTTATGAAATGATCTTTAAAACATGTTGTATTATGGGTTTCTAAGTGTTTTTCCAGAAAATTAGCCCAGAAAAATCGAATTTGAAGCTTTAGAGGTTGAGTTTTGTGCTTGAGGATCAATCTGGAAATTCCAGATTTTTGATCCACGCTCGAGCAGAGGACTTCACGCTCGAGCGTACAATCTGAGAACATGCACTTCCGCTCGGGCGTCGAGGGTCACGCTCGAGCGTGAAATGCATATGCCCAGAAGTTCATGTGTTTTGCAGTCTGCTCGAGTGAGGTAATATGCGCTCGAGCAAGGGTCTAAGTCTCACGCTCGATCGTGGGTCGAGCGTCCATCGAGCGTAAAAAACGTGCAACCAATACTTTTTCATGAGTTTGCAGTCCGCTCGAGCGAGGGAAGTCACGCTCGAGCGGAGCCTCTTTGTCTACATGTCCGCTCAAGCGGGGAAATCCACGCTTGTGCGAGACCCCTGTTTTCAGCAAATTTTGAAAAGTGTTTTAAAGTACATTTTTGCATTCTCATTCCATCCTAGGCATTCCTAGGCCATGTTTAAGGCATCTTAATGAGGATAATGTTATAGAACCACACCAAGTCAAGTTAAAGGGCTAAGTTATTAATCCCTAGTGTGTAACTTAGTGTGTGTTCGTTCTGCAACTGTGTAGGGTTGGCACTCGAGGACGTTGACTAGCCTGTCTATAGCCCAGTAATCTGTGAGTAACAATGTTGTAAAGATACGTTCAATTATAATTATTTTTGAATGATTGATTGTACTGCTTTCTGAAATGATATTGTTTATTGAATGAATGTTTGTCCTATTTGTAAACTGTACTCGTGGCATCCACAGCAACTTACTGTTACTGTTACTGTTACTGTTACTGCTACTGTTATAGAGATCTCTGTTAGTTCCAATGTTTAGAACTACTACTGTTTACTGTTTTGATGGCCATTAACTGACTGTTCGGTCTATTAAGACCTACTGTACTGTTTTGCTATTGGACGTACCACGTATGACTGTTATGATTTCTAAATGACTAATATGGCATGAAATATGAGCCACTGATTGAATAACTGATTTACTAATGCAAATGACTGTTTTAATTAATGAAAGGACATTCATTCTTAACCCCTTTACACAGTTGTTATTCACTGGGCTTTAGCTCACTGTTTATATATATATGTAGGTGGCCAGGCACCAGACCGAAGCTAGAAGCGTCAAGCTAAGCTTGTGTTTTGCCAAGCCAACCATTGTGCCTCATTTCGAGGTTCCGAGTCCGTTCAAGCCAAGGCTGTTTTGGGGTGTCTCAGATTCACCATTTTGTCTCTGTTTTGTAGTGAATGCTTAAGACTTTTGACTGTACAGTTATGGTGAAGGGATTGGATCCCTAACCTGTATGCTATATATATCTGTTATGTATATATGTTTATGGTTATGTTATGGACTAGTCTATAAAAGTCTTTTTCCACTCAGATTTTCACAGCTCATTGGATATCTTCTATTTATTGTTTGGCTTCCGCCAGCCCCTTACTCTATATTATTGTCATTACTGTTAAGCAAGCCTTTGGTAATCTCGGATTACTGGCCGGTTACGATGCTAAACCCATAGGGGCGGGTTTGGGTCATGACAGAGTGGTATAAGAGCACGGGTTATACTGTACACACGTGTCCAAATGAGCTATAGGATGTCCTAAAAAAGTAATTAGGGCATTGCATGAGCATGAGAAAGTGTGTGTAGCCATGATATGAATATATGTGCTAATGTGCTTAAGTAAGCGATTTCCTATGTTTATTATTACCGTATTGCATATAGTGAAATAGAGAATGCAAGAAATGCCGATGAATCCGAATCATTTGAGGCAAGAATGGCAAGGTTAGAAAGAACGGTTGAACTGTTGACTGAGGCCCTAAGACAACAACAGAACCAACAGCCCCCACCTCCTCCAGTACAACCAGAACCGAATGTTCATGATGATGTAATTGCTTTGACACAGAAGTTCAACAAAATGAAGCCACCATCATTCCAAGGAGGCCTTGAACCATTAAAGGCCGAAGCATGGGTTTTAGAAACTGAAAAGTTGTTTGAAGTGTTTCCGTGTTCTGAAGCACACAAGGTATTACTGACTACCTTTACTTTACAAGAAGAAGCTAGACGATGGTGGATGCTTATACATGATACTAATAATGCTATGACTTGGGCTCAGTTTAAGGAAGCTTTTTTTTGAAAAATACTTTCCCCAGTGTGTTCGAGACCGCAAGGTGACTGAATTTGAACAGTTGAAGCAAGGTACCATGTCAGTGGCAAAATATGAATCTAAGTTCACTGAACTTGCCCGGTATGCACCACACATGGTTGATACTGATTATAAAAAGGCTAGAAAGTTTGAAGGCGGGCTTAATGTAGAGATATTGGATCGAATCAATGTTTTGAAATTACTTAAATATGTGAATGTCCTTGATCGAGCAATTATGGCCGAGGCAAATGTCACTGCATTACAACAGACTAAGACACCGATGACAGAATGACGGGGTAAGAGGCGAGGCTTTAATTTCAAAAAGGGCCGAAATAACTCATTGAATAAAAAGCAAAACACAGGGTCAACAAGCAGCTCTAGTCAGGGGAACAGTTCCATACCACCCTGCTCCAAATACGGCAAAAGGCATAAGAGGGTTTGCTATAAAATTTCTGGGGCATGTTACAGATGTGGCAAGGTGGGCCACATGGTCAAAGATTGCCCTTCCACGTCTCAAGGCAATAGTAAGGCTGCAGCTAGTGCCGCAGCATCAACTATTACACCAAAACCCAATCCCAAAGCTACTGGAAATGAGCCTTTAAGGCAAGGCCGGGTGTTTGCACTTGTACCGAGAGACGTGCAGTACACCGAAACAGTTGTGTCAGGTATACTCTCAATTTGTGCCCAAAATGCTTATATTCTGATTAATTCGGGGTCTATACATTTGTTTGTCTCGCATGCTTTTTCACAAAAATTAAATAGACCACTGGAACCCATTAACTATTTGTTAGCTGTATCTTTACCTGCTGGGGGATCCATGACTTGTGCTTATGTGTATCCTGCATGTGAGATTGTTATTGGGGATGTACTTTTGTATATTGATTTACTGCCCTTGAATATTGACCATTTCGATGTAATTTTGGGAATGGACTGGTTAACAAAATATCATGCTTCCATAGACTGTGTAACGAAACAAGTTGTTTTTCGTCCACCTGGATTGCCTGAATTTGTATTTAATAGGGTTGGAGTAGTACCTCCCCCATATCTGATTTCGTCCATGAAAGCTTTCAAATTAATTAAAAAGGGGTGTAAAGGGTATTTATGTTGCATATTGACTGTACCTGATGATACTAAAGCTCATGTGGATAGTATTCCTATAGTCAGAGAATTCCTAGATGTTTTTCCAGATGAGTTGCCAGGGGATTTGATTGATAGGGAGATTGAGTTCGCTATTGAAGTGTTACCGGGTACACAGCCAGTTTCCAAAGCTCCTTACAGAATGACACCTACCGAATTGAAAGAATTGAAAATACAACTGCAAGAATTGTTGGATAAGAAGTTTATCAGGCCCAGTACCTCACCGTGGGGCGCACCAGTTTTATTTGTGAAAAAGAAAGATGGCTCACTAAGACTCTGCATTGACTACCACGAATTGAACAAGGTGACGGTGAAAAACAAGTAACCATTGCCTCGTATTGATGATTTATTTGACCAATTGCAAGGTGCTTAGGTTTTCTCCAAAATTGACCTTAGATCCGGATATCACCAGTTGAAAGTCAAAACAGAAGACATTGAAAAGACCGCCTTCCGAACGAGGTACGGACATTGTGAATTTCTTGTTATGCCTTTCGGAGTTACTAATGCGCCTGCTGCATTTATGGACCTTATGAACAGAATTTTCAAACCATTCCTCGATGAATTTGTGGTTGTTTTTGTAGATGACATTTTGATTTATTCCAAGAGTAAGGAAGAACATGAACGTCATTTGAGAATTGCCTTACAGACTTTAAGAGAACAGAAACTCTATGCAAAACTAACAAAATGTGAATTTTGGCTTGATAATGTGATGTTTTTGGGGCATGTGATTAGTAAGGATGGCATCTCAGTTGACCCACAGAAGATTGAAGCAGTGGTGAATTGGCCCAAACCGACTAATGTTACCGAAGTTCGAAGTTTCTTAAGCTTAGCCGGGTACTACAAAAGGTTTGTGAAAGATCTTTCTAAAATTGCTCTATCATTGACTCAATTGACTCAAAAGGGGATATCATTTTACTGGACCGATCAGAGAGAATCAGCTTTCCAGCAATTAAAGACTCGACTTGTGACTGCACCGATTCTTACCCTACCCTCAGGTACGGATGGATTTATTATTTTCAGTGATGCTTCTTATAAGGGTTTGGGATGTGTATTAATGCAGAATGGTAAAGTTATTGCGTATGCTTCCCGACAACTGAGGCCACATGAAAAGAATTACCCAACTTATGACTTAGAACTTGCTGCAGTACTGTTTGCATTGAAAATTTGGCGCCACAACCTATATGGGGCAACATGTGAGGTGTACATAGATCACAAGAGTTTAAAATACTTCTTTATATAGAAAGAGTTGAACATGAGACAGCGGAGATAGTTAGAACTGATAAAAGACTATGACTTGCAAATTTTGTACCATCCAGGGAAAGCTAACACCGTTGTTGATGCACTTAATCAGAAATCAATTGGGAATTTGGCCTGTTTACTCACCGGAGAGAAAGAACTGCTATGTGATCTTGAGAAATTTGAAGTTGAGATTGTTTTACAAGAACAAGGTGGGACATTGGCTGCTATTTCTGCCCAACCGGCACTTATTGAGGAGATTAGAGAGAAACAACACCTAGATGACTTTTTGAAGAAGATCATTGATGAACGGGAATCCAAACCAAAGCCGGACTTTAAATTTGAAAACAATGTATTGAAATTTCAAGGAAGGTTGTGTGTACCAAATGATTCTGAACTGAAAAGGCGAATTTTGCAGGAAGGCCACAATTCAAAACTGTCTATCCATCCAGAAAATACAAAAATGTACCAAGACTTGAAACTTAATTTCTGGTGGCCGGGAATGAAGAAAGAAATTGTCAAGTTTGTGTCGAAATGCTTACATTGCCAACAAGTCAAAGCTGAATATCAACGACCGTAGGCTTACTTCAGCCCTTACCGATACCGGAGTGGAAATGAGAACATATCACCATGGATTTCATTGTCGGATTATCTCGCGCCAATAGAGGTATGGATTCAATTTGGGTTATTGTTGATCGATTGACTAAATCTGCTCACTTCTTACCTGTCAAAACAATTTATAATATGGACAAATTGGCTACAATTTATATTGATGAGATTGTTAAACTGCATGGAGTGTCTGTGTCTATTGTTTCTGATAGGGACTCGAAGTTTACATCGAGATTCTGGCAAAGTCTACAAACAACATTGGGTACCGAATTGAGACTAAGTAGTGCAAACCATCCTCAGACAGATGGCCAATCAGAAAGAACCATTCAAACTCTGGAAGACCTACTGCGTATGTGTGTTCTTGATTTCCAAGGAAATTAGGAAAATCATTTACCTTTAGCTGAATTTGCCTACAACAACAGTTTTCACTCGAGCATTGGTATGGCGCCTTTTGAGGCTCTATATGGCAGAAAATGTCGGTCTCTTATTTGCTAGGCAGAAGTTGGAGACGGGCCTTTACTTGGGCCCGAGATTGTACACGAGACCACAGAAAAGGTGAAACTGATTCAACAAAGGTTGAAAACCGCACAAAGCCGACAAAAAAGCTATGCGGATGTCCAAAGGCGAGACAGGGAATATGAAGTGGGTGATCATGTTTTTGTTAAAGTGACACCAATGAAAGAACAAACTCGTTTTGGGGCTAAGGGCAAGCTAGCACCAAGATATGTTGGGCCGTATGAAATCATTGAAAAGTTCAACCCAGTGGCGGACCAAGGAGCGCTTCCTCCTGAAATGGAGCATATGCATAATGTCTTCCATATTTCAATGTTGAGGGATTATCTTCGGGATCCTTTCCATGTTAGTGAGCCTACCCGTGTGGTGTTAGGTGATGATTACACTTATGAAAAACGGCCTATACAGATTGTAAACCGACGTATCAAGAAGTTGAGAAATAAGGAAATCCCGTTAGTGAAAGTGGATTGGCAAAACCACGGTGGGATTTATGCCACTTGGGAAAGGGAAGACGATATGATGAAAAGATATCCTGAATTGTTCCCTCTAGATCCAGTGTTCTTCCAAAATGAAGGTAATCCGAGTTTTGAGGACCAAACTCTTTTTAAGGAGGAAAGACTGTGACAACCCTCACCTCTGATTAGTGTTAAATTGTGATTTAGCATGATAAGTAATTGATTAAGATGAAATCCTGAATTGATTGCATGAGTGTGTTGTTTTAATTGCATTTCTATATGTTTGTCATTGAATGATCTGTTCATGTTTTAATTTCGGACTGCGAATTGAAAGCCTTATCGGCGACCGATTCAGGAATTGATTAGTGTTATATGCTAATTAGGATTTATATGTTTTTATGGTAGGTTTAATTGAAATTTGATTAGGAATGATTAAATTAGAATAAACAATGTTGAATTACATTAGCTGGAGTTATTACACAATTGCCCTTGAGTGGGCTCCCTCAAAAACCATTGTTTTAATTCCCATTACTCACATGTTTGACACCACTCTTCAGCCATCTCTCAGACCAAAACGTGAGAGAGAGAGAGAGAATTGGAAGAAAACTTGATTCAACAAAAGATTGGCTTGAAACTTAGAGGAAATTGAAGGATAATTGCATTTTTGAGCTGACACACTTGGAATTCAAGACTTAAGATAAGAAATTCATTCTTTTAATTATGAATTTAAGTTGTTACATGCATGGTTCATGGAAAATTGGTGATTAGAGTCAAGAATTAGCTTAAAGTATTGTATTGAGTAGCAATGGTTGCATGCATGTCCATGTCATTGAGTTTTGAGATCATTTTCATGAGAATTTCCACATGCATGTCCACATTTTGGTTATACTCTTGAAATTCACCATGTTTTTGAGCTCAATCTTGCATTTGATCATGCTTTGCAGCATTGGAATTCATAAGAACTCATGCATGTTATGTTCTTGCATTGTTCTTCAAGTTTACATCACAAATTGTGTTTAATTGTCACACTTTTGGGCTTGATCTTATGAAATGATCTTTAAAACATGTTGTATTATGGGTTTCTAAGTGTTTTTCCAGAAAATTAGCCCAGAAAAATCGAATTTGAAGCTTTAGAGGTTGAGTTTTGTGCTTGAGGATCAATCTGGCAATTCCAGATTTTTGATCCACGCTCGAGCGGAGGACTTCACGCTCGAGCATACAATCTGAGTACATGCACTTCCGCTCGGGCGTCGAGGGTCACGCTCGAGCGTGAAATGCATATGCCCAGAAGTTCATGTGTTTTGCAGTCCGCTCGAGTGAGGTAATATGCGCTCGAGCGAGGGTCTGAGTCTCACGCTCGATCGTGGGTCGAGTGTCCATCGAGCGTGAAAAACGTGCAACCAGTACTTTTTCATGAGTTTGCAGTCCGCTCGAGCGAGGGAAGTCACACTTGAGCGGAGCCTCTTTGTCTGCATGTCCGCTCGAGCGGGAAAATCCACGCTCGAGCGAGACCCCTGTTTTCAGCAAATTTTGAAAAGTGTTTTAAAGTACATTTTTGCATCCTCATTCCATCCTAGGCATTCCTAGGCCATGTTTAAGGCATCTTAATGAGGATAATGTTATAGAACCACACCAAGTCAAGTTAAGGGGCTAAGTTATTAATCCCTAGTGTGTAACTTAGTGTGTGTTCGTTCTGCAACTGTGTAGGGTTGGCACTCGAGGACGCTGACTAGCCTGTCTATAGCCCAGTAATCTGTGAGTAACAATGTTGTAAAGATACGTTCAATTATAATTATTTCTGAACGATTGATTGTACTGCTTTCTGAAATGATATTGTTTACTTAATGAATGTTTGTCCTATTTGTAAACTGTACTCGTGGCATCCATAGCAACTTACTATTACTGTTACTATTACTGCTATTATTGCAGAGATCTCTGTTAGTTCCAATGTTTGGAACTACTACTGTTTACTGTTTTGATGGCCATCAACTGACTGTTCGGTCTATTAAGACCTACTGTACTGTTTTGCTATTGGACGTACCACGTATGACTGTTATGATTTCTAAATGACTGATATGGCATGAAATATGAGCCACTGATTGAATAACTGATTTATTGATGCAAATGACTGTTTTAATTAATGAAAGGACATTCATTCTTAACCCCTTTATACAGTTGTTATTCACTGGGTTTTAGCTCACTGTTTATATATATATGTAGGTGGTCAGGCACCGGACCGAAGCAAGAAGCGTCAAGCTAAGCTCGTGTTTTGTCAAGCCAACCATTGTGCCTCACTTCGAGGTTTCGAATCTGTTCAAGCCAAGGCTGTTTTGGGGTGTCTCAGATTCACCATTTTGTCTCTATTTTGTAGTGAATGCTTAAGACTTTTGACTGTACAGTTATGGTGAAGGGATTGGATCCCTAATCTGTATGCTATATATATCTGTCATGTATATATGTTTATGGTTATGTTGTGGACTTGTCTATAAGAGTCTTTTTCCACTCAGATTTTCACAGCTCATTGAACATCTTCTATTTACTGTTTGGCTTCCGCCAGCCCCTTACTCTGTATTATTGTCATTACTGTTAAGCAGGCCTTTGGTAATCACGGATTACTGGCCGGTTACGATGCTAAACCCATAAGGGCGGGTTTGGGTCGTGACAGGGAGCTCCAGTACTGGTCGTACAGAAAAAAGATGGCACGATGAGATTATGCATTAATTACCGGGAGCTGAACAAAGTCACCATCAAGAATCGATACCCCTTGCCAAGAATCGACGACTTGTTTGACCAACTTCAAGGTACCCAAGTATTCTCCAAAATTGACTTGCGTTCCGGTTATCATCAACTAAAAGTCAAAACGGAAAGCATTGAGAAGACAGCCTTCAGAACACGTTACGGAAACTATGAGTTCCTTGTCATGCCATTTGGCGTCACAAATGCTCCAGCGGCCTTCATGGACCTCATGAACCGAGTGTTCAAACCATATCTTGATGAGTTCGTCATCATCTTCATTGACGACATTCTCGTATACTCCAAGTCACCAGAGGATCATGAGCGACACTTACAAACAGTGCCGCAAACATTACGTGATCACAAACTTTATGCCAAGTTGAAGAAATGCAAATTCTGGATCACTGGTGTACACTTCTTCGGCCACATCATCAACAAAGATGGCATCTCGGTTGACCCCCAAAAAGTTGTAGCAATCGTGGATTGGCCACGACCTACTAAAGTGTCTGAAATTCGAAGCTTCTTGGGTCTAGCCGGCTATTACCGACGCTTCGTTCAAGATTTCTCGAAGATAGCATCACCTTTGACCCAGCTAACTCGAAAGAACACACCCTTTGAATGGACTGACAAGCAGGAACGTTGCTTCCAGGAATTGAAAAATAGGCTTGTGACAGCTCCTATACTAGCACTCTCCACAGGAACTGATGGGTTTGTAATTTATAACGATGCCTCATACAATGGGTTAGGTTGCGTTCTTATGTAGAATGGGAAAGTCATTGCACATGCATCGCGACAACTGAAGACTCACGAGAAAAACTACCCAACTCACGATCTAGAATTGGCTGCAGTAATCTTCGCCCTCAAAATCTAGCGTCATTATCTCTACGGTGCAACCTGCGAGATTTACACCAATCACAAGAGTCTTAATTATCTGTTTACGCAGAAGGAACTGAATATGCGGCAACGTCGATGGTTAGAATTTATGAAGGACTACGATGTAGAGATCCATCACTATCCAAGCAAAGCTAACGTGGTAGCAGACACATTAAGTCGAAAGACTACCAGAAGTTTGGCATGTATCCTCGTCCCTTGCAAGATCAATGGACTGCTCGCCAACGTAATTGTGGAACCCATATTGATTGAAGAAATTAAAGCACGCCAAGGTGAAGACAAACTTTTGAAGAAAAAGTACGAGGAGCAGAAAACTACTCATAATCCTGACTTCACTATAAGTAATGGGATGCTGAAATTTCGAAATCGAATTTGCGTACCCGACGTACCAGAACTCAAGAAGAAAATATTGGTGGAGGCTCATAGCTCGAGATTTGCAGTCCACCCTGGCAACACCAAGATGTATCACAATCTGAGAGAACATTACTGGTGGACAAGAATGAAAAAGGACATAGCAAGCCACGTCTCCAAATGCTTGTAATGTCAACGTGTTAAAGCGGAACATCAGAGACCTGCATGGATATTGCAACCACTCCTTATTCCTGAATGGAAATGGGAGCACATTACTATGGACTTCGTGGTCGGGCTACCACAGTCAGTTTCAAAGAATGATGCGATATGGGTTATAGTAGACCGATTAACGAAGTCAGCGCATTTCCTACCAATCAGAATCATGTACTCCCTTACTAAGTTCGCCACTCTATACATCAAAGAAATCATTCGATTGCATGGTACCCCAGTGTCAATTGTGTTTGACCGAGACCCCCGCTTCATATCTTATTTCTGGAACAGATTGCAAGAAGCTTTGGGAACAACACTGAAGTTTAGCACTGCTTATCACCCGTAAACTGATGGGCAATTCGAAAGAACAATACAGACTTTGGAGGTCATGTTACGGATGTGCGTGTTGGACCTCAAGGATAATTGGGATGAGCACCTACCTCTAGTGGAATTCGCCTATAACAACGGCTACCACGCAAGCATCGGCATGGCACCATATGAAGCATTGTATGGAAGGAGATGTCGGTCACCTCTATGTTGGGCAGAAGTCAAAGATAGGAAACTATTAGGCCCCGAAATCGTACAAATAACGAGTGATAAGGTTCAACTTATCCAACAGCGAATTCGCACAACTCAAAGTCGCCAGAAAAACTATGCGGATACATGGAGACGAGATTTGGAATTTCAGGTAGGAGAGCACGTTTTCTTAAAAGTCTCACCAACAAGAGGAGTCATCCAGTTTAGAAAACGAGGAAAGTTGAATCTACGTTACGTCGGACCATTTGAAATACTAGAGAGAATCGGCCTTGTAGCATACCGTCTTGCTCTTCCACCAGAATTGTCCAATGTTCACAATGTGTTCCATGTTTCGATGCTTCGATGATATCTTCGAGATCCAGAACATGTTGTCAATTATGAGAGCCTCGAAGTTCAAGAAAATCTCTCTTATGAAGAACAACCCGTGCAGATCCTCAATCGTCGGGATCAAATTCTCCGAAACAAGACTATACCTCTTATCAAAGTTTTATGGCGAAATCATCGTGTCGAAGAAGCTACATGGGAAACTGAAAACCAAATGCGAGCCAAATACCCACACCTTTTTGAAAACCAAGGTACGTCAAGTTTGAGGACAAACTTCTATTTAGGATGGGAGAAATGTGACACCCTAATTGGTTAATTAATTTACAAAAATAAATAAATAAATAAATAAATAAAATAATAATAATAATAATAATAATAATAATAATAATAATAATAATAAATATAAATAAAAATACTAGGAAAACATTTAAATGACGTGTGCTAAAATGTAATCTAATGGTTTAATTATGTTAGAATTTGGGCCAAAGATAAATAAATAAATAAACTAATTAAACTTATCCATTTGGGATAAGTTCATATCTCATATCTGAGGGATACCTCCTAAGCATCATAATACTTAGCTTAGGCAACGTGTCACCCTATGTACTTGCTGAGCAAGTATGAGGCTTAGTATAAATAGGGGAGTTGAGGTGAATAGGAAATCAAGGAAAACAAAAAAACACAAAACAAATGTAATCGGAGGAAAGAGTCAACACGCGGTGAAGGGGAGCACGAATAGGAGTTACTATCTAAGTGAGTGATATTATACATTGAGCCACCATAATATGTTTTATATATGTCTTGAGTTACCATAACATATTTTACGGATGTTTTGAGTTATCACAAATTTCTTTTATATAAATTATGTTTTATGGTTATGTTAATATTTTAATTATGTGGATTATTTTCTAAACTTTATTTGTTTAAATTGAAACCCATGGATATGTTTGTTCAAATTTTAGAAAATACTTGACAATGATTTTATAAACATTTGTTTTGAATAAATACCATCACGGAGGTCCCATGCCTTAGGGGACTTAAATAATTACTAGCCCTCTGAATTGTCACTTAGTGACCCTCTGACAGTCCCATGCCTCGGGGAACTTAAATAACCTTTGGCTCTCTGATTAGTCACTTCGTGACCCTCTGTTCTGTTCTGTACCGTGGTTATGATTATTTTGTTTATAAAATTTTGTGCTATATAATAATAAAACTATTCATCTTTACCCTAAGTAATTATCCATGGTGATTTTATACCCTCATGCCTTAGTATAATATTTCTCACTCTGCCATTTGCTTATAGCTGTTAAAACCCCTTTCAGGTGAAGAAATTTAAAGAAGGATGGTTTTACCCTGTGGATCTGAATCTCAAATTTGTTATGGATATCATTTTTTTTTCTTCTTGTAATCATTATCTAACTGATGTTACATCGTTACATAAATAATAATTTCTATGTACACTTTGGATATTAATCTACCTCCTTTATTTTATTTCGTTGCGTTATTTAAATTAATTACTTGGAATTACAACGGTGGGATTTTAGGATTAGCTAGTCGTGATCCAGCCTTGGTCATTGGGATGGGTCGTGACATTTTGATGAGCTTAAAATCAACCTGATTGACCAATCATTTTAGACTTAGCCAATTAAGTCAACTCTGCTACTTCAAAACAAATTGAAAGGTTTAATGGTTGTCTCGAAATATTTGTGAGATTTGAAAAATAAAGACAAAAGTCATAGTAGATGATTGAGTGTTTGTTTAGAAATTGTTTATTTTAATTAATTTTTAATAAGGTGATGTACCAAAAAAAAAAAAAACCAAATACAAAAGTAAAGATGTGATCTGAATGGATGTTTTGATTTTTTTGCCAAACACCCAATATAAAGATAACTGTGGTTGTAGATATGGTAAGAGATGGCTACTTAAACTGCCGCTTAAGATTTACAAGATTTTTTTTAAAAAAAACTATTGCTATTGAATGTTCTTACTTTTAAAAGATTTAACTAAATTAGGCTTTTTATTTATATTTAATTTGTCTCTAAAAAGTTTTGAGTTTTATAATTTGTGGTTGAGACTTGAGAGTACTGAGTACAAAATGATTAAATAAGAGAGAGAGGTCTACCCTAGGCTAAGACTATTGAGGCCTATGCCTTAAGCCCCAAAAAATTAGCTCAAAATAGGGCTCCCAAATTTTAAAAAGTATTATAATAAATTACAAATATAAATAGGCCTAAATTATTTTTGTTATCTTAAGGCCAATCTAAAGGACCAAAAAATATTTTGTTGGACCCATATTTATTTATAAGTGTGGTTTTGCCCAATTGAAATTAAAATATCAACCCCGTTTTGTAGCTCGAAATGTCGTAGGTCGAAAGGCCCGAATTTAGACATTTCTTTGTACACCGACCCCCATTCTTTGTACACAGGTCATCCCTTACGAAACTCAGACATTTCATTTCAAAAAAAAAAAGAAAAGAAAAGAAAAACAAGAACAGAGTAGAGAGAGTAAGAGATAGGACACCGACGAGGCTGTGTATGCGAAAGGGTGCCGCCGACGAGGCTGCTGCCGCTTCTACTAGTACCGACGGGCGCTGCCGCTGCTGCTGTGTGTGCCGAAAGGTGTCATCGCTACTCCTTGATTCATGCTTCTTATGATAATTTTCTGTTGCTTATGATTGATGCTACTTATGATTCATGGTCGTTGACCCATTAGTTGGTTTTGTCTTTAATTTAGGGTTTCACATTGAACTCTGCAAAAATCTCTTCCTGGAAATATTTGATGAAATGTAGACGAAAAAACTAAATAGTAATTTTCTGTTGATGAGAATGATTCTGATCAATACATTTCGACTCTACTTGGTGTTGCTTTCTGTTGATGAAAAAAAATGTTCTGTTGATGAAATCTGCTGCTGTTAAGGAACATTGATGTTGATGAAAAATATGTTCTGTTGATGAAAAAATGTTTTGTGAAAAATTAATCCATGATTAATCCACGAAAAATGTTCTGTGAAAAATTCAGACATTGTTGTTTTGTGAAAAATCCATGATTAATCTATGAAAATTGTTGTTTTGTGAAAAATCCATGATTAATTTCGACCCTATGTTTTAAAATCTCCTAACTTATTGATTAATCCATGACAATTATGTGAAAAATTATGTAGTGAACTTTATGATTAAATAATTTTCACTGAGAAATGTTCCTTAATTCAATGTTCTGTGCAAAATTGATGAAATGTTCCTGAACTTCATGAAATGTTCCTATGTTAAATTATTTCAAAATTAATTCAATGAATAATTCAATTTTCTATGTGTGAACATTTATGATAATCATGGATTTATGAAATGTTCCTTAATTCAATGTTCTGTCAGAAATGTTTCTTTTATAATTCTTTATGCAAATGAACAAACCCCAATGCTAACTACTTGGGGTTGGTTGTACAGATCCATTGTCTATGGTTTGCTCCATGAAAAGAAATATCCTTGATCAAATTCAAAATAGTAGTTTCAAATATTTTCAAGGAACTTCGATTTGCTAGATTAATTTTGTAAAATGATATATAAACTAAAGTGTGCATCTTCATTTGCAGCTATGTGATGGACCTATTGTCGCCTTCACTGTCCTTCACAATGTGTGTTGTAATCATGGTCTTATACATGTTAGCTCACAGGTAGGAAAGTGCACTGCTCATTGATTTTTCTTGTTGGTTTCTACATCATTGAAATTTTACCCTTGCCTCTGTTTCAGGGTATTCTGAAAATTTGCCAGCTGCCATTCGTATCATGCTATTATAACTATTGGCTTGTACAAAAAGTCAGTGTTCCTTTATTTTATAATCTGTTCATAACAAGGTATTTTCATATAGATTGCCATTTTGGCATTGATCCACTTACTTGAAAGTTACGTTTTCTATAATCAGATCCCATCGAAGGGCACTCCACATCAAGTCATTTACTTTGTTGAGAAGAATCTATACCCACTTATAGTTTCAATTCCAGTAAGTGGATTCTCTTGCTTTTATAACATAAATGTTACTAGTATCTGCTTGTTTCTTGTGTTATGATAATCTCCTATGTTTTTTTTTTTATGCTACCTATGATAATTTGTGCTCTCTTAATGTCTATTCTATTCTATTTCACTTTGAAGCTACAATGGATATTGATTCGATGAATACTTCATTCAATGTGAGAGAGGAAGTTGAAGAACAAGATAACAATGTTGAATTTAATGAGAGTGGTGAAGTTGAAGGACCGAAGAAGGGGATATATTTTATCTCAAAGCAAGAAGTATACACATTTTATGCAAAATATGCGAAACAACTTGGATTTGCTATAGCTTATAGAACACAAAATGTAACAAGGGATGGGGAAGTAAAGTACTTTGGAATTGAATGTACTCGGGCGCGGAATAGAACAAAAAGATCAGAAGTAAATCCCCTCGAACCATCTTTGTCGTCAAAAATAGATTGTAAAGCAAGGGTTAAAGCCACTCTACAAAAAGATGGAAGATATAAGTTAACCACGGTTGTGCTTGAGCACACTCATGATTTGATTCCGACTGACTCACGGCATTTTCCAATGAATAAGAGGATTCTTACTCCAGTGATAAGGAGACTAGAAATTAACGATGCAACAGGGATTGGGGTGGCTAGGAATTTTCATTCCATAGTTGTTGAAGCGGGGGGATATAAGGCATTAACGTTTGATGAACAAGATGTAAGAAATTATATTCAGAATGCTAGAAGATTGAGACTTGGGGTAGGAGACGCCAAATCAGTTGCATTTTATTTTCATAAAATGCAACAACAAAATTCGAACTTCTATTCGGCAATTGACTTTGATAAAGATGGTCGCATGCGAAACTTGTTTTGGGCGGATGCAAGGAGTAGAGCGGCTTATAAAGCATTTGGGGATGTTGTCTCTTTTGACACAACCTATTTGACAAACAAATATGATATGTTGTTTGCTCCGTTTGTAGGAGTTAATCACCATGGACAGTCAATTTTGTTTGGTTGTGGGTTGTTAAGTAATGAGAACACAGAGACATTTGTTTGGCTATTCAAAGAATGGTTAAGTTGCATGTCAGATGCTCCCCCAAAAGCGATAATAACTGACCAGTGCAGAGCTATGCAAAATGCCATAGAAATTGTCTTTCCACAGGCTCGGCATCGTTGGTGTTTATGGCATATTATAAAGAAAATTCCGGATAAATTGAGAGGATATTCGCAATATAAGTCCATAAAGGTTTCTTTGAGTAATGCAGTTTATGATTCATTCACAAAAGATGAATTTGAGGAATACTGGGAAGCAATGATTGAAAATTTTAATTTGAATGATAACAAGTGGTTGGGGGTATTATACCGTGAGTGACATAGGTGGATTCCTGCCTATGTTAAAGACATATTTTGGGTTGGCATGTCAACTACAGAACGAAGTGAGAGTATGAATGCATTCTTTGATGGATATGTGAACTCCAAGACAACCTTAAAGCAATTTGTTGAGCAGTATGACAATGCGTTGAGAAGTAACATAGAGAAGGAGACAAATGCAAATTTTAAGTCTCGTAACAAATTGTATGATTGCTTAGTGGTGTATCGTTTTGAGAAGCAATTTCGTGCAGCTTACACTAATTCAAAATTTAAAGAAGTTCAACTAGAAATAAAGCGTCTAGTGTATTGTTGTGCAAATCTTATCAAAGAGAAGGGAGCAATTTATACCTATCATGTGAAGGAGGCTATTGTTGTGGGTGAGGGGATGAAGAAAGTGGAATTTGTTGTGTACTTTAATTCAACTGAATGTGAGCTCCAATGTATGTGTCGGTTGTTTGAGTTTAGAGGTATTATGTGTGCCCATTCACTTTATGTGCTCATTGAGAGATCCATATATGAGGTGCCAAATAAATACATTGTTTCGAGATGGAGAAAAGACTTGGAAAGAGGCTACACATGCATTTCAACCACATATACTAACTTTGGCTCTTTTCTACATCCAAAGTTGCATGATAACTATCACAACACGTTGGATGAGATCCTAAAACTTGCTACCAATGATGATGGTAAACACAAAGTGATTCAACTTGGGTTGATGAAAATCAAGGATGAAGTGAGAACAGTTCAATCAAGTAGTGCGAGTAACGTGCCATGTACTAGTACTTTACCACCTTCAAGTAGTACTTTACCACCTTCCCATACTTCACCAAAAAGTCCGCCTCATATCAATACTACATGTTATCCAAAAGACAATCTAAGAGGGGGGTGAATTAGGTTTTTACAATTAAAAATTAATAATACCCTAATAAAAATTATGACTAGCACAATAGATAAATATAGTTAATGAAATAAAAATAATTAAAACAAGTGTTCTAACAACTATGTCAGTTAATGATTTAGCACAGTGAAAATGTGAAATATAGCTACAACAATTTAAATAAAATAAAGAGATAAGAGAGAGAGAGGCAAACAAATTGATAGTGGTTCGGCTTCAACTCGACCTACGTCCACTCCTCAAGCTTTACTTGAAATTTTTTACTATGCTCTAGCTTCACGGGGGTGCTAACAACCTCTTTACAAATGGAGCAATCCTTCACGGATTTTACACAGACTTTCTAAGTCAAGAACACTGAGTGTACTACACTCTTACAAGGTTGAAAATAAGGTGTTTTTGCTTTCATAGAAAGTTACAAGAATTATCTCTCAAAGATAGATATATAAAATGAAGTTTTGATTTTTCTGTAAATCTCACACATGAAAGATGGCTTAAAACTATACGTCTCAGTGTATAATTTTTTAAAGAGGATGTAAACAAAAATTGAAGAACACTCCTCAGAGAATTTTTCAGAGAATAGATATGAGTAATTATAGATCAAAGAATATTTTCTGATTTTTTGTAACTTGTTTACATTAGAGACTTTGGTATATATAATGAAAATTATAGCCGTTTACAGCCGTTGTATTCATTTGAATTTATAGCCGTTTATAACCGTTGTACTTCCATCATTACCAATTTGAATATCTTCCACTCCATCTTTACTAATTTGAATATATTCCACTTGAACCTTTTGAACCTTTTAGCCTTTTGAACCTTTATAGCCGTTTATAGCCATTGTACTTCCATCATTACTAATTTGAATATCTTCCACTTAAACCTTTTGAACCTTTTGGCCTGCTGCTATGCTGGGCTGTTTGAACCTTTGTTTTGGGCTGTTTGAACTCCTGATTTAATCAAATATTAAATACATTCTAACAATATTTAGGATAAAGGTTTAGGTGAGAAATAAGGGAACAAAATAAATTTTGATTCTATTTTTCTCTTTTAGATAAATCATCAAAATAAATTTTGATTAAAATATAATTAAATAAATTATCAAAATAAATTTTGGATTCTATTTTTCTCTTTCAAATAAATTAAAACATAATTAAATAAATCATCAAAATAAATAAGTCTAACTCTACAAAAGAAAGCATGACTCGCAAGGTACTCAGTCCTTTGGTTACTCACCGAAGAGGCCTCCATGTACGAAATGGAAGGTTAGCAAGGTTGATGCAATAGTGAATCGGTTGAAAGGAAAGAATAAGAAAGCTAATCCAATGCAGGTACATTTTTCATTCCGCACTACATATGTATATTTTAGAATTTGTTAAACTTAAAATATTCATCAATGTCTGGTACTATAGGGTCAGAAGGTGCGTCAAGGTGAACCTTGTAAGTTAAGCTTTCCTTGTACGGGAGGCGTGCAACACACTATGTATGAACCAGTACGTGTTAAACATGAAGGTTGTTTCATGTTTTTTTTTTTTCGAATTTAATTTTATTGCTTCAAATTACTAATTTACTTGTGTTACTATTTCATCATTAGGTGCGGCCAAATCAACCTTACTATTTGCTTTGTATGGATGCCACACAAGACAGTATGTATGTACCGGTACATGTTGAATGTATTCTTGCGACAAATTAAATTTTATATTGGTGAATATGTTTGTGGAATTTTTTTTGTCATATTTACTTTATTTTTACAGGCACCGGTTAGCACAATTAGGGACGACATTGGAAGCACATTCCATACTCAAGCTGGAATGGTCAACAATATTAGCAGTCAAAGTTCGATAGTACCATCAAATTTTGTTGACTTGAACATCAACGGGGATCCGAATGTCCCTTCTTTTTTTTTTAGTTTCGAAGTGCTAATTGTACGTGAATTTCATTTGTAAACTTTGGATTGTTTGGCTTCATTTGAACATTGATGGAATTGGTGGCTTTAGGTTGAATTGAATTACAAGTTGAACACAATGCTTGGTGAAATTTGTTGAGTGAATTGAAGGTCCTTGAACTTGTTGACTTGAATGTCTCATTTTTTTTGTTGAATTGAAAATTGGTGGAATTGGTGGAAGTTGTCGAAAGAATAGAAACCTGTTCAGTGAATGTCCCATTATTTATTTATGTATGTGGAATTGGTGGAATTTGTTGAGTGAATTCAAGGTCCTTCAATGCTTCTCATTTAAAAATAGAAACCTGTTAAGTGAATTCAAGGTCCTTCAATGCTTCTCATTTAAAAATAGAAACCTGTTGAACATGGACCATTTATGAGTGAATTTGTTGGTGTTTCTTTATTTCTTCCCTTTTATTTATATCTGTGTTCTACACAATGCTTTTCATTCAAAAATAGAAACATGTGTGTATGTGTTACCAAACTAGAAACCTGTGTGTATGCTTCTCATTCAATCTAACAGATTTCTTGAAATATTACTTACCAAGCCCCATAGAAAAAAATGATAAGCTAGAAGAAAACTTGGTTCATGAGACAGACATGACAAAATACAAATTGTCTGAAGAGTGCCCTCTATGAAGATGGTAAGCAGAATTGATTACAAAATACAAAATACAAAATAAAATACAAAATAAGTATTGATTACATTCATAACATTGTCCAAAATCTAACAACTGATTCATTTAGATGATACAGTAAAAAAATACAAAAATACAATGACATAAGTCATTGCCTTGAAAATCTTCTCCATCCTTTGAAGCCTTCTATGATGCTCATGAATTGCATTGTCCATCTCACCAAGCTTTCTTCTTAGATCATTAATTTCTTCTGTTCTTGTATCTGTCCGAGGTCCAGCATTGGAACGGATTGTGGAGGTAACGTCGTTGTGATCATCATCTGCGAACTTGAAGTAATTATAGTGTTCGTCCGCACTTTACAATGCACAAGAATCAGTTAATCAAATTAGACAAATGAAATTTGTAAAAAGTA
This sequence comes from Camellia granthamiana, assembly GCA_036172215.1. Taxonomy (NCBI): domain Eukaryota; kingdom Viridiplantae; phylum Streptophyta; class Magnoliopsida; order Ericales; family Theaceae; genus Camellia; species Camellia granthamiana. The sequence goes on along the minus strand of CM069906.1, from coordinate 750,624 downwards.
AAAGATTAATTTACATAACAGATACTTACATATTTTGTTGGGCAAACAAAAAACACACGTCCTTGATTTCTATTCTCATTGGTTCGTACAATATACATGGAAGTTGTTCTTCCACAATCACACAATCTTGGCTTTAATCTTATGTTCCTATTATTAGTAGAAGATGAAGCCATTTTTTTATCTACATAAAAAATACCAATGGATTCAACTACCTTATACTGATGGATAAGCGTCATACTGATGCATAATGACGCATTCATAGTGATGTGATCCATAAACAGAGTTTAATCTTGATAACAGATTTGTTTAAAGAGTTCAATCTTGATAATAGAGTTCAATCTGTTTAAATCCTGAAAAAGGAACTCTTTATGTGTTCTTGATGAATGTTGAACTCTTTAAATTCAATTTGTGTTCTTCATAACAGAGTTCAATCTGTTCAAATGTGTTCTTGATAATAGAGTTCATTCTGTTCAATCTGTTTTGTCAAATACTTATGAATGTTGAACTCTTTAAATTCTTCATAGATTCTTAAATACCCAAACCAAAGTGGCTTACTATTATCATACAAAAAAAATACTATATATTTTCTATTTTTATAAAATGCACTGGCTACGTAGCTCCAATAAACTGAATGTGTTAGAGAAATTGGAAATAGATATTAAAATCTCTCCAAGCTATAAGAATTAGTTCTGACTCACTCCTTTTATAGTGTATATCACAAAAATCTTACTTGCATTTAGAACCCTTGTTTCAAATAATCCTTCTACAATAATTTCGCAATTACCTTACCACAAATTTATCAATAAACACCACATATTCAACATTCATAAGAGTTCAACATTCAACATTCATAAGTGAAAACCTCAAACAGATTCAATATTCAACTTGCATCAGATTCAAAAAACAGATTTGTTAGGGTTAGGGTTCAACAAACAGATTTGTTTGTAGAGTTCAAACAACAGATTTTGCAGCGTTCAAACAAAACCCCAAATAGATTCAAAAAACATAATCAAAATAACAAAATGATATTTCAAGCAAATATGAACACAAATGTATGAACTTCAAACCAAACCCATGTGTTTTTTTATCATCAAACGACCAAATTAAAGCTAAAACCAATTAAAGCAAATCTGAAAGCAGAGGATAACAGATTCAAAGGCAAATCCCAACAGATATATTTTGCATGACCAAACTCATCACAGATGTGTATTTCAAGCAAAACCAATCAAATGTATACAGAGGATAACAGATTCAAAGGCAAATCCCAAATCCTAACAGATCACAAATTAAAGTCCCAAACCCTAACCCAAATTGCAAGCAAAATCCAATCCCAAACACTCTCAATCAACTAATTTCTACAAAAATTGAAGCCAAACGTAAACCCTAACTTTGTGATTTTAGGTTTACCTCAGATTCGCTATCACAGGCTTTTGTTCGTCCTCCGTCGTCGTTCGTCGTCCTCCGTCATTGTTCATCCACCGTCTCATCGTCCTTCGTCCACCGTCTCGTCGTCCTTCGTACTTCTTCAAGAGACAAGTGAGAGAGGTGAGACTGAAGAGATAGAGGGATAAGGCAAGAGAGGTAAGAGCGATAAGGCGAGAGTGAGAGAGAGGTGAAGTAAGAGTGAATAAGAGGGATGAGGCGAGAGAGGTGAGAGGGATAAGGCGAAAGTGAAAGAGAGGTGAGAGTGCTTTTTGTTTGGAGAATATAGTGCACTGCTAAGGCGAAGAGGCAAGAGATCGAGAGGAGAGAGAAACTTGTAATTTTGAGCCATTCGAGCCCGATTTATTCAAGCTACGGATCATTTTTGTTAAAATATATACAAAATGTTGGTGGCCCATGAATGAAAAACACTACATACACATACAAAATGTTGGTGGTCCAAAATAAGCCCCCTAATTCTTTTACCTTATTTCTTTATCAGATTTTAATAGAATAAATAAATTTGTCATAATTTTTTTTAGGAAGTTTTTTTGATAAATCATCTTTCTAAGAGTTTTATTCCATCCAAACCCATATTCTTTTTAACTATTCCATTAGATCCTATTTGAGGTAAGAAGACCAAAACACCCTCAATCTTGCATGCCCCCTATTAATGTTGATATTTAATGTTGATTGTTATTATGTTTTGGTAGCTCCCATGCATCAGGATGTTGACTGTCATTATATTCATATTAATTTGAAATAGATTTTTGTCATTGTGTTGTCAATTACATTATGTGAATATTCACATTAATTTGAAATGAATTTTTCTCATTGTATTGTCAATTATATGATGTGAATATTTATAGTAAAACTTACGAATGTGAACATTCACATCACTACATTAGATGAGAAAGAATGTTCATATGTTGTGAATGTTCACATCACTTCATGTTGTGAATAAGAATGTGTTGTTAATTAAAAATAAGAAGGTTCATATGTTGTGAACGTTCACATCACTACATTAGATGAAAGAGAATTTTTTGGAAAGGTGTTGTGAACGTTCATATCATATGAGATAGAATGTTCATATTATTTTAATCAGTTGTCAATTAAAAATATATTCACATCAGATGAGAGAGAATGTTCACATTATTTTTAATGTGTTGTCAATTAAAAACATATTCACATTATATAATAATATAAAATAATAACATCAATGTTATTTAATTTGTGTATGAAATTTTCTATGCCTTGGTCATTTCCCTTTTCTCTCCTCCCCTAACATTAAATATCAATATTAAATATAAGGGCATAAGAGTCTAAGAAAATAGTATAAATTAAAAAAAAAGGACTATATGGAATAAAAGTATAAATACATGGGACTAAGTAGGTTAAAAAATTCCTTCATGAATTTCTTGGGTTAGAACATTTCTAAATGGGATTTATCAATAAAAATTCCTTTTTTACCTTATTTGTTTATCATATTTTTGTGGAATAAACAATTAATTCAATCTCAATCGCACTCATACACAATATATTCAATAAACAACAATGCAATCACACTCAACCACACTCATAAACAACATATTCAATAAACAACCACTACAACAAAAAGCAGCATTGGCGACCAAAACTGTAAATTTCGTCGCTGAAAGTAGGACATTTGGCGACTAAAATTGAATTAGTAGCCAAAAGTGAAGACTTTTGGCGACTAAAACAGTTTAGTAGCCAAATGTAGACTTATTGGCGACCAAAAATCAGATTAGTCGCTGATTACATGGGTTTTAGCGACTAAAACAACTTTAGTAGCCAAATGTGCAGGTTTTTGGCGACTAAAAAAGATTAGTAGCCAAAAGTGTAGGTTTTGGCGACTAAAAAATGGTTTGGTCGCCAATTGTAGGTGTTTTACCGACAAAAAAAAATGTTGTAGCCAAAAGTAAAGGTTTTTGGCTACTAAAAAAAATTTAGTAGCTAAAAGTGGACATTTGGCGACTAAAATTGAGTTTGGTCGGCAAAAGTGGCAGTTTTGGCGACTAAAAATCAATTTAGTCGCCGAAAGTGGTTATTTTTAGGCGAAAATTAATTTTTTTAGCGACTAAATTATTGGTAGTAGCCAAAACCAAGGTTTTTGGCGACTAAAAAAAAATTTAGTAGCCAAAAGTGGCTTTCCTTTTTTTTTAATAAATAATTTATTTTTTACATAAATTATAATAAAAATAATTATGTTTATATATGTAGTTAAATATTAATACGGGTCAAAGTAATATATAAATAATATATTTTGCATATATATTCATGAGATGGTATTGTGGCATAGTGGAGAGAGTGTTGGTAAAGTGTTAGAGTGGAAGGTTAACCAACGTCGGCGGTTCAAAACCTGGGAAGAGCAAAGGGTTATTTTTTTTTTTTTTTGAAATAACCTTTTGGCGACTAAAACGGGTGGTCGCCAAAAGCTTCACTATTGGCGACAAAAAAAATAGTCGGCCAAACCAAAAATTAAAAAGAAATAATTCACTATTGGCGACTAAACATTTAGTCGCCAAATGTATAATTTTAAAAAAAAAAACAGGTTTGGCGACGAAAATTTTGGTCGGTACAGAGTTGGTTTTTGGCGACTAAAAGTTTTTTAGTCGCCAATACCTTCCGCGACAGTTTTCCAGCGACCAAGCCGGCGACAAAAAAAATTAGTCGGGAAAACTCAAAACCCGACTTTTGGCGACTAAAAAATCACTTTTGGCGACTAAAAATTTAGTCGCCAAATGTGTTTTTTTTTGTAGTGAACAATTAATTCAATACATATCTAATACATTTTAATTGAATAAAGATTTCCTAATTTTGGGAACTTTTTTTTTCTTTGTATGAATACATTTTGATATCTATTTTGGTATCAATCCATGATAGTGATACCAAATAGGGTGATTTTTTTTTTTTCTTTGTAAATATAAGCCTCCATTTTTGTTTCGTCTTAGACTCCCGAAAACTTAGGACCGGCCCTAGAGGTCATAAGAATTAGGAAAGACGTCAAAGGTAATAGTATAGTAATAAAAAATACAAGAAATTGATGGGTAAAAAATGAGAAAATATAGTAACAACATAAATTCATAATTAATAAGAAAGGTAACTTAGTAAATTGACAGTAATATTATGGGGTGTTTAAGAAAGGTTTTTTTTTGGCTTTTTGGGTTAAAATTTACAAAATGATAAAATAGATTAAATAGTCAATAAGACAAAATGTCATATCAAATTTATAATCATTTCACTTTTTTCTACAAACATTACATCCAACTACAAAAAAAATCTAATTATCTTCTCAAATACAAAAATTTTAATTTACTAAAATAGTCAAAAACTAAAATAAGCTACTAAAATAGCAACTTCCCAAACATCACTATATTAGACATTAATTAAGTGAAATTTGCAAAAAAAAATTTGATGTATATTGAAAAAATAATTTAGAGATTTTTGTAATTTTGATAAAGAAATTTGAATTTATCTTCAAACAATAATTGAAGGATGAGATAATGAAAAAAATTACAAAATGATAGAAGGATGAAGATGAGTCTGATTAGGATTGATATCACATATCCTTCGCGTATGAGCCGCGTAAGGAGGTATGTGAAGCAAGTGACCGATGCTTATTTGCTATATCCTTCACTCATGTCTCTCTTTCTCTCTCACAACTTTTTACGCAATTTATACTTCTTATTCCACTCATAAGCAAGATAAATTTTTGATCTCTTACGATTGTCACCATAGTCCGATGTCCTTATAATAATAACAAAGTCATTTATCCTTCCAATGTCACGTACCCAAGTGAGTAATTCATCGTTGTTGTCGAAAACCTATATATAATGTCACACAATTTTCATAAGAACAAACTAAACAAATTAACTAACACAAATTATGAACTTACGAATTTTATGATAGAAGTTACCTATTTAGCTGTAAAATGACTAGTACAATCCACCATAATATCCGATCGAACCTTAGGTTCTTCAGTACATGCCATCTAAGGAGGGGGAACAAATTTCATTCGATTTTACAGAGTCGAAATAAATAAAAAAATTTGGCACTAAAAAAATGAAAATAATAAAAAAAATCGGCACTATATAGCCGAAAAAATTAATTATATTCGGCACTTAAAAACCAAAATAAATTAAAAACTCATAATTAAAGTGTCGAAATATGTAAAAAAAATTCAGAACTTTTGTATCGAAATATTAATGTTAGTTCGGCAGTTGATTTCCGAATTAATTTATAAAATTCGGCACTGAGTCTCCGACTAAAAAAATGCAAAAAAATAAAAAAATTACTACATGATTTTACCTTTTCATCACTGATTTTGATGTTACCATTGCTTGAGTTTGAACTTCCATAAGTTTGCAACTCTTCCATATCAAAATCAAGTAAAAATTATTGAACTAATAATTAAATGATGTAAATAGTCGAGTATAAACCTAGAGATTAAAGCAATATGAGAGATGTTTTGATAGTATTGCTCTTTGCAAGTAACATAGGAGTACAGAGTGTGTAACAAGCAAAGTGACCACAATAGAAAAATTAGGGTTTAATTGTTTTCATTCCAAAGGTGTATATTGAGATATTTTTTTTCCTAAAAGATGTGTATAGAGAATTTATATATATAATATTAGAAGTGTTGATAGATGTCTATTATAGTAATTTTTAATTAGGATATAATTGTCATTAAGTTACTTTTTCATTAAGTGTGTGTCCTAAATTTATCAGGTGGGTGGAAATAGAATTTCCCATAATTGATTAAAAAGGTTTGCATGATTACGAAAAAATCTATTTCATAATTGGCCAAGAATGTTTGCGTAATTACGAAAAAACATGTTGCATTATTGACCAAGAATACTTGCGTAATTACGAAAAAACCTTTACTCAATATATAGGCCACTATTAGTAAATTATTCAAAATGAAAAAACAAAATTGGAAATAAAAGACGAACCTCAAATAGCTAAGTGCTTCTTATACATATAGATATTATTTTTTTGACCGAGAACCCTTAAGGTCAGGCCTATTTATGACTCAACCATACAAGTTAATTCAGGGAGAATGTCAAGGAACCCACCTCTCACTCCCTAATTTTAGTCAAGGACTATAAGAATATTAATAAAAATTTCAAACCCAAGATCTTTGATCACACACACAGTTATCTTACCAATTCATCCAACTCTTAGAATTACACTCTATCATATTGATATCGCAACCCAACACCTTTTGATGAGCTTAAAATCAACCCGATTGACCAATCATTTTAGACTTAGCCAATTAAGTCAACTCTGCTAATTCAAAACAAATTGAAAGGTTTAATGGTCGTCTCGAAATATTTGTGAGATTTGAAAAATAAAGACAAAAGTCATAGTAGATGATTTAGTGTTTGTTTAGAAATTGTTTATTTTAATTAATTTTTAATAAGGTGATGTACCAAAAACAAAAACAAATACAAAAATAAAGATGTGATCTGAATGGATGTTTTGATTTTTTGCCAAACACCCAATATAAAAGATAACTGCGGTTGTAGATATAGTTATGGTAAAAGATGGCTAGTTAAATTGTCGCTTAAGATTTACAAGAATTTTTAAAAAAAATATTATTACTATTGAATGTTCTTACTTTTAACAGATTTAACTAAATTAGGATTTTTATTTATATTTAATTTGTCTCTAAAATTTTTTGAGTCATTATAATTTATGGTTGAGACTTGAGAGTACTAAGTACAAAATGATTAAATAAGAGAGAGAGGTCATCAGAACTGGCCCTAGGCTAAGACTATTGAGGCCTATGCCTTAAGTCCTAAAAAATTAGCTCAAAATAGAGCTCCCAAATTTTAAAAATTATTATAGTATATTACAAATATAAATAGGCTTAAATTATTTTTGTTATCTTAGGGTCAATTTAAAGGACCAAAAAATATTCTGTTAGGCCCATATTTATTTATAAGTGTGGTTTAGCCCAATTGAAATTAAAATATGGAAAAATTACTATGTAGTCCTATGTAGGGGATCTATTTCCCTTCTAATCCCAATATATTTTTAATAGATTAATAGGTCCACAGTTTTTTAAGTTTTATACCCACAGGTCCCATTTTTTATTTTCTTATTTTTTAAATGACTGTATTACCCTTTGTTTTGAGATCTATATATACGTGAAAAATCAAATATTTGCTCCGTTCAAAAAAGAAAATCAAATCTTTGCCTCTGCGATCTCGATTTCTCTTCGTTATGGCAATCTCATTGTGATGTGAGGTGGATCTGGTTGTGTGATCTGAATCTCTGTGTATAGGCGATCTCTGCGTACGTTCTCTCTCTCTCTCTCTCTCTCTCTCTCTCTCTCTCTATGTATCTAGTTTGTATATGTCGATACATATATGTATGTATATATATGTATCCGTCGATACATACATATACATATATGTATATATCTCTCTGTGTGTGTGTATCTGGTTTGTATCTGCGTATGTATCTGTCGATACATATATGTATGTATATATAGATAAGTAAATTTGCGTAATATCTGATTTGTGTTTAGCAATGTTGTTTTAGTTCTTTGTTTTGTGATAAATTTTGTTTGTTTGATACTTATTTTGTGATTTTTGTATGTGATATAGTGTAATGATTTTGATTTTGTTGATTTTGTTTGTTGTATAGTGTAATGTGTTTTGAAGTTGTAGTTTGGAATTGTGAATTCTGATGTTTTGATACTGATATGTTGTAACTGTATAATTTTGCAGTTTGGAATTGTGAATTGTGCAGTGTTGGTACTGATATGTTGTGACTGTATAATTTTGCAGTTTGGAATCTGTGAACAATTGTTTGCTGGTTTGTGATTTTGTATTATGAAGGGGTGTTTCATGTTAATGTGCAAATACAGTAATTCTTGTGCTGCTATTAAGATTAGTGAGGGGTGTAGTTATTATGAAATTGTTGAGAAAATATCTGCGAAGTTCAAGGAGTTGAATGTTGGTAACTTTTATTTGTTTTTCTCTATTCTTGGATATTCTAATTGTATTGTTGAATGTGATGATGATTTAGGGAATATGTTGTCAATGGTAGGTTGTAGTGGTTCTCATGTTATTGATGCTGTTGTGGGTGATAAGAGAATTGTGGAGATTGATGATGATAATTCTTGTAGGATTGATTCTGTAATTTGTGAGAGTTCTTTGGTTAACGATTGTGATGATTTTGGTGGTTTGTTGCCTAGTTTTTATCCAGAACCAGAGAGAGTTTTGTTGTCTGCTAGTTGGAAGGGGATTACACATAGTGTTGGTCAAGAATTTGAAGGTGGAGTGCCGGCGTTCCGCATTGTATTGGCTAAGTATGTAGTTGAATGTGGTTTTGCAGTGAATTATTTGAAGATCGATGCAACAAGAGTAACTGCTGAATGTATGATGAAGTTGTCTACGGGTTGTAAATGGTTTGTGCATGGAAGGGTGTTGATGAATTTCGGTATTTTTTTTATAATGAAGTAGGATAATGTGCATACTTGTGGGGTTGTCGCTCGTAGATCTTATAGCAAAATGGTTGGTTCTAGACTTGTGTCTAATATTGTGCATAATGATATTAGTGATAATCCGTTGACTCGTCCTATTGAAGTTAAAAAAAAGTTGAAGAAGCAATATGGTATAGATGTTTCTTATCGGGTTGCATGGTTAGGAGTTGATAAGGCAAAAGGTGGGTTGTTTGGTGATTTTGCAACTTCTTTTGACCAACTTTGATGGTACCTTGAGACGGCTATGAGAACGAATCTGGGAAGTGTGTTTGAATTAGATGTGGATAAAAGTAGTGGGTGTTTTCGAAGGTTGTTTGTGGCATTTCATAGATGTTTGTATGGCTTTCAATTTTGTCTTCCGTTGTTGTTTGTTGATGGTACATTCTTGAAAGGGCGTTACAAGGGGCATTTGCTTGCAGCAACATCAAAGGATGGTAATCAAGGTATGTATTTATTTGCAGTTAGTATAGATTTGGTTTGTCAGTGTATTATTGTATTGTGAGTCTACTAATTTTTGCAGTTTCATATTATTTTGTTTGCAGGTCTGTTTCCTTTGGCTTTTGCAATTGTTGATGCTGAAAATCAAGATAATTGGATGTGGTTCTTAAGTCAGTTGTTAAAGGCTGTTGGTTCAGGCCAGAGATTGACCTTTATGTCTAGCCGTCAACATGGATTGCTAGATGCTCTTTCAGTGGTTTTTCCCAATGTACATCATACATATTGCTTGAATCATTTGAAGAGAAATTTGATTGATAAATTGGTGGGACTTCGTACTAACTATAAGCTGAGTTTGATGAAAATATTAGTTAAATGTGCTTATGCGCCAACTGTTGCTTCTTTCCAACATTATATGGAGAAATTGAGGCGTATTGCTGGTTTGCAAAATGATAAGTGGACCAATGCATTTTTTAAAGGGAAATGATATGGTGAGATGTCATCTAATGCTGCCGAGTCTTACAATAATTAGATTGGTGGGGCCCGTGAGTTGCCTATTACTTGTATGGTTGATATGATTAGGGTTCAAATCATGACTCAATTGTCTAATAGAAGAGCTGAATCTAAAAGATGGACTACGAAATTGTGTCTAGTTATGGAAAAGAAGTTGGTGGACTCTTTGAAGCTAGCTAAGTCGTGGGATGTGATTGTTGCTAGTGATACTGTGCTTGAGGTTCATTCTTCTATTTCTTTTTATGTTGATATTGGTAGACAGACTTGTTCTTGCCATGAATGGCAATTGAATTGTAACGCCCTCAAAATAAACCCACAAATCATACAATCTGGACATGCTTAGACATAAGAGAATAAAGCATAATTTCATTCATCAGAGTATTCATTACAAAAGTATTACATGTTGACATCAAAAGTAAATACCCCATGGGCTTACAACTTTCCAAGCCAACACTTGGTTACAAAGAGAGAGTACTAACTCAAAATACAAAATAAGCCATCAGCTTGATTTACATGTAATACACAAAAATAAACAAGAGAGTCTTCAACTCCCACAACCATCCAAGCTAAGACCTCGGAGGCTGCATAATACCTGAACCTGAAAATTGTGTCCCATATAGGGTGAGCCAACGCCCAGTAGAGATATGCTAAACATAATATGAGCAAAGACTAAAACATTAGCATTTGATAAATGTTTAACCCACATAAATCATTTCATAATCCATTTTAATTACATGACAAATATGTCCATGTTTCATTCCTCTTTCCTTTACTTAACCGGTTTTCGATTCATAAATATGGCTCAGAACCTGGCCAAACAATTCCCATGAGACCACAGCTCATATCAACAATACTACCATACTTCACAATAGATACACATATTTGCTGTATCAACGGAGTCCATCCCCTATCTCCTCCCAAATAATATCCGGTTTAGGAGTCCATCCCTTATCTCCTCCTAAACCGTGGAGTACATCCCCTATCTCCTCCCACACAACACAATGTATATAAGCATCTATCATATACATGTTCAATCAATACACAAATTTGATGTATAATTCCATTCATCATATTCAATGACATTCAACCGATTTGTTTTCATTTGCCTAATCATCATGTAATGTCTACAACAATCAAGACTATCCTCCACCGATAGCCCAAAGCAATTATTTCTAAACAGATAATAATTATATCAACAGATAATTTATCAACAATTTCATAAGTGAGCGATTAATAAAATCCAACTCCACTATTCCCTCTTATAATGAGTCAATTTCATTATTTCCAACTCAATTCCACATTTCCATAATAAATGTCATTAATTACTCTAATGACCCAAATATACCCAAACATGGCATTTTCCCCCATTTCTCAATATTGACCCAAAGGTCCAAATATTATCAACAACATCAATAATCCCCTTTTTAGACCCAAAACACATATGTTTGAATCAAAAGAACAAAACCCCTCTTTCCAATATAACACATCATAAACCCTAAGTTCCAAAATCTAATCATCTATACAAAAAGTTCAACATTTATGTCAAAGCTCATAAAAATGAGTAGTTATCCCTACCTCAAATTCGGAGCTCAAAGGAAGAAGATGAAGAAGTTCGAAATGCTCCAAACCCCAATATTTTCAGATCAAAATGTAGCCCTCAACGATCTCCATACTTTTTACAAAGGCCCAAGGATAGAAGATCACTCCTACTAGATCAAACCCTAGAGAGAAGTTGTGTTTTTAGAGAGAGGAGCTCTCCAATGGAGGTTTTGAAAAGTAAGAGAGAGAGAGAGAGAGTGTGTAAAAAGTAATTTAAAATATCACAGTCCAGATCTGATATACTCATGACCCGCTCGAGCGGAGAATAGGACGCTCGAGCGTCAAACACAAAAACTTGACCCGCTCGAGCGCAAAAGGACCCGCTCGAGTGCCAAGGCACAAAACAAAACACCACCCGCTCGAGCGCAAAAAGGGAATCCGCTTGAGCGTAGATTACATCCTCCCAGAACTTTTACAGACATAGAGCACCCGCTCGAGTGCAAAAATACCCGCTCGAGCGCGAAGGGACCCGCTCGAGCGGATCACTGAAAACCTGGGCAACAACACTTAAGACCAAAACTCAACCCACCTGTTCGAAACATGCCCAAAACAATTCTAAACTCAATTAGTAAGAGTTAAAGGATGGAAATGTAACACAGACAACAACCACCAACCACAGAATCGAGTCCAGAATACAATTAAGCAGAAAAAGGAAAACCGGGATCGCTATATGAATGGTTTTCCTTATTATCATGATGTGCATGCTTTGCGTAGTAGTGGTAGAGATGTGTATGATTTCATTGATCCCTTTTTTCATGTAGATTGTTTTAGAGAGTCATACAAGGAATCTGTTTATCCAGTGCCTTCAAGTGAGAGATTTGACTTTGATGGTGCCAGTAGTTCGATTATCAAACCTCCTATAACCAAGAAACAGCCCGGACGGAACAAGAAGAAGAGGATACCTCCTAGGGGTGAGAATGTGAAGCAAATCAAGTGTGGGAGGTGCTTGAAATATGGGAATCACAATAAGAAGACGTGCAAGGCTGCTATTTGAGGCCACAGTCTATTCTTTTGGATTTGTATTTGAATTTAAGGGATTATGATAATAAAAAATGGGATACTTGGTATTATGGAAGTAATGAATAAAGTTGGTTGAATTGTTTTTTCTTTTTTGATGTGTTCTTTAGTTATTGAAGCTGTTTTGTAACTGTTTTGTTTTGTTTTTTATTTTTATTTTTTGTGTGGATTTGGTTGGTTTTATTTTTATAGAATGCTGAGAAGGTTATTGAAAATTTCTTATTGAAACTGTATAATATTGAAATGCAGTTTTACTACATGATTTATGTATTTCATATTTCGTAGTGACAAAACTGTAAAATTTTGCAGTTTTATTTTTAATTTTGAAATGCAGTTCATTTATTTGTTGAGTCATGAAATTGGATACATAATTGTGTAGCATAATTTTTGTTTGAGTAATGAAACTGCATAATTTTACAGTTTTAAGAATTATGAAAAACGACCTGATAACACTGCATAATTTTTCAGTTTTAAGAATTATTAGAAACAACCTGATGAAACTGTATATTTTTGCAGTTTGAAGAATTATTAGAAACAACCTTTATTGTACAAAAATATATGCAACCACAAACAAGTACACAAACAATCAGAAGAACAACCATAATAATAATAACAAGAAGAAGAGCAACAATAACATCAATGACAACAATCATTTTCACCATAATAACCAGAAGAAGATCATTCCCAAAAACATATAAAGTACTTGTCATATGTCACATGTTAAAAAAAAAAAAAAAAAAAAGAGCACAAAAATATGTTCACTTGAATATTTGTGTTGTCAAGAAGTTTGTTCATTGTTTCTATGGTTTGGTATGTTTTGTCAACATTTGGTAGTGCTCGAGTTTCCGAGATCGGTTCTCATCATTGAGGAATTGACTGATGATTTCTGCTCGAAATTTGATCCACTCAGTTGGTCGAAGTGATTTCTACACAAGTTGCCAGTTGATATATTGGTTGATAACATTGCAGACGGCGATTGCACAATCATTCCTGCAAAGTTTTAGATGAAGTTAATTAGTTAGATAAAACTGCAAAATTTAGCATATTGGAACATTAGTTTATTGATTTTGTATCTTACGAGTGTGGAGTTTGTTGTGGGCATTCCTTAATTGATGCAATTATTGTCTCGCACTCTTGAGATGATAACATGTTTGCTTGATTGTTGAATAATGCTTTATTCCATCTTAGTTGATTTTGTTGCTACAAAATAGTTAGTGGGTGTTTTTGTTAGTTATAGTGATGAGTTGAGATGTTTTGAAAGGAATGGAACTAAGTAGGAAATTTTATTTAACTTACAATTTCCTTTGCAATTTCAAAGTGCTTGTTGTGGCAATCTTTTGCTAGTCTCAAAGAGTCATAGTGCCTCCATATCCCATCAACATTGTCAAAGACCACAATTGTCCAATGGTTGTCGTAGTTGATTGGGAAATGGATATATCTATTTTTCATTGCTTCTGGAAAATGGTTGTCCATCATTTTTTCTCTCAGTGCTTGATCTTGGTTTTGTAGTGGAGTCTGTAATTTATATATATGTTTGAAATATGTTATAAAACTATGTAGTAAGACATGTTAAGAAAGTAGAAAATTTTGCAGTTTGAATAATATTGAAAGGTATGTCAAGTTTTGCTTACATTGATGAGTGTTGAGAAAACGTAAGATCTTCCCGCATATAGATTTCTTGCAAATGTTAGATCATGTTTCTCAAATTCTTCAATGGATGGTTGGAGTGCCAATTTTATTTCTGAGAAAGCATCAATGACCTGAAACATGTTATATATGAAAATGTGTTAGGTTTGTGGAATAGGTTATTGAATATGAACAGAAACTGTAAAATTGTGCAGTTAGAGACTTATATTCCCATATAAGGGTTCCCTGTTGGTCAATCTGCATATATCTGAAAAGTATACGCAATTTTCATCTTTGCTGCCAAACCAAACACAAGCACTTGATTGTATGTTGTTGATGAGTTGAATTTGGTCTTCGTCTATTTTGGATAGGCTATGCCAAACCTTGTTTGTTTTGCGGCATGAAATGGCGAGTGGCTTGTTTTGGATTGATTCTTCCTTGAAATCATCATCACTTTCCAATACTTGAAGTTGTGTCTTCTCTTGATTAGCATCCTCTTTTGGGTTAGTTTCAGCAGCAACTTCTTTCTCTTGGCCAATATCTTCTTGCATCTTTTCTTTCTGCTGTTGTTTTGCTTCATGAGCACCCTCTTTTTGCTCGAATTCAGTAGCAGGTTCTTTTTCTGTTTCGATTTCTTCTTTTTTCTTTTCATTCTTCTTCTTTTTTTCTTCATCGGTACCCTCTATTGGTTTGGGTACATCAGCAGCAGTTTCTGTCTTGTTCCTTGTATCTTCTTTGGCTTTTGTCATTCGTTGGTATTCAAAATCTGGGTCATGTGCTTGTTTTCTTGACTTTTGTTTGATTCTCTTGACCATTGATCTTTGTTGGGGACTGCTAGTTTTTTTGGCAAACATTTCCTTCAATTGATTTTCTTTTTTACGCAATTCAGCCATGAATTTTTGTTCCATTTCTTGCATTTGTGCTCCCATGGCTGATATGAGCTTGTCCTTGTCGTCCTCTTTGGTTGATGTTTGTGCTTGGTCATGACCTATAAAAATGTTGGATTGTGTTTTGGTTAGTTTAATTAAATTTTGGGGTTTGCTTCAGTATTAGACAAGAGTTTACCTTGTGCATGAAATGTGTCAGATTTCTCTTGGAGTTCTTCTTGTTGTTCTGTCCTTTGTTCTTCTTGTTGTTTTGCTTGTTTTTTTTTTCATGTTGTTGTTGTTGGTCTGTCAGTTATTGTTCATTGACTTTTTGTTGTTGGTTTGTTTGTTGTTCTTCTTGTTCTTGTTGTTGGTCTTCTTCTTCATCTGTGTCTTCTTGTTGATCACCTTTTTCTTCTTCTCTTTCTTCTGCTTCATCATTGTCTTGTTGTTCATCAGCTTCTTCTTCTTCTTCTTCTTCTTCTTCTTCATCAGTCACTTGTTTTTTTTCATTATCACTCTCTTCTTCTTGTTCATCACTTTCTGGTTCTTCTTGTGGTTTTTGCTTTCTTTTTTTTTTTTTTGTTCTTCTTGTTCTGATTCTGATTCTGATTCTGATTCTGATTCTAATTAATGTTCTTCTTCAAGAAAGTCATCATCATCACTGTCTATAAGTCTTCTTTTTTTTTTGTTGCTTTTGTTTGTTTTTTTCGCTTATTGTCCTTTTTGTGGTCATGTTTCTTTGCTGAAGAGTCTATTGATGTGCTTTGATTGATATACAATAACTGTATTTCTTGTTCAGTTGGGGTTAAAGCACTTTGGTCAACCTGCATTGGAACAATGTGGCATATATCAGTAATACTGTAAAATTGGTCAGTTTCATAATATGAGTTGTACTGTGAGTAATGTGGGTTGTGTCGAAATATGTTGTTTGAAATTGAAAAATTTTACAGTTTCATAATATGAGTGATGTTAAATAGATTTGAGCGTTTAAATTGTAAAATTTTGCAGTTTCATAGCATGAGTGATGTTAAATAAGTGTGTGCTTTGAAACTACAAACTTTTACAGTTTCATAATATGATTTGTACTGTGAATAATGTGAGTTAAGTGTTGAATATATGTTGTTTGAAACTGAAGAATTTGACAGTTTCATAACATGATTTTTACTATAATGACTGTAAAAGGAGTGTTGAATAGATTTGTGCTATGATAGTATAGAAGAGTTTGAATACCTTTTCAAAGTGAGCAAGGCTGATGTGTTTCCACTTGGAGTACATTTTGCCAAGGTTCCATTTCATAAACCTTGGGAAGCCTTCTTTGTTGGATGGTCGGAGGAGTTTACTGTACTCACAGTACCAGTACTGTAAAAAAAAATTGAAATATGTTAGATAGTTAGAAATTGGTGGATGTTTGATATTTTTGTGTGAAGTAGTTGAGTAATGTGTTTACCAAAAGTAACATGACGCATTCAGTGACATGCCTTGGGTTGTTGTTTACATTTGCCATTAAATTCATCAGTGTGTCTTTTATTGCCTCAACCCAATTGTACTTCTTGATGTTGTTGAGATTGTCAAGATAGTTGAGAAAACTCCAACTGAGTGTATGGCCTGTTGTAGGCATGAGAAGTTTCAAGCACAAGTAAAGGGTGATGACCCTTGCAAGATCTTGATGATCATTGGTTGATTTTCCTTTTTTTGTTTGTTGCAACATTTTAGTCAAAGACTTGCCATCCAATCTCTTTACTGATTTGCGTATTTGTTTGTAAAATGCAAGCTCAAAATCCTTTGGTCTTGCATAGGATTTGGTGGTGATGCTGTCTTCTCCACAGTCGATACCAAAAATGAGCTTGATATCACTGTTTTTGAGTTTCATTTCCTTTTTACCAAGTATAAATGCTCTTTTTCTTTTGTTGTAGAGTGTTGTCATTTTTGCTACAATGGAATTGTAGCATCTGCACCAAGAGGCCTTCAGTTGTGTTGATGAGAGAACATTTATAATGGGCCAAAAAGGGGTTTTTTTCCAGCTCTGTTTGTTGGGCTTTTGTGAATTTGACCCCCTTCAACAGTTTGATTACTGTTCCAATGTTGGAACGGTAATTAAACTGTTGGACTCTCTTTGTAGGGACTGCTGTTTTTTTCCCTTTTGATGCCTTGGTTTTTGTTTTGGGAGTTGATTGGCTTTCTTGAAGCTTTCTTTTTTTGGTTGGAGGAGCTTCTTTTTTTTGTTGGCTTTCTTTTATTTGTTTTTGTTATGGTTGGAGGTGTGGTTGGTGTTTGTTGTGTGGGTGAGGTCTGTGGTGTAGTTCTTGAGCTTTTTCTTGTAGGTAGTGTGGTTGTTTTGTGGGTTTTTTGGTGGTGTTTGGTTGTTTTTTGTTGTAGTGGTTGGGTTTTTTGTGGAGGGGGAGATGTTGGTGGCTTTTCAGTGGATACAGGCGAAGGACTATCAAAAGGGGAGATACTTAAATCCCTAATTGGATTTTTGGGCATATGGGTTTGTTTCTTCCAATATCTTTCAACAGCTATTTCTGAAAAAATGAAACTGACAACAAGGCATGAGTAATATAGTGACAAAACTATAAAATTTTACAATTTTATATGCAGTTTAATATGAAGTTGTATCTATTTATTGTTAATAGTTACAAAATTGTATAATTTGATAGTTTGATTTGCACTTTATAATAAGTTACCTATTTGTTTTGAATAGTGATTAAACTGTGTAATTTTGCAGTTTCATTTGCAGTTTGAATAAATTTAGATATTTTACTTGTAGAGTGATGAAATGAAACTGTATGATGTTGCGGTTTTTATAAACAATATCAACAATAAGAACAGCCCATTGTATTTTGTAAACAACAACAATAACAACGAGAAGATTAAGTATTATTCAACGAAATGTAGTAACAATACGAAGAAGAAAAGCCAATATTGAACAACAAGAAGAAGCAAGAAAAACAAGAATAAGAATAAGGTGTTGAATGTGTAAAAACAGTGATTTATGTGTAAAAACAGTGGATTAGAATGTTTAAAAACAGGGGACTAGAATGTTTTAAAACAGGGGATTATATATAAAAGAGGGTTTATACATTTTGAAGTATATAAAATGTGTTTTACAAGGGTTTTTTTATGAAAGTGTTATTGAAACGGTATATACGAAATATGAAAAAATAATGGATAGGTGAAGAGAAATATTACTTTTTTTTCCCCATTTCTGTGAATCGGAAGTCAAAAACTATGAAATTTGTTTAGAGTGGTGATGGTTCTTTGTGTTGTTGAGAGTCGCCGATTGGAGAATATGAATGGCTTGGTGTTGTGTTGAAGATGAACGGTTTCGTTTTGTGGTTAGGGCAGGATTTCAGAGGGAATGGAGTTGAACGGAGGAGAGATGAAGGACTGAGAATGCGATCTCGAGAGGCGGAGATGTGATAGTGTACTGATCAGACTGAGATGATCGTGGGTGATGGCTGCGCGCATGTAAATTGGATGATATATTGTGGGTATTTTCGTCTGATTGATAATTTGAGAACTTAATGGAGTATGAAATTTGTTTTGGGCCTAAATGGGGCATGATATGTTGGGCTTGGACCTTTGGGTCAGTTCCCTCTAAAATATATACAAAATGTTGGTGATCCTGGAATGAAAAACACTACATACACATATAAAATATTGATGGTCCAAAATAAGCCCCCTAATTTTTTTTACCTTATTTCTTTATCAGATTTTAGTGGAATAAATAAATTTGTCATAATTTTTTTTTTATCTTATTTGTTTGTTAGATTTTAGTGGAATAAACAATTAATTCAATCTTAATCACACTCATACACAACATATTCAATAAACAACAATGCAATCACACTCAACTACACTTATAAACAACATATTCAATAAACAACAATTAATTCAATACATATCTAATACATTTTAATTGAATAAAGTTTTCCTAATTTTGGAAACTTTTTTTTTTTTTCTTCTTTGTATGAATACATTTTGATACATATTTTGGTATCAATCAATGATAGTGATACCAAATAGGATGATTTTTTTTTTCTTTGTAAATATAAATCTCTATTTTTGTTTCACCTTAAACTCCTAAAAACTCAGGACTGACCCTAGAGGTTATAAGAATTAGGAAAGAGGTCAAAGCTAATAGTATAGTAATAAAAAATACGAGAAATTGATGGGTAAAAAATGAGGAAATACAGTAGCAAAATAAATTCATAATTAATAAGAAAGGTAATTTAGTAAATTGACAGTAATATTATGGGGTGTTTGGGAAAGATTTTTTTGACTTTTGTGGTTAAAATTCACAAAAGAATCAAATAGGTTAAAATAATCAATAAGATAAAATGACACATCAAATTCATAATCATTTCACTTTTTTTTTTTTACAAACATCACATCTTACTACAAAAAAATCTAACTATATTCTCAAATACAAAAATTATAATCTATTAAAATAGTCAAAAACTAAAATAACCTACTAAAATAACAACTTTCAAAACACCCACTATATTAGACAATAATTAAGTAAAATTTGCTAAAAAAATTGATGTATATTGAAAAAATAATTGCAAGATTTTTGTAATTTTGATAAAGAAATTTGAATTTATTTTCAAACAATAATTGAACGATGAGATAATGAAAAAAAGGGTAAATTACATTGACACCTCATGAGATTTATGTTTATTACAGTTTCTCTTATCATTTTTTTGAAAATTACATTCATTTCCCTGAGGTTTAAAGTTTCATTACAGATTATTTCCTCCAACAATTTAATTTTTTTAAATACCAATTTTGCCCTCACTAGGTAAATTACATTGACACCTCTCACATTTTAGAAATTACAATCCCCTTCCCAAGGTTTAAAGTAGTATTACCAATTACCCGATCGGTTAGTATTAGTTGAAAAGAAAAAATAATTGAAAAAAAAAATTAATTGGAAAAAAAATTAATTAAAAAAAAAATTTGTTAGTTAAAATTTTAAATTTATGTTTAAAAACCAACGTAAACTCATTATTTGAATTTACGTTTTTTCCTCAAATTTACAAACTGAGACAACCATTTATAAATCAAAAAAATTATCAAATAAGTTTTTATGACAGTTTTTAAAATTTTTGTAAATATAAATTGAAAACTGAAAATGAAATGGTTACCAAACAGGTCTTAGATGGTAAAAATATCATAAAATTAACAAATAATTAAATAAGTTACTAACGTAAGAAATGACTTATCAAAATATTCTCAGGCTATGTATGGTTTGATTTTTAGAATTTTTTTAAAAAAATTAAAAAATAATTTGGTTAAGAAATAAAAAATAAAAAATAATTATCATTTTTATATAATTTTTATCTTTCAAGTGTAATAAACATAAATCTCAAGGGTTGCCAGTGTAATTTTTATCTTACATTGGTTTTTAATCAGAAATTTAAAAATTTGACTAACAAATTTTTTTTTCAAATAATTTTTTTTTCGACTAATACTAATCGATGGGGCAATTGATAATACTACTTTAAACCTTGTGGAGGGAATTATAATTTCTAAAATGTGAGGGAATGCCAATTTAATTTACCCAATAAGAGTAAAATTGGTATTTAAAAAAATTAAATTGTTGAAGAGAATAATTTGTAATGAAACTTTAAATCTCAATAAAAGAGATATAATTTTCAAAAGGTGGGAAGAACTATAATAAACATAAAGCTCCGGGTGTCAATGTAATTTTCCCATGAAAAAAAATTACAAAATCATAGGAGGATGAAGATAAGGATGAAGACGAGTCTGATTAGGATTGATATTGCATATCCTTCGCGTATGAGCCGCGTGAGGAGGCATGTGAAGGAAGTGACCGATGCGTATTTGCTATATCCTTCACTCATATCTCTCCCTCTCTCTGAACACGGAGAACAACAGATGTGGCGCTCGATTGGGACCTAGGCTGTTAGCAACTGACCGATGTTTATTTGCAATATTTGAAAATGTACAGGACACACACAGACACAGACACAGACACAGACACAGACAGAGAGATGAATAAAGATGATTGATAACATAACAGGTTGTTTGTGTGTAGTTTAGTTTGTCCGTTACTTTCAACAACAGGTAGGTTGGTCCGATGGCAATGGAGCCCGAATTTGGAATTGCTACTCCGCGAAACCCTTCTCAGGTTTGATTGAGCCTCTCTTCCCGAATTATTTTTATCATTTCTCTGCATTCCATAGTTTGATTTGTTTTCTTTAATTCTTTATTACCTTCTACTGCTGTCTATTTTGTTGGGTTGGGTTGGGTTGGGTTGGGTTGATTTATGCTTGTATTCGTTTGTTTAGATCTTGCATCTCTGCAAAGAAAATAGAACATTTGGTAAAAGTGAATGATGCACAATCTAAAATTTTCCAATTTTTTTCTCCACAATACAACATCCAAATCCAAACATAACAATAGGGTTTAATGCTTGTTTACAACCAACCTTTATTTTTCACCTTCTCAGAAAACGTCATATTGTTCCACGGGGTCACTAACGATACACCCTAATCGTTTCAGATGACATTTTGCCCCTTCTGCTAGTTGTTCCAATTTAAAATGCAAATTCAATTCTAATTATTTCTTAACAAATTCTTTGAGTTTGAATTTCTGTTGTTTTTATTTTTAAATTTTCCAGAGTTGACATTAGAAAGGAGAAAGTAAGCATTTCTAAGCTTGCCTAAGAATTACGAGACTTGCCATGAAGTTTGAATCACTTAGCTGATATTGCAGAAATGCATGAGTAATCTTTACAACCAATTATTCTGAGTGACTACTCAGCAAATGTATGACATCTTAGTGGCCTTGACCTTTTTGGCTTTTACAAATTGAAGTTAGGGTTCTTATAGGATCCCCTTAATATATATATATATATATACACGTATTTTATAGACAACATATGGGGTTGTCACACTTTTTATTCATTAGGTCAACTTCTTGTTGGTTGGGATCTGACTGTTGTCTCTAGGCTCATCAGTTTGTCATCACATTTGGATTTATTTGGTTAGCTGGTAGCACAATTTATTTATTTATGCACACAGTTAGAATGCTTGCACTGGAACAGGGTGGATGGTACCATTGTGTTTCATGTTGTATGCTTATGCTGCAAAAGTTTTGTTTTAAACATTGTCAATTCTAAACTTTGACATGTGCAGGGTATAAATTCAATAAGGGAATCTGCACAAGTCCAGTTTTGTTGTCACTACTTTTAGGACCGACCTTGAGTTTTATGGGGTCCTAGGTAAACTTTTAAGATTGGATAAAATCAAATTATCCACAATTTTTTTAAATAAATTTGTTAAGAGATTATAACATAAATTAAAATTTTGTTATAAATTTCTTTCTAGCATGCTTAGGGATGGTAACAAGGGTGGCCATTAGTTCAATGGTAAAATCTTGGCCTAATAACCTTGAGGTTATGGGTTCAAGTCACAGGGTAACCACTTTGTGCACTATGCTAAAGGTTAGATGTATACTCAATCTTTCCCCTCCCAAACACACATTAATGTGTATTAATTGGGCGTTGTTATGCTTAGGGATGGTAACGGGTCGGGTTTTTATTGGGTTTTGCACGCGAATTGTTGATTTTAAACTCAACTATTTTACTAATACAATTTAATATTTTACTCTAACCCTAACAACTTTAACCTACCTACCCCTATACTTTACCCGACGCAATCAATACTGTCCCAAACCTTTTTTTTATTCAAATCGGGTTGGAATAAATACAATCAGGTCGGGAAACCCCAAGGGGTTTGCCTGGTGGCAAGGCCCCTGGGTCTTGGGGGGTGTGCTCCCTCTAAGGTTCAGGGGATCGTGCCAATAAAATAAAAATAAAAAAATACAATCAGGTCGGGTAATTTTGCCATGCAATTTTCTATTAATACAAGTTGTTTAAGAAATTCTCTTGCAATTAATTCTAACTCTCCTAAAGTTCCTATTTGTTTTAAGCCATGAATTTAAATTTTTTTGGCTTTTTCAGGGTTTTCTATCCTAAAACAATTAATATTAACTCTCCTAAAATTCCTATTTGTTTTTGGCTTTTTGGTGGCCTACACCCATGGCCAGGCATGCTAGTTTTAGCATTAAATTGCAATTCTAAGTCTTTTTATTATTTTTGACTAGTGTATGCCCATGCCTAAAGGCACGGTATAAATAATGTTGGGATTAAAATGCAGTTGTAATTTATACATATTATGTTGAAATTTATGAAATCTGTGTCATTTTTTTGATAAAGATACTAAGAAAATATAAAGAAATATTATTTTTCTTAAAGAACTTGTAACAATTTTACTTGTACTACACGCTGTAATATTCTCAAGACACAGAAAAGGAGAAAAAAAACTCACACACAAATATTATTGTCAACTCGAATTGCTACGGAATTTGTTTCCAAATGGAAACCAAGCACCCTATAACGAACAAATAACTTAAACTAATAATAATAATAAATCAACTATTAATAGGTACCAAAGGATATAGTTCAAATTTATCACAATTTTAGCAATAAAACAAACTAATTAATCTAATTACAAATCTAATTAATTAAATCCAGCATGATTAATTACAAATCTAATTAATTAAAGTTTCTAGCAACTTTTCCTATGGTTTCAACATATCCGGCATAACTAACTAATTAAAATACCTGTTTGGGATAACATCTCTACCAAAACCAAGACACTGAAACAGAGCCAGCAACCCACAACCCTAATCTTCTCCATTGTCGCCATTGAAGTTGTTGCACCCTATGAAGCAGATCACATAATGGTGCTTAAAGATGGAGCAGAAAAAATATAAAGAGATAGATTAATGGTGCCTGAACAAATAATCCAAGTCAATTAAGAAAAATAACAATTCAGAACATTAGCACTTGTTCTTGAGTACAAAACCCAATAAAAAAAAATAATTTTGATAAAAATACATTCATAATAGACCTTTCAGTCAAACCCAAAAATGACAATAACCAAAATTTCATTTTCTTTACTTTTGCTGCCACTTTCTCATCAACCAAACAGGACGGAAATATTTTTGTATAACTACATCTGATAAGTTTCTATGCTGATTAAAAAAAAAAAAAACAAACCCAAATAAAAGAGGGAAAGTGTGAGAGGGAGAGGGAGAGAGAGAGAAGGCAAAGATTTATTATCATATCAAAATCCAAAACCCAAATAAAAATCCTAGATTCTCACACCTTCTTCCAAAAAAAACAACAGGGAGTATAGCTTTCTGCCTTGGAGCTGTGTAGAGAGAGAGGAGGTAGAGATTGAGGCAGATGGTAGAAATCACCCCCTCTCAATGGTGCTATATTCTGTCAGAGCTATATTTCGGAAATCACCACCGGAGATTAAACTTCTAAAGAGACAAAGCTTGGTAGAAAGAGGAAGATGTGTGGTGGGAAGAAGAGGTGTGAGAGAGAATGGAGTTTTAAATTTTGAAATCAAAATCAGAGAGAGGGAGAGAGAGAAGATGTCTGTGTGAATTGATTCAATCTTGAGGGTAAGAATCGAAAAGCTAAATGTAAAACTGATCTGAAGCATTGGTATTCACTCAAAAAATCTGAACCATTGAAATGTCCAGGTAGGACAAATGAGAGTAAGACATTTTCAACCATTGGATTGAATAAATCTGATTGTGCATATTTTGACAGATAGACAAAAGTCTCATCAGGATTCAAAAATGTAGACACGGAAGAAATAATATTAGGATTAATCTTCTCCTGTCCAATCTTTTTATGTAGTACATGGAAAATTTATTCACAAAATAATTTCGGAGAAAATTATTCCCTTCTTATAGCATCACTATTATTCTTACCCAAGTTATCAATGTTTCTTGTTATAATTGAAGAGGTTGGTCTCATTTGAACTTCGGCTCAAATTAGAAAGGAATATAATCTCAGTGATTGGTAACCAAGTTGACAATGTCCAACAGTGCAAAAAACAAAGTTGCACTTTAAATAATGTTATGTGCTCTCTAAGAAACATATAGTGCAATTTTGGCTTGTTCAAATTCAACTAAACAAAGTTCTGATCAAAAAGAAAAAATAAATTCAACTAAACAAAGTTGACAAAAAAGAAAAAAATGGTCCAATAATGGTTATGAAGGCCTTTCTTAGGAAGTGTGTATTGTGGGAAATCAGAAATCAACTTTGTGTGCCACTTCAATGCACTCATATAAAACATCTTAATTCATAAACAAAAATGAAAGAAAATATAAATAAAAACAAATGGAAGACAAACAAACAAATTTAAACAGTAAAGTGGAAAACTCATTGTCCTCAAAGAATTATAGATTTTTTGAGTCTTTCTATAACAAATGTAGATAATTGGAGCGCATTTTGGGCGGAAATGAAAGGCATCTCAACCGTTGAATTTTGGATGGAACAATCTAAATCATTGAAACAAAATGAATCTCTGATAAAAAATCCCATGCTTAAGTGAATAAAAAGAAGAAAAAAAAAATTTAAAAGAGGAGGAAAATATAAAATATAAAAAAATAACAATAAAAATGATAGAATTTGGAAATTTGAATTTAATTCGACACCAAGAAACAAAAAATTAGCAATGCTAATCAACAACCATAAAAAAATCTTTTTAATGTTTTTTTTAATAACCTTAAACAAAATTAACCGTATATGACAGTTAAATATTTTTTCCAAATCACTTGGTAGCAAATCTATATAATCACAAAAGATTAAACAAAAGAATATAGGTCTAAAAACTAATTCCATTTAATCCAATAACAATAAAAAATGATAAAATTCTATTTTGAACTAACCCAAAATTACAGAAAGAGGATACCATAAACTAATAATTAGCCAAAGGAAACTCAACAAAAATAAAATAAAATAAAATAAAAATTTGAGGCTAAAAAATATTTATGAACTATTTCCTCCACTTACTCACCAACCAAACATGACAGAATTTTTTTGGTAAAAGCTACTGATTTATGGACTAATAAATATTTATAGCGATTCAAAAAAGTCTTCAAAATTAAAACAAACAAAAAATAAATATTACACTCACTGTGTAATTCCATTCCATGTGAAACAGGTCCATACTCTCACACTATTTAATTTCATTTTTAGAATTTATTTATTTTTAAATTTGACAAAAATAAAACTCAAACAAATATTTTCAAAATTTTAAAAAAATATTTATGATCCAAAAATAGAAAATCTTAGAAAGTTTTTAGAAAATCTTAAGCTCAAACTCAATGATTTAACACAAATCAAACTCTAGTATAGAAACAAAACAAATCTGATTGTTGAGTACAAACAAAACAAATATGAAATCTATATAATATGACCGACACTTTGTTTTTGGTCCGGCGGGGCAATCCTCTGAATTTTTTTTTTTTAATTTTAAAATTAAAATTAAACAAAGTGATGATGAAAATGTGAATTAATCAAAAAAAAAAAAAAAAAAAAAAGAAGAACAAATCAAACTCTAGCATAGAAACAAAACAAATCTGAAATCTATATAAACAAATCCAACACTCTGTTTTTCTTTCTGTGAGTGAAGCAAAAAGAAAAAAAAGAAAACAAAAATAATTCAAATCCAAATTGATTGGTCTCATCTTCTCATATATCTGATCGACCAATTTTGAGAGCAAAAGATTGGTCTCTTCGAGCAAGTACGCAATCGCCGAATTGCTCAAACCACACTCATTCAAATCCAAATTGATTTTATCATCTGAAACCTCTTTGTATACTTGAACAAACCCTCCATCTCTACGCGTAAGGCATTAACTCGAGCCTCTCTGTCTTCTGTGGTTAATGTATGGACCAGTGAAGAAGAAGAAGAAGCTCTCTTCCTCTTCTTGAGAGACTTGGTCGCACTGTTTTCGTGATCTAGGTTGCTGTTCATTTTCTTCGATTCATCAGCATCGACGACCATTGGATCTTCCATTGAACCCTGACTTTGCATGTACACTCTCAAACACAACACCAATCGACGAAAAACCTGAACAACAACAACCAATCTGAAATCTATATAAACAAATCCAACACTCTGTTTTTTAGAGAGGCGAATCAGGAGGGCGAGAGAAGAGAGTCCGTGGTCGGTGGTCGAAAGAAGAGAGGAGAGCAAGAGGCGAGGAGAGGTGGTCGGTAGTTGGTGAGTGGCGTTGTTGTCGCGAGAGGAGAGGGAGAAAGAGAAGAGCGTATGAAAGAGAGAGAAGGGATATCTTTGAAATGAGAAAGAGGGGGGATTTGGGCAGAGATGAAAGAGGAGAGAGGAAGAGCAAGGCTAAATCTGGACCATCCAGAGTGAATAACAATATTGATCTTAACCATTGAAATGTCCTTGTAGGACAAATGAGAATGAGACATTTTTAACCCTTGGATTGAAGCAATCTAATGATACACATTTTGACACATAGACATTTTCAATTTTGAATTCAAAATCAGCCTTCCATTGTTATATAGATATATGCTGTGGCAATATGAAGTCTATGGTTTTGCATTTATCAATGCACTAGTCCATCACGTCATTTTCAAGTATTTTACACCATGCAGACTGTATTTCACATCTACCAAGCTGATGAATGCTGCATACATATTAGGGACAAGGAAAAGTGTGCCGAACCTGCATCTTATGCATAGTTAACTGATTTTGAAGACCAACATCATGGACTAATGGGGAGTCAAACATAATTAGTGTGTTTGGTTTGAGTTTTTTTGATTAAGTTTTTTGAAAACTGAGTTTTTTGGTTTTCGTGTTTTTTTTGTTTTTAGTGAATATTTTTAAAATTTTAAACATTTTTTTTTACTTTTTTAGATGTACCTTACTTAGATGTATCTAAAAAGTAAAAAAAAAAATTGTGAAAAATATTTCAAAAAATTAAATACATAAAAATACAAAAAAATGTACTGAATTCTCGTATTTTTTTTTGTATTTTTGATATTTAGTGAATTTTTAAAAGGTTTTTTTCACATTTTTTTTACTTTTTAGGTATATTTATGTTAGGTATGTCTAAAAATTGAAAAAATTGCTTAAAATATTAAAAAAATTCAGTAAAAACAAAAAAAATACGGAAAACAAGAAAGTAGAATTTTTTGAAAAGTGTTTTTGGAAAACTCTAACCAAGCATATTGAATAGTATCTCAAGTTGATGACGGAATCTTATGTTTTGAGGTGACAAACCTTATTTGCATGCATGCACCATAGCATGTTACTGATTCAATTCACTTAGGATTATCATTATCTTGTTCCATGAACAAATGGGGAAGCCAGAAGTGGCTCCTTCTTGTATCTTTTGTCTGCCAGTGATAAGCTTGAGTAAGCTAAAGTAGGATTATATTAGAACCAAAATTACTTACTATGTTTTAGAATCTAAATGTATAAGAGTAGAAATGAGTGAAATTGTTAATAATGATGATGAACAAATACCAAACAACAACCATTTTCAGTATCTTGAAATGCTTGTTCCTATGGCGTAGAGATTGATTTTGACATTTTTTTTAATGGAATTAGAGTAGAATGGACATAGTAGCGTGCATTAGGTGTCTTGTGTGATCATCAGCAAATAAAAGAGGGAACAAGGTTAGGTGCCTACGAGCTCAACCATGCTTTGTACTAAATCCACTGGGTTAGCAAGGTACCTGTTTATGAAACGACTGTAAATGGATTAGCGCAATGAGAATGAGTATTGAGACAAGAAAGATAGGGTAAGCAACAAAGGCATTTTGAAAAACTTAAAGGTAACACGAATGTATGAGAGAAGCTTACAACTTCTGAAGAAATGGCCCTAGATGAGTTGCATGATGAGAAAGTACAGGGCTCATAAAAAAAAAAAAATTGATGAGAAAGGATGGATCGTCACCAACACATACAAGCCATGTGCACTGGTAATCCCAGGAAAAATCAAACCTGAGATGTCTGGTCACTGGCCAACTTACCTTTCTTGGATTTCCCTGTTATGTCTTGTCTGCAATATCTATGGTTTAATGTCATATTAATGTGAACAGTTTATCATGTTTGAACAATGCATCAATCCAATGAGTTTTGAACTTGAACTGAACTTAATATATGTGGCCTTGCAGTTTTCATTGGTGAATCTCTCGAGGAATCTAATGCTAGCATACCAAAGCTTTGGTGTGGTATATGGAGACTTGAGCACTTCACCTCTTTATGTTTTTAAAAGCACATTCATAGGGAAGTTGCAGAATCACCAGGATGAGGATGCAATATTTGGTGCATTTTCATTAATTTTTTGGACCCTGACGTTAATTCCTTTGCTCAAATATGTGTTATTGGTATTGAGTGCCGATGATAATGGCGAAGGTGTGCCTAGACTTTCTTTTAATGAAATGCTCATTGATTAGGTTTGTCTCTGCTTATATTTTACCAAATCTAATTTAATTCATATCAGGTGGGACATTTGCTCTTTACTCGCTGCTCTGCAGGCATGCAAAGTTTAGTTTACTTCCCAATCAACAAGCGGCTGATGAGGAGCTGTCTGCTTACAGATATGGCCCCTCAAGACAGGGTCCAGGTTCTTCATCACTGAAGAGATTTCTTGAAAAGCATAAAAAATTACGGACATCTCTACTTATTGTGGTGTTATTGGGGGCTTGCATGGTCATAGGTGATGGTGTGATTACTTCTGCAATTTCAGGTAACTTAATCTTAAGTCATTTATGTTTTCAAGTGGAATAAACTGCAATTTCTTACATATTATTATCATCCACAGTTTGGCTTTTGTAGTTGAATCCATGAATTTATATTTCCTAAATTGCTTTGCAAATCTACATTTTGAATTCTAATTTGTTTCACCAGTGGGACAATAAGCAAAAGTAATTGATGTTATATTTCGTTGTTTTTAATTTTTAATTTAATTTTTTTATATTTCTGTGTTTTTGAACTGTACCGATCACCCAACTCACACGTTATGATGTGTCAATTCCGCTTATCATGCGATTCTGTTGGTCTGACAAACTTGCCATAGGTTATGCACCAAAACCACTTACTGCAATACTTGTCCTACATTGTAATTGTATCATTAGATGGTTGGGTCTTCTGGGTTCACCTTGCTGCCTATTCTGGTTGTGGAAATAATTTTATCTCCCAAATATAGGATTTTATCTGCTGAATGTTCTGTTAGTAGCGTTTTCCTTTTTGCATGCGGTTTTATTTAGAGACTTAGATTTTCAATGGTTTGTTATTCTTGGTTTCTTTGAGAAATATGGAAGTGCAGAACCCGTGTCTTTTTGAATTTTCTTGTGGATCAAAGAGGTCTAACATTGGGCTCATGTTTTTTTTATTGCAGTTCTGTCATCAGTATCAGGGCTTCAAGTTACTGAACATAAGTTGACCGATGGTAAGGTGTTGATTCAGTTTTAGTTTCACTATTTATATCTGTTCACAATCTAACTGGGATTTCCATGTGCTGACTTTGTTTTTCTTATTGTTTGTGCTACTTTTTATATGTAGGTGAATTGGTATTGCTTGCCTGTGTCATATTGGTTGGACTATTTGCATTGCAGCATTATGGCACTCACAGGGTAGCTTTTGTGTTTGCTCCAATTGTTATTATCTGGTTGATATCAATTTTTTCCGTTGGGCTGTACAACACTATACATTGGAACCCAAAAATTGTACTTGCAATTTCTCCACATTATATTGTGAAGTTCTTTAGTGAGACTGGTAAAGAAGGATGGGTTTCGCTTGGAGGGATCCTTCTATGCATAACAGGTATGTTGGAACTGTGCACTAATGACTTGTTTCAGGTTTACAGATATGCTTAGTATTGCAGGTATGGAAAAATGAAGTTTAGTTTTTCTTCTCTCTTTTTTTGGTTAAAACAGTTTAGTCATTTTCACGAATCTAGAGAGTGGTTAGTATTTGTTATACATATACAATTCATTACTTCATAAAACTAAGAATACTGATTGTCCTTCCTTGAATTGTGCCTCCTAATCGCCGAGCTTTGTTGGGCTTGTCAGGTACTGAAGCTATGTTTGCAGATCTTGGCCACTTCACTTCCTTGTCCATAAGGGTAAGTCCTAATCTGATCTGTATTCTGGAAATAGGAATTACTGAGGCCAGATGTTGATAACAATAATGGGTCACTGGTAGTGGTATTCTGATGCTTGGTTGAGGACCCACCATATTTTCCAGTCCTGTTAGGTCTCAAATGCGTTATTTTATTGTTTAGTCTATTGCATTGTGTGGAGAGCAGAAACTAAAGTTTGAAACAGGTAATATAGGTCAAGCATTACCACTGCTGCTGGTTCTCTTATTATTATTATTTTTGCATTCAGTTATTACTATCTCACATAAATCCTGGAGAATTGGAGGTTAGTGGCTTTACTATGAACGAGGGGAATGGATGAGTTGTTAAAATGTGAACTCTGTGAATTAGTATATTGTCTTTTGTTTTAAAAAGAAGTGTCGTGGATATTTTTGGAAGAATACAGGGAATGTCTACAAAATGTCATATATCAAGCATTTCCTCTACTGCTGGTTCTATACTCCAACCGTGGTTTGCAGGCCTCACATGTCTAAACACTAGAGGCATGGCATGTGCGCAGAGCATGGATATTTTTGGAAGAATACAGGGAATGTCTACAAAATGTCATATATAAAGCATTTCCTTTTTCTTTTTTCTTCTTTTTTTTTTTTTTTGTGTGTGTGCTTGTGTGGCATTCAGTTATTACTTTATCAAATCAATCCTGGAGAATTTGATGCTAGTGGAGTTGCTATAATGAGGTGAATGGATAAGGTGTTAAAATGTGAATTCCATGAAATTAGTATATTGTCTTCATAGATACTTCCTACGCTGCTGGGTGTCGTTAACATGTAGGCAGGGATATGTACCTTACATGTCATTATTGGAAGTTGCACGTAGCCTTCAGGGACATGTGTAGGTCCATGTGTTTGGTCATAAACAGAACTACATTGAAGGAATTGCGTGCATCTCGTATATGCCCCCATCCTAAAAATCAAGCCTGCCGAACTTACACCCATTGAACTGTTCCATCTCTTCCCCATTCTCTCTTAGCTTGACTGTTCCATCTCTTCCCCAGTCCTCCTCTGGATGACGTGTTCTAGCACTCTCCGGTGAACTTCTGATCCCTATCAGCCCAATCACATTCGTCTCTTTTAAAAAGAGCTGACATGGATATTTTTTGAAGAATACATGTAATGCCTAAAACATTGTGCCCTGTGTATATAAATTGTATGGACATCATATAATTTACTACAATAGTTTAATTATGTACAGTTAGTGATCTGAACATTCTTCTTATCTGTGCAGCTTGCATTTGCATTTGTTGTATACCCCTGCTTGGTTGTGCAATACATGGGCCAGGCTGCTTTCCTGTCTAAAAATACCTCATCCATTCCTAACAGCTTCTATGACTCAATACCTGGTTTGTTCATTTTCACCACACTTGGAACTTTGAACATTTTGTTGATGAAGCCAAATTTTGTCTTGATCTTCTTTTGATCGTTGGTTATCTTGCAGATGCTGTATTTTGGCCTGTCTTCATTATTGCTACTCTAGCAGCTATTGTTGGAAGTCAAGCTATCATCACTGCAACCTTCTCCATTATCAAGCAATGCCATGCCCTTGGTTGCTTTCCGCGAGTCAAGGTTGTGCACACCTCAAAAAATATTTATGGGCAGATATATATACCAGAAATTAACTGGATCCTCATGATCATTACTCTTGCTATAACAATTGGGTTCCAGGATACAACTTTAATTGGAAATGCTTATGGTAAGAATCAATTTGGGAATTGCATGATCTCTCTCTTTCTCGTAAATCTTTGAGCATTATATTGATCTTGCATATAGCTTATTTATATTTCCAAAACTAGTTTTCCAAGTCTTGCTTTATTTATTAATGTCATCTTCATATTTCTGTTTCATAATCTGACCTGTGCACACACAAACACATAGGACACATGCAATGTATAGACATAAGCATGTGTCACAGATATGGAGACCTGAATGATGCTGTCTATTTTGGCCCCAATTAAAAGAAAAAGAAAAAATGCATCAAAAAGAGAAGAAATGTGGACATACATGTAAGCATGTGCTACATAAACAGACATTGCACTCTAGCTCTCCGACCCCACCCTAAAAGCATGTGTCACAGGACACATATATAGAGACCTGAATGACCCATTTGCCCCCAATTAAAAGAAAAAACCCACATCAAAAGGAGGAATAAGAAACGTCTTGACATACATGTAAGCATGTGCTATACAAGCTGACATTGCACTCTTTGTTGAAAAAAAAGAAGACATTGCACTCTAGCTTTTGCTTTTGCTTTTGCTCTACCACTCCCACAGACAAAACAAATAATAAAAAAAAAAAGAAGTAGAAAGTATTAGATCACGATGTGCATACTTGCGAGCTGCACAGAAACACTTATTTCTAGCTTTTGCTTTTGTTCTGTCAAAAAAATGAAAAATGAAATTTATAAGGGTAAATTACACTAACCTCCATTGAGGTTTCTAACAAATACATGGACCTCCCTTGTAGTTTCAATAATTACAAAAACCTCCCCTATTTTAACTAACAATATCAAGATTTTTCCAATCCGTTAGTTTTGCACAAACGACATTACTTGTCTATACAAAATGACCATATTACCCTTTAATTTAAGTGTGAAAAGACTAAATACCCTACAAAGTATGTTGTTTTACTTTTTTAACCCAAGCCACCATCCATAACTTCTCTATTTCTTTCTTTTCTTTCATTGTCCTGTTTCTTTCATATCTCTCCTTCTCCTTCTCTATCTTCCTAACAGTGAAATCAAACCCTATTCTCTCACCACACCCAACCTAACCCACCCTCTCCAAACAAACTCTACAATCGGACTACCACCAATACTTGTTTCCCCTTTTCTGCAATCGAACAACCACTGTAGAGTATGGTTCTAAATCGCACAGATCCAAACCAAACCCACAGAGGTAATGGTGGGTATGGTTGTAATAGTGGAGGAAGAGATTGTGGCTGAGGTAAACGCAACGACAGTGGTTTCAAAGGCGAAAAGGGGTTGTGTTGCTAGATTGGTGTAAGAGATGGTAAGGGATGAGATTAAGCTTGCCTTTTACTCACTCCACAAATTCCCCCAGTTTTGGGAGTCCAAACAAGAGGTTTCAATTTCCAACTAGTCTTTGCTTTGCTGATATAATTTATTTGATTATTAGATTTTGATTTTGTATGGGAAAATTATTTGTTGGTGTTTGGCCAATTTTATGTTGTTCTTTATTTGATTTGTATGGATTAAAATAATGGAATCTAATATTTTTGTATTGTTTTTTATTACAAAATAACTTGGTACTTTTGTGATGAATAATATATGAATATCAAACCCACAGAGGTGATGGTGGGTATGGTTTTAATAGTGGAGGAAGAGGTTATGGCTGAGGTAAACGCAACAATGTTGGTTTCAAAGGTGGAAAGGGGTTATGCTGCTAGATTGGTGTAAGAGATGGTAAGGAATGAGATTAAGCTTGCCCCAGTTTTGGGAGTCAAGACAAGAGGTTTCAATTTCCAACTAGTCTCTGCTTTGCTGATATAATCTGTTTGATTGTTAGATTTTGATTTTGTTTGTGAAAATTATTTGGTGGTGTTTGGCTAATTTTATGTTTTTTATTTGATTTGTATGGATTAAAATAGTGGAATCTAATATTTTCGTATTGGTTTTTATTACAAAACAAACTAACACTTTTGTGATGAATAATATATGGAGTATTTTTTTTAACACCACCAAATCCACGATCACAGATTTGATGGTTGAATCGTGGTTATTGTAAGTTGTGGGTGGTGGCTTTGGGAGATGGGGTCACTTGGTAATTTTATGAATAAATGGTTGAGTGGTGGTTATTATAAGTTGTAGGTGGTGGCTATTCTGTGGTTTGTAACAGGAGCAATGTAGATAAGAAACAAGGTAGGACGAATAGAGGAGAGAGAGAAATAAGAGATGGATGGGTTCAAGACACTTAAGGGTATTATGGACATTTTAGTATTTATCTTTGATGACATCAGCATCTTCTGTTAGTTATATGAACGGCAGTCAAAAAATGGGGGAATCTTGATATTGTCAGTTAAAGTAGGGGAGGTTTCTGTAATTATTGAAATCACAAGGGAGGTTCCTGTATTTGTCAGAAACCTTAGGGGGGAGGTAAATGTAATTTACCCAATTTATAAATAAAAGAGAAATGTGAAGTTACTTGTAACTTCTAAGCACTCCTACACATATACACATGGATGCACACAAACGACCACACATTTGCACTCTATCTTGTCTATTGCTTGAAAATTTGTTAGATCATAAATATAGATTATACTGGTAACCGAACCAATTTACCATTAGGAATGTCCATTTGGGGAGCTCCAAGCTTCTTTGCATCTGCCATTCATATGACACAGGCAGGAGAAAAGCTTTGCCTTCCTTTCTCTGTGTCTTGTCAGTTTTTTATTGAGTGTCTTACCTTTCTGCTGTTTTGTTTGTTTTAAGGGATTATCTTTCTTATTGTCTGGTTTTTGATTCCCAGGTCTCGCTTGCATGACAGTTATGTTTATCACAACTGGTCTCATGGGACTTGTTGGACTCTTTGTCTGGCAGAGAAACATTATACTAGTTACAGCATTCCTTCTCCTTTTCGGGTTTATTGAGGGTGTCTACCTGTCATCTGCATTCATAAAAGTTCCTCAAGGCGGATGGGTCTCTCTCGTTCTTGCTTCTGTCTTTCTGGTTATCATGTGTGTCTGGCACTATGGAACCCGCAAGAAGTACAACTTTGATCTTCACAACAAAGTTCCTTTGAGATGGATACTTGGCCTGGGCCCTAGCCTTGGAATTGTCCGTGTGCCTGGAATAGGCCTCATATACTCAGAATTGGCGACAGGAGTGCCTGCAATCTTCTCTCACTTTGTGACAAATCTCCCAGCATTCCACACCGTATTGGTTTTTGTTTGTGTAAAATCTGTTCAGGTACCCTATGTCTCATCTGAGGAACGATTTCTTATTGGTCGCGTATGCCCAAGACCCTATCGGATGTACCGTTGCATTGTGAGGTATGGGTATAAAGACATTTCACGAGATGATGGAGACTTTGAGAACCAGCTCATCCAAAGTATAGCAGAGTTCATCCAGATGGAGGCTGTAGAACCAAGTTTATCGAGCTCAGACAATGCATCGTTTGATGGGAGGATGGCTGTCATAAGCAGCACCAGAACCATTGAATCAAACGCATGCCTAATAGTATCTGAGCAAGAGGATTTAGCTGCGAACAACTCAATCCAAAGTAGTAAATCTTTAACCCTCCAGAGTTTGCGATCGTCTTATGATGACGAAAGCCCGCAGATGAGGAGGCGCCAAGTGAGGTTTCAATTGCCACAAAGGCCTGGGATGGATCCATCGGTTAGAGAAGAGCTAATGGACTTGATCCAAGCAAAGGAAGCAGGGGTTGCCTATATAATGGGGCATTCTTACGTGAAGGCGAGGAGAACTTCATCATTTTTGAAAAAGTTTGTTATTGACATTGCATATTCATTTCTTCGTAAGAATTGCAGGGGCCCTGCTGTGGCGCTTCACATTCCCCACATTAGCCTTATTGAAGTTGGCATGACATATTATGTTTAGCGGTTTGATCATATTGTTGAAGGAAACTAGTCTCCGCAATGCTTTTTTGGCTATATTTCTTGAAAGAAAGAAAGGAAAAGACGCATGTTGTGGACAAAATTTCTTTGCCAAAGGGCAGTTGCATGGTCTCACTCTCACAATTTAGATGGACTCGAAGCTGCTCTACTGTTTTTTTGGCTTCTCTGTTTTGGTTGTTTTATCTTCATCTTCTGTATATAGGTAAGGCTTTGTTCACAATAAAGGACAGTTGAAGAAGAATGGGTATATTTCCAACTTGCGTTTTGTTTTTGTCGATTTGAAATAAATCTTCCGACTGCTTTCTAACTATTGTGATACATTTTCAGAGGGTGAGGTGTGTGTAGGTTTTGTTTAAATGTGTTGTTGCTCCATGAACCAATGTGTGCCAAAAGGTTTCTGGGTCAGGTTGGGGAAAATCTAGACATGAGCTGGGGTGCAGGTCGTGTACAAGGAGAGTGATATTCCCCACACGCGCGCGCACACACACACTCTCTCTCTCTCTCTCATGGTGGATTTATCCATGCGAAATGTAGGACTATGGGCACTGGCCTTGGGTGGGCATCGATCCGGCCAGGTTAGGTTGGGGCTAGGTTTGCACTCTATAGCAAAGCAAGGATATATGTATTATCTGAAGTTTGATTTGACTTGCTATTTTACTTAGGTGTCTTTTGGCAACTCAATATTTTAGTTTAAAAGTTAAAAAATTACTAAAAAAATTTAATAGCCAACAACTTATATGAAAATATCAAAGATATCTTTTTTTCTCTATTTTTTACACATTTTTGTAAAAAATTAAAAAGTCATTATAAACATATTAATTTTTTTATTTCATATTTTAACTAAACAATCAAAAAGTTACTAAAATAGATTGTTTCTAAACGAGATCCTAATCTAGCTATCAAGACTAACTCTAAAGTAACTTTCAAATTTCAAACCCACATAGATAACTTGTTATATATATGATTTTAAAATTTTGAAGGGCTATTAAATAAATTTAGGCCATTAAAAAAATTTATTTGTTATTTATTTTGAACCTTTTAACAAATGTTTGGATTTAAATTCTAAAAAAAAAAAACATATAATAATGCACATCCATTACATGAGTGTAAATAATTGTTGGTGTGTTATTGGCTTAACAATATTTCCAAAGGCAAGTACATACTAGAGAACTTCCCTGGGAATAATTTGACTTTCTATTGGTCCCGTTTGCATTCCATTATAGATTGTATATAAATAAACAGGAAGTGGTCCCGTCCAATCTTTAATTTAAACTCAAGGGCCCTGTTTAGACTTGTGGGATACATTACAAGTCTCATTTTCATGATTCAAATCGTTTATTTTGTCAAATAATTCGTATATTTCATTCATACAAAAAAATTAAGTTGAATAAGTTACGATCATCGGATCGATTTAATTTTTTTTTGTGATTGATATATATGAAATAGGCAACAAAATAAACAATTTGAATCATTAAAATAAGATCCGTGGTGAATCCACGGGCCCAACAGCCCCATCTATGTTCAATTAGTTCCTTAAGATGCTTCGCTTCTTTCAATTTCATAATAAGAAGTCAATTGGATCTTTGTTTTGTGCGCATGGATATCTTTCTTTTTCTCTTTAAAATAATTTCTGAGATGACATAATTTTTTTGTTGTTTTTCGAAAAAGGAAAGTAGCTCAACCTATTCAACGGTCTTGTACCGCCTTTGTTCATCCTGGCTCCAATTAAAAGTGTCAAATGCAAAGCCATCAGTTGGATCACCAACGCCATCCAACAACTGCATGATGGCATGTAAAGCTCCTCTCTCTCTCTCTCTCTCTCTCTCTCTGTCATATATATAATACAGAGAGAGATCATCATAAAAAAACACAAAATTGAAGTTAGTACAGCACAGTACAGAACAGATAATTAATTAAAGATGGGGATGATGAGGAGGAGGAGGTTTAACATTAACTTGTTTAGGGGAGGCAGTGAAAGTGAGAAATGGATTGTTATGGTTATGGTTGTGTTGGGTATCATGATGATGATTACAGATCAGTGCTGGGCTCAACCACAACAACAACACCAACAACAGGACAGTAGTATAACGTCGTGCATAAACCAGCTTATTCCATGCTTCAACTACCTTAATCTTAGAGGGAGCCATGACAACCCACCAGATAGTTGTTGTAATCCTCTCAAATCTGTGATTAAATCAGACCCTGAATGCTTATGCAGTATGATTAGCATCAAGGCCACCAATGCAGCTCAGCAGTACGGCATCAACCTAACCGACGCTCAGCAATTGCCCGGCAGATGCGGCCAGCATGTTAACCCCATCGCCTGCCTTACTACAGGTATACCACACGCACATATATATATATATACACTCCCACACTCCAGTCCTTTTTCCTGTGTTTTGGATCACAAATTTTGGACAGATTTTAAATATGAAAACAAACATTTTTCTCATATTTTCCTTCCTCTTTTTAAATCTTTATACAAATTCATAACCCAACCACAATTTATAATCGAGTCAGAAGCAAGTTTCGCTAGCAAATTATATACTGTTTTTGGCATACAAATTCATAACCCAACCACAATTTATAATCAAGTCAGAAGCAAGTTTCGCTAGCAAATTATATACTGTTTTTGGCAAATTTTTTTACTTGTCATTCATATATATTCCACTTTCTTAGTCATGAGATTCTTGGGGTCAAATTTCATATCTATCCTAACTGTAGTATTAATTGATGAATTGCAGGTTCACCCAATTCGAAGAACTCAGTTACAAATTCTGCAATTTCATCACCATTGGTCTCATCTCAAAGCTTCACGTCCATGCCCATGGCAGCTTTATCCATTATTTTTTCTTTCTTATTTCTTTGGAGGAGTATGTGATAATTACTAATTCTTGGCAAAACAAGATGTGTTATTTGATTACAGGAACTTTTACACCTGTGTTTTGATTTTAATAAAAATAGTGAGACAGACAAGAGTGGCAGTACGTGTACTTGTATTTCAATATTAAATTCTCACTATGAAGCTTATATATTTTCAGAAAAAGCATTTCTACTACACCTTCCATTTTAATTTAATTTAATTCTAAAGTTCATTTCTCTGCTCTAAAGTAGGGGTGATGATACGTGGGGCTGGGCTACGGCCACGCTACATAATAAGGGACTTTATATTTATCCAAGCCTGGGCCGGTCTTAATATCAGGCCTCTACATCTGCCAAAGCCCAGCTCAAAGAAATTATAAATTTCAAATCCATCTATTGTAGGGATGGCAATTTGAACCCGGCCCAATAGGGACCCGACCCCCCGTTCCTGATTACAATGGTTTTTTTTCCAAAAAATACTCCTCACGGGTTGGGAATGGTATTCGAAAATGCATCCCCGATCAATTTCGGGCCAGGGCCGGGGACGGGGATAGCTTTCACAGCCCCGTCCCCGACACCGTCCCAGCCCCGTTTCCCCTCGAAGTAAAATTACCTTTACGCCCCTCTATCCATTCATATATATATATATATA
The DNA here is from genome assembly GCA_036172215.1 of Camellia granthamiana. NCBI lineage: Eukaryota > Viridiplantae > Streptophyta > Magnoliopsida > Ericales > Theaceae > Camellia > Camellia granthamiana. The sequence continues at coordinate 710,484 of CM069906.1, read as the reverse complement.
TATACCCCTCTTACAGATTTGTCACTCTCCCTCTCTCTCAGACCTCTATCACTCTCTCTCACTCACACACACACACACACATTCAAAACCCTAACCTCAAATCAAACCCACATCGATCATTCAAAACCCTAACCTCAAACCCACGTCGATCGAAGCAAGAAAGGAGTAAACCATGGAGATCGAAGTCAATCACAGTTTCTCTCTCTCTCTCTCTCTCTCTCTCTCTCTCTCTCTCTCTCTCACCCGTTGCTCCACCATCGCCTCCGTCATTCGACGACGAGAATCGATTCCATCTCCTCTCCCCTCCCTCTCTCACCGCTGCTCCACCACTGCCTCTACCATTCCATTACTGCCTCACCATCGTAGATCTATCTCTCTTTTTCTTTCTCGCCATGTCTACTCTCTCTCTCTCTTTCTATTTTGTAAATCTATTGTTTTTTTTTTTTGGAACAGAATCTGTTGTGTTGTTGTTAAATTGCAGATCTGTTGTTGTTGTTGTTGTTGTTAAATTTGGTGTGTTGTTGTTGTTGAATATTAATCTGTGGTTGAATATCAGATTTGGGGCTGAATTTTTTTTATTTTTGGCCGGAGATTTTTTGGGGTCAGGGAAACCCGATTCCCGTTAGGGGGCAGGAGCGGGAACGGTGATAGGTTTTCCGTCGAGAATCAGAGACTTGAAGTGTGATCCCCGGCCCTACTCCGTTGCCATTCCTAATCCATTGTACTATATATTAAAAAAAAAATTTAAAACATTTCATAATTAAATTTAATAATTGTGACATCCCAGATTTTTAATTATTCTGCAGAATTTATACTAATATTATTTAATCTCAGTTCAGAAAATATATAATTTATTATATATTATTATGCGTAATTTTGTAAAATAATATAATTATTAAAAGTTTAGGGGTCAAAATATAAATAATAATAATATAGATAATATAAATAATAATAATAATGGGTGTGACACTAAAATAAATAATTAATTTTCTGATGGTGTAAGATAAAGTGTAATTTAATTAATAATTAATTTATTTATATAATTATATTAAAATATTGGGTCAAAAGGTAATTATTTAAAATATTTATTAAACGATAAGATTGAATCTGTATATATTAATGGTGAATTTAGAAAGAGACGCGTGGCTACACACCTGTTGCCTAGGATTGGGTTTCGTCCCCATAAATAGGACGAGTAATCAACCTGGAGAAGGAAAGAAGAAAGAAAAAGAAAGGGAAGAGAAGAAAGAAAAGAAAGAGAGGAAGAAAGGAAAAAATGATGGAAGGTAAAAGAGTCTTTGATAGTGGAAAGGAAGAGTAAGGTTTTGATAGTGGAAAGGAAGAGTAAGGTATTAAAGTTAAGGTGAGCTATATTATACCTTGAGTCACCAAAATATATTTTACAAATGTTTTAACTTACCATACTTATTTTATACAAGTTATGTTTTTAATAAAAGTTATGTTTTATAAAGGTTTCAGTTACGTGATTTTATTTCTGAACCCTATTTTCTTAAAAGGAAACTCATGGATATGTCTGTTTTACTTTTAAAGAATATTTGGCTATGACCTTATATACAATTATGTTTTGTAAGTACCACCACGGGAGTCCCACGCCTTGGGGGACTTAAATAACCATTGGCCTCTGTTTGACCACTTTGTGGTCCTCTGTTTGTCATGGATCCATTGACCTCTGTTCTATGCAGACCAAAGTGCTGTGCGGAACTAAATGCTACACTATTGTGGGAGCCACCTCTAGAATCCGTACGAGCCACATCTTGAATCCGTACCTCTATTCTGATTGTCACTTCTGTGACCTCTGTTCTGTTCTGTTCTGTTCTGTACCGTGGTTGTGGTTACATAACTTCTGTATTTCAGCTCTGCTACTTAAATGATTTGGTTACCAATAAAAGATTATTTGTTCTGACGAAGCATAATCTCAGTTTTATTACTTAAAGGATTATTTGTCAAATGATTTCTGCTACTCAAATGATCTGTTTATATAAATGTTTTGGCCTAACTAACGATCCATGGTTATTTCGTGTCCCTTATACTCTTGGTATAATATTTCTCACTCTGCCATGTGCTTATAGTTGTTTACCAATTTTCAGGAAATAGCTTTGGGAAAATCTTAGATGCGGGGCTGCGGAATAGACACACACAGCATTTTATGATATTTCTCTATGTAAATAACGACCTTTTTGGTCAATAAATTTTGTAATAAAAATAGAAGCTCCAATGATTATTTTGGTACCTTTATTTAAATATTTCTTCCGCTTGCGTTAATTATTCTGTTTTAGAATTGGCCGTAGGTAACTTTAGTTACTGGCCATCACGATACTTAACCCTTGGGTACGGGGAGCGGGTCGTGACAATAATACATTATATTTTTTAAATATATATTAACATCATTATAAATGAAAGGATTTTAGGTATAAATTAAAGGAATTCTTAAACAAATTCAATCATACATTATCACAAATGAAAGTTTTAATAAAATTAATAAAGATAAAGTTTAGATCATAACTAAAAGTATATATTTTAATGTATTATAATTAATTAATTAATTTAATAGTGGACTAGATAGGATTAAACTGTGTTAAAAATATAAATTAATATACTAGGCTAAAAATGTTACCCAACCCTACCTTATAAACTATAATACATCATTTCCAAATCCTGAAAAAACATAAAACGGAATTGAGGAACCAATGGGCCAATGCCCACCCCTGCTGTAATCAGATAAGACCAGACCAACTCCACTTTTTATTATCAAAATGGCAATGATAAAGTTAAAATATCAATTTTGACAATGTTGGGTGCAAATGTCATTTTGATACATCCAAATCAAAATGTTTTCTCTATTAAAAACTATATGAAAAATGAAAGTAGTAAAAAAATATGATGATTTTTTTTTTTTCAATTTTTTAGAAAATATTTTATATTAATTTAAATGACAACTAAAATATGCTTGCTAGTTTGAAAACATTAATTTTTAGATAAATTACACTTATTTCTCTTGAGCTTTCTGACAATTACAGAGATCTCTCATGTGGTTTCAATAATTATACTAATCTCCCTTACTTTTGAAACTAATATCAAGATTCTCCCACTGTTAAGTTCACTACTAGAAAAATGACCTTTTGCTACTATATAATTTGCGACCCCCTAATTATCAGTCGCAAATAATCTATTTGTTCCTTATATTTATTTTTTCTTCCTTTTTTTCCTTATAATTGCCCTAGCCCTATTTCACAAACATTGATATCGCTCTCCCCGCCCCCCCCCTTCTCTCTCTCTCAAATCAATCGTCAAAGGTCTCAGTTCTCAGGTCGCTATTAACGTTTCTCTCTCATTCGGCTGCCTCGCCTTCGCCCCTGCCCTCTTCAACCTCTTCCAGGTCTCTTTCTCTCTTTATATACATGGATATATTTGTGTATGTATCTCTGATAGCTTGTGTTCTAGATGATTCTAGAGAGAGAATTGACAAATAGCTCTAAAGATCTATGGCGGATCATTCTCTTTCTCTCTCTCTCTCTCGCACGGGTTCAACAGACCTGTATAGCTCTGCTCTCGCGCTCGTCATCGTCGTCTGAAGATCTCCAGCGGTATGAATCTCTCTCTCAATCTCGCCCCCAATCCCTCCCTCTCTCCCTCTCTCTCTATCTATCTATCTATCCATCTATCTATCTCTAGCCACACATACATATCATACGAGGAAGCTCTGGTTCGACTAATTCGTCTCATCCTCGTACAGGTATGTACTGGTTCAACTCATTTTATTCTTGCCCTATTTTCTTGCATTTTCCATATCTATTAGTGTATATCTTTCAATTTCTTCTTCAATACATTATAGTGAGTAGTATATTATTGTTTTTAACTTGAAATCAAGATTTCATTTATTATCGGCAATTTTGAATTTGTTGAGGCAAGAACTGGTAAATTTGAATTTGGAAGATAAAAAGTCCTAGTGTTGAATTTGCTTGATTTATATGTTATATACATCATTGATTATTTAGGAAACAAAACCGTTAACACAGCTTCAGAAAGTCGGAAACACCAAAAAAACACCTTCCCCCATTCTAATGTTTCTCTCTAAAGAGGTTGTGTATTTAATGTTGCTATTTTAATATTCCATTGTTTAAACTGCAGATGGTTTGCCTATGTTATGACACTCAATGTATAGAAAAGCCATTTAACCGATGATAGTTGAGAAAATGCAGGATTTCCTGAACCGGCTGGTTAGGGAACACGGAAGCATAGATCTTGAATGGTTGAGGGATGTTCCACCTGACGAAGTAAAGTAAGCCCACAGAAAATTTTCAGATCATTTCTATATGTTACGGAACAATTTCCGTATGATAAAAAGAACAATTAAACAAGTACTTACAGAAATCTTTTGCTTGTAGAGAATATCTGTTGAGTGTAAGAAGGTTGGGCTTGAAAAGCGTGGAGTGTGTGCGGCTTTTGACTCTTCACCATCTTGCTTTCCCAGTAAGTCATAAGTTAAAAGTACACGACATATCAAAATAAGATGGATGAATCTTAAACATTTTACTTGTAAATCTTCAATAAGGTTGACACAAACGTTGGACGTATAGCTGTCAGACTAGGATGGGTACCCCTTCAGCCACTGCCTGAGTCACTACAGTTGCATCTTCTAGAACTGTGAGTATTAAGGGCCAACTGATTTACATCAGTACAATTGGTCATTCACAATAGCAAAGCTAATGTTGCTGTTCCTACATAGGTACCCAGTGTTGGAATCAATTCAGAGATATCTCTGGCCACGACTCTGCAAGCTTGACCAAAGAACATTGTAAATAGATATTTCTGTTGGCATCTATACCCAAACTGATTTATGCATACTGTTTATATATATATGAATTGGCAAGAGCATAAAATTATTTATTATTTATTGTTGAGTTATGCAATGGCATTTACTCTATCTCTCCAATCGAATTTCACGCATTCTTTTCATTGCTCTATGAGATTTGGAGCTCTCTCTGTTTTTTATTGAATCTCATTATCTTTATTATTTATTATTTATTGCAGCAGGCAATCACTAAGATGGAGCAAGGTGGCAGTGCAGACGGTATTCTTCAGGTAAATTTAACCACTTAGCTGTGATGGATTATGGATATCTTACATGAATTTGTCCAACTGTAATGCATTCTTTGCATGTATAGGTTCGTGCTGATCGTATACAATCAGATCTTGAGGAGTTGACAAGAGCTTTTACTGAACGTTGCAAGAAACATGGGATAGACATTAAATCAACTGCTGTAATTGAACTCCCCACTGGTACCTGCACTACCTGTCTATGCTTTCTGATTATTAATTTCTTGTTTTTCTGACAATAATATTAAGCTTTGAGGTAGCACTTTTTCCTTCTTTTTTTTTTTTTTTCTTTTCTTTTTTTGCTTCAGTTTCTGGTGTTTCACTTTTGCTAGGAGCTTAATTGCAATTTGCAACTGCTTCATTCTTGCACTGTTGTCTACAGTTGATTTTTTTCTGAATTGCATATGTTGTGGTTTGCCATTAAAATAGTCTTGGTCCCTGTTATTATATTTGCTGCTTCTTCTCTTTTCAGTTATTCCCATCCAATTCTTTTATTTTTTATTGAGGAGAGTGGCTGTTCCAAAATGAAAATATGCTTTGGAGATGCAGATCTATTTCCAGTATGATTTGACTGGTTGAGTGTAACCTAGAAATTAGTCCACTTTTCCTATACAAATAGTGAAGTAAATTATTATGTTGATAACTTCAAAGCATTCTATTGTGCTTCCAAGCATTCCTTTCCTGAGTGTGCTTTTTTTTTCTTTTTTTTTTCCCCTCTTATTATATTATTATTATTATTGTTATTATTATATCTCGTTGTCTATATGCTTTGTTCTTTCTTTATGGTCCTACTCATTAATTTTTGTTTGGATCATCATAGTATGAACCAGTTGAAATCAATAATGAGGAACATTATGACAAACGGGAGGGTGCAACAGATTTCAGTAATAAATTAATATTTATTTTGCTAGTTTGAAGAATTTATCTCTGATATATGCCCCATTTTGAAAGGGCAAAAATTTGATTGTATTGTTTTGTTGAATTGATATCTACTGAGGCATGTATGTTCTCTCTAGATGGAGAAATTTTAGCTGGAAGGCAACTTCCTCCTGTATGCCATCCTGAACTTCATGGTGATATAGCCTTCCATTCCCTTTATATGTTGCAAATTGATGAGAATTTATTTTATTAGTTTGCTAAATACATTATTAGGCTTTTCTAATTATATAGTTGCATTGTTAGTGCCTCTAAGAAGGCTGGAATTGATCTTCACAAGTAATTAATGTGCCTTTAATTATATACTTCATTTTATTATTTATTGTTTCTACATAATTATACGTCGCGAATTCTGAAAATTCCTGCAGTGTAACCTTAGTGCCATTGGCTTTGGTTGCAAAAGTTGGAATTGGGACACCCTTGTTCAACAGTTTGAGAATTCATATCTGGAATTACAAAATTGCAATATCAAACCTGTTTGCTACGAGATATGGAGTCATCGATGTGGAGTGAAAAATCAACTTTGCATGAGTAAAAAAGGTCTACTAATGTCATTCTGGAAAGCAAATCCACTGTCATTGCGTTAGGAAGCTAGTAATCCCTTACGTGGAATTAAAATCATAATGCTCCTAATTTGCCTTTTCGTAGTTATTGACGTATTTACCTTCTTCATTAAGTTCACCCTTCCCGTAATTCTTTATGTTTCTTGATCTATATGCAGCTATATGCTAGGAGACACTTCTTGTTTCCACCACTGAATATTGAAGAATATGATGACCGTGTAATGGCAGTAGTACGTTGTGAAGGCACAGGTATGAACTGTTCATATTTCGTCATAATATGTGGATGTTTAGCTGAATTAGCAATAATTTCGCTTTTTTAAGGATGTTGTCCATATATTGCTGCAAATTTCAAGAGTATAATAGTTACCTTTCCTTAGCATAGAGTTTTGGGATTTTCCAATTTTCATGGTAATGAAATTCTTTGGTCTGCAATGGTTTTCCTTGATCATTTTATTTGCTTTTTTTTTTTTCCCCCTCCCCTTTCTCTACTTGTGTACATATTTTTTGGATGCCAAGCATGTGATGAATATTTAGAGTTACCCTTTTATTTTCTAGCATCACCTACACATTTTTCATCTTTACAGTATTACTTCTGTGGATGTCGTAGTATGAATGCAATAATCTGGGTTGTATTTGAAGGTCATTGAGTTTGACTACTGCTTGAGAGAATCACTTTTGTGCTTCTATATCCTTTTGTACTCCCCTCCTTACTTTCCTTCCCCAAGGCCTATCTTGCTCAACTGTTTCTTCTTTTGAATCTTTTGTATTTATGGAAAAATTTTAAATATCTGTGGTTGATCTGTTTCAGGATGCAATGCTTCAGAAACTTCTTAATGAAAATTGCTTGACACAAGAAGAAAGGTTTGTATTATGTCTATTGTTCTCTTTAAATTTCTTTATGGAGGGGATGGTTAATATACAAACGACCCTAATGTTCATAAAGAGCTAATATGTGTTCATACCTAAATAGTAAAGTATTTGGAAGGAGTTATGCTACCTTATTTTTCATAGGAGAAATGATGATATAATTAAATATGCCAGAGGACAAGTAATGCCTTTTAGAGCTTTTGAATTTTCAATCTTAGTGCCCCTCACATTTATTTTTCTTTCTTTTTGACTACTGAGTTTCATGGAACTTCAATGAGATTCTCTCTCTCTCTCTCTCTCTCTCTCTCTCTCTCTCTCACATATGCTCAACTCAATAAAGCCTCGTCCCAGCTACTTGGAGTTGGCTACATGAATACTGTTTCTCCATTCTATGGGATCAGAGGTCATTGCTTCATTTTAAATTTTTTTTTTTAATACTTTCAGTGACCCACTGGAAGGTACTTGTGGTCAAGGTTGTGCTTCTCACATATGATACCTTTTTGAAACCTCTATAGCTGTTGTGCTTTTGTTTGTAGTTATCTGTTCAATGTTAAAAAGGTTATTAATGGAAACTGGAAAGTATACTAGAGTTTTTGCTATTGACCAAGTTGCTATACTAACGGCATTTAATAAATCTCTACTGTAGGGATGTTCTTCGGTGGGGAAAAAATATTGGCTCAGCTAAAACACGGACCAAAAAGCGTGCTGGTGTAGCAGTTTACAACAGAGCGTCTTCGCTAGAAACACTGGTCGTCTTCGCTAGAAACACGGACCAAATAGCCTCAATTGCTGGATTTGGTTGTAAGTTCATTCTATAATGGGTTATTCTCAATTTCATTAAAGTTCATTCTATAATGGGTTAGTTGCTGGATTTACAGTGGTATTGAGGCTAAAGAACTTTTTTCTATTTCTAGTTGTAATAATTTTCACATATGGCTTCAATTTTTGAGACTCAAATGCATTGGCTTCAATTTTGAGTATTTAATGTTACACTTTTTTTTTTTTTTTTTTGCGACGGTAACAAGATGGTCGCCAAAAAATATGTTAGCATTTTTTTTTTATTTTTTGCGACGGCAAAATAGCGGTCGCCATAAGTAGTTTAGACAGTCGCAAATCATTTGCGACCGTTGTTTGCCGTCGCAAAAAGTATTTGCCACCCCCATAATCGCGACCCCCATTTGCCGTCGCATGAGCCGTCGCAAAAGGTCTTTTGCGACTGTATTTTTATTATTTGCGACGGCTTGTGACGGTCGCAAAAACCACTTTTTTTAGTAGTGGTTATTTAACAGAATTTGCTGATATCGTGTTGATGTTATACCAAAAATGACGAAATTGCCCCATTAATTACTTTATTTATTCAAATGACAAATTTCACTCATCTCTCCTGAGGTTTTACATATATATTATCACAAATTCATATATATTTTATCATTATTTAATAAAATTCTTTAATTTCATGCAATATCAAATAAAATATTTAAATTGTTAAGACATTATTAAATTATTTAATGCACTTTTTTTTTAATTTTTATTGATAAAATACTTAAAGATAAATAATATCTCTAAAGTTAATGTTAGATAACATCCCAATAATTTAATATTATTCCACACCACATAAATAACTTAAAATTTATTATTTTAAGTAATGCATTATTATTTGAATTTTTTTTAAAGTTAAAATAAATAGATTTATTTTTTTTCGGACAATTTGCATTACTTATTTATCCATATGTAAAAAAATTATTATTTTATCTTTTATCAATCATATATTATTCTCAAATTTTAATTTTTATCTTTGAGTTATTAAATTTATAGTTGATGCATATTTAAAAAAATGCAGGTCAATATTTTTTACATGATTAAAAAAATAAAAAATAAAAATAGAAGTAAAAAATTTAATTACCTCACAATAAATTAAAATTAGTTAACAGGGAATGAAAGATCAAGAAAACATTTGAAAATAATAAACAATTCAAATAATTTGTCATGCCTTATATCTAAAATTAAAATTAATTTTTACTTGAATGGAGAAATTATTTGAGAATAATAAAATACTCAATTAATTTGTTAAAATCTATTTCTCCATCTTTATTTATCTCATTTAAACTATTTTTATTAAATTAAATCTTAAAATTTATTTCTCACCTTCATTAATGGCTGAATTTTTATTTTATTTTTTGTTTACAAAAGTTCAAAAACTTCTTGTGGAAAAAAATAGAGTCAAGAAAATTACATTAATATTTTTTTAAAAAAAATTATGAAAAATAAATAATAATTTCATATATATTTAATAGGGTAAATCAAATTATATTTATATTTTTTTCCTTTAGAAAATATTTTATTTCTTTGTGTGTTTAAATTAGTATTAGAGTTTGATTTCTTAGTCTTGTCAATAAAATTATATGAGTATTGGATATACAGAAGAAGTAAAATTAGATAATTTATATAATAACACTTTGCTATAAATAATAATAGGACAAAATTAAGATGATAAATTAAAAAATAAAGTAAACCATTAATAAAGGTGAGAAATTAATTTTAAGATTTAATTGAATAAAAATAGTTTAAATGAGAAAAATAAAGATGGAGAAATTAATTTTAAGTATCATACAATAAATTAATTGAGTATTTTAGTATTCTAAAATAATTTCAATTTTATTTTTAGGTGCAAGAAACTTAAAATTTTTGTGTTTGGTAACGTTTACGTTTTCAGTTTATATTTACAAAAATTTTATGGTTTTTGTTTATTCTTTGTTTATTTTTAGAAAAACATAAACCACAAACGCGTTTGGTAATTGACAAAATGTTTAAAAAAATTTAAAAATATAAAAAAGAGTGAGAAATGACAAGTGGTGGCAAGTGGCGGCGGAAAATTGTGGTGAAAAGTGGTGACGGTGGGTGGTGGGTAGCTGGTGGCGGGTGGGTGGGTGGTGGTGGTGGTGGTGGCAGATGGGTGGTGGGTGGCGGTGGACAGGTGGGTAGCGGATGGGTGGGTGGTGGTGGGTGGGTGGGTGGGTGGATGGGTGACAGTGGCGGGTGGTGGGTGGTAGCGAGTGGCGAGTGGCGAGTGGCGGTGGTGGTGGTGGTGGTGGTGGCGGGTGGTGGTGGCAGGTAGGTGGTGGGTGGCGGTGGATAGGTGGGTGACCGTGGCGGGTGGTAGGTGGTGGTGGCAGGTGGGTGGCGGATGGCGGGTGGTGGTGGTGGTGGTAGTGGGTGGGTGGGTGACGGTGGCGGGTGGTAGGTGGTAGCGAGTGGGTGGGTGGTGGTGGTGGTGGTGGGTTGTGGGTGGCGGTGGCAGGTAGGTAATAGTAGTGGTGGTGGTGGTGGGTGGTGGGTGGTGGTGGCTGCTCGCTCGAGCGAAGAAAAACCAGACCGCTCGAGCGAAGAAAAGCTCACTCGAGCCAAGAAATACAACTCTCAGGTCCAGAACCAGACGCAATCGCTTGCTCGAGCGAAGCCACTCTGGCTCGACCCACCAGACACAAAACACACCTCTCGCTCGAGCGACCAAACCCTGGCTCGAGCGAAGTACCAAAACAAAGAGCTCGCTCGAGCGACAAACTTCTCGCTCGAGCGAAGGCCCAGAATTCTGGGCAGCAACACTTGGCTCCCAGACACAACCAACCTGTAACAAACCTGCCCAACACATCCTATAACTCAAAACAAAATATGAAAGGATGTAAACAAAAGAATAACCACTGCTAATGTCCACGGACTCAAGTCCGGACCATTGTACAACAAGGGGTAAAACCCGGGATCGCTATAACCTCCTCCCCTTAAAGAATTTCGTCTCCGAAATTAAGTGCAAGTTTTTCATCTCTATTTTAAACAATGTTACCTTTCAACATTAAACAACTTGACCCATTACCGCTCATTCCATCTCTTATCAAGAGGCATTTCACAGCATATACATTACAATATGCATTTCCTTTCCATTTTAACAGTTTTCAACACACATGATTCGCATTTCCATATCATATTCAGTTCTCATGATATAATTCCATTTCTATAATATAGCCAACATATGCAATATTATAATCAACTTCCATTTCAAGGCAAGTTTCCACAATATAACCATAAACCAAAACATTCACAATGTTTTACAACTTAAGACATATACATAATGTTCTTAAAGTTCATTAAAATTACAAGATCTCAATACATGACTACACATCAACAAACAAGTCCGGATATTTCTCGCGGACTTCCAACTCACGTTCCCAAGTGGCTTCCTCCACTCCGTGATGTATCTACAAAACCTTCACCAAAGAAATGGTCTTGCCACGCAGGACTTGATCCCGCCTATCCAAGACCCGAACTGGTCTCTCCTCATACGAGGCATCCTCATCTATCTCTAAGTCGGTCCAATCCAGTACATGTGATGGATCCGGATCATACTTCCGAAGCATACTCACATGAAACACGTCATGAACTCCGGACAACTGTGGCGGCAAAGCCAAACGATAGGCAATCTCGGCAATCCTCTCAAGGATCTCAAAAGGACCAATAAACCGAGGGGATAACTTCCCACTCTTCCCAAACCTCATCAATCCCCGCCTAGGTGATATCTTTAGAAAGACATGATCACCTACCTCAAACACCAAAGGTCTCCTCCTACGGTCGGCATAAGATTTCTGACGACTCTAGGCTGTAACAAGCCTCCTACGGATAAGCTCAACCTTCTCCGTCATTTCCCTCACCAATTCCGGACCCAACAAAGGTGCGTCACCTACCTCGGCCCAACAAACTGGAGACCTACACGGTCGGCCATACAAGGCCTCAAACGGTGCCATACCGATGCTAGATTGAAAACTGTTGTTGTAGGTGAACTCCACCAAGGGCAAGTGCCTCTCCCACGTCCCACTAAAGTCCAGGACACAACCTCGAAGCATATCCTCAAGGATCTGAATAGTACGTTCGGACTGCCCATCAGTCTAAGGATGATAAGCTGTACTAAAGGTCAACTTAGTGCCCAAGGCACTCTTCAAACTCTGCCACAACCTAGCAGTAAAACGAGGGTCTCTATCTGAGACGATCGTCACTGGGACCCCGTGCAATCTCACTATGTCCCGAATATACAAGTCGGCAAGATGATCTACCGAATCTCTCACGCGCATAGGAATGAAGTGCGCCAACTTAGTCAACCGGTCTACAACCACCCAAATAGCATCACTATCTCGCTGAGTCCTCGGAAGACCTACAACGAAGTCCATAGTGACATGCTCCCACTTCCACTCGGCAATAGGCAAGGGTTGTAACAAACCCGCTGGCCTCTGATGTTCGGCCTTCACTTGTTGGCAAGTAAGGCACTTAGACACAAAGGCTGCTACATCTCTCTTCATTCCCCGCCACCAGAACTGGCGACCCAAATCCCGATACATCTTAGTACCTCCCGGATGCACCACAAGGCGCGAATGATGAAACTCTCGGAGTACCTCATCTCGGCAAGACTCCGGCACAAACAAACGGTCTCGGTATCTCACACTCAGGTCGGGATACACCGCCAAACCCTTCTCAACCTTCCCACTAGAGATCTTCTCTCGGAGGGATTCTACCTCAAGGTCACCTCTCTGTGCCTCTAACACTCGAGTCACAAGTGTAGGTTGTGCAACAACAGAAAATAAGGCCGCAGCCTCAACAGATTCGCCCAGATGCAAATCAAACTCGCCAAGTGCCCCCAACAACTCCCACTCCCGGATGGCTACACAAGCTACATCACTAATGGATTTTCTGCTAAGGGCATCGGCCACAACATTGGCCTTTCCCGGATGATAATGCAACTCGAAGTCGTAATCCTCAATAAACTCCATCCACCTCCTCTGCCTCAAATTCAAGTCTTTCTGTGTAAACAGATATTTCAAACTCTTATGATCTGAGAACACCTCGAATCTCTCACCATAAAGGTAGTGCCTCCAGATTTTCAAGGCAAAGATCACTGCTGCTAACTCTAGGTCATGAGGAGGGTAATTCTTCTCGTGAATTTTCAACTGACGTGAGCCATAAGCTACCACTTTCCCCTCTTGCATCAACACACAACCCAAACCCTCTCGTGAGGCATCACAATAAACCACATAACCCAACCCCCTCTCCGGAATAATCAAAACTGGAGCGGTGGTCAATATAACTTTCAGCTCTTGGAACGACTTTTCACAAGTCTCACTCCATACAAATTTGACTCCCTTCTGAGTCAGTCTAGTCAACGGTGAAGCTAACCTGGAGAAATCTTTCACAAACCGGCGATAATACCCTGCTAATCCCAAAAAAATGCGGATCTCAAACACACTCGTAGGCTGTGCCCAATCTTACACTGCCTCCGTCTTGGATGCATCAACAAACACCCCTTCCTCGGATACCACATGGCCTAAGAATTTGACTTCTCCTAGCCAGAACTCACACTTCCCAAACTTGGCATACAGCCTATGGGTTCTAAGCAACTCAAGCACCACTCTCAAGTGTTCCTCGTGCTCCTCCTCAGAATGTGAATAAATCAGTATGTCGTTCACGAAAACGACTACAAAACGATCCAAGAATTCCCGGAAGATCCGGTTCATCAAATCCCTAAAGACTGCCGGTGCGTTGGTAAGCCCAAATGGCATCACCAAAAACTCATAATGGCCATACCGCGTACGGAATGCCGTCTTCGGAATATCCTCCTCCCTGACCCTCAACTGGTGGTATCCCGATCTCAAGTCTATCTTAGAGAAACAACAGGAACCCTTTAACTGGTCAAATAGATCATCTATATGGGGCATAGGGTACTTATTCTTAACCGTAGCCCGATTCAACTTCCGATAGTCAATACACAATCTCAAGGCACCATCTTTCTTTTTAGCAAAGAGGGCCGGTGCTCCCCACGGCGAAACACTAGGGCGAATGAAGCCCTTATCTAGCAATTCCTGGAGCTGAACTTTCAACTCAACCAACTGTGCTGGGGCAAAACGATAAGGTGCCATAGAAATCGGCACCGTGCCGGGCACTAAATCAATAGAGAACTCTATCTCTCGATGAGGTGGCAAATCGATAAGATCCTCGGGAAAAACATCCGAATACTCACAAACCACCCTCGGCAACACAATCTGGGTCTCGTCACACTCACCACTCATAAAGCTAACAAGTAGACCACTAAGCTCACTCTGCCCTCGCGGATCATACCCCGGTAGCAAAACACTACCAACCCGGTCCCCCAAGAAATGGAAACACTCCCCGCTCACGGTACAACAAGTGACCCTCTGGTGGTAGCAATCAATAACTGCCCGGTATGACGATAACCAGTTCATACCCAAAATAACATCAAAGCCCTTCATGGGCATAACTACAAAAGGAAACGGAAGCCTATGATCGGCGACCTCTATATCGCAACCTCTACATCCGTGCTTCAAAATCAACTCACCCCCAACAGGTGACACAACACAAATAGGAGATGCTAACAGTGCTAACTCCAACTCCAACACAGATGCAAATGCAGCAGATACAAAAGAATGAGACGCACCCGTATCAATCAATACACTAGCAACCGAGTTGCAAAACAGAAAGGTACCTCTCACTACTGATGGAGCCGGTACTAAGTCCTGCGCGGTAACAGCATACACGCGTCCTGTAGGCCCCTGATTCACCTGCTCACCTCTAGGAGCATACGACTGCTGCACAGTCTGGGATGACGAAGCTCCCGGATTGGCCCTCGAGGCTTGCACAGACTGAGCTGGCTGATAACTCTGCGTCTGCCTAGAACCAGACGCTCCTGAAGTGGCACTCAACTGTGGGCAGAACCTCTTCAGGTGCCCAGGTGTAGACAAGCCCGCGGAGGGACCTCGCTACAGCTCGGACTCGATTTCGTGTCACAGTTCTTAATCTTGAACCAAAGAGTCCAAATCCGGCAAATCGTTTTGAGAAAACAGATTTTTTGAAAGAAGTGCCAAACATGGACTGCTTTGCCAGATACAGAGTCGCCATCTAAATATTTTATTTTGGAAAATTTAGGAAACCCTGACTCGTTGCCTAAGGCCACGTGTCCGTCATCACCAAAGTTGCCTCAGCTCGGAAACTTGGGTACAATTGGGGAAGGTCACTTCGTGTGCACCCCCGCTCGCCCGATCAAAGATCGGCCTCTACTAACCATGATATCGAGTTTTGAAAACATTATGCGTTCTTATTCCGGTTATTAGCCTAGATTTACTATGTGATGCGCACAGCATACAAGTATAGACCGGGTCGCCTGAATTGGAACAAAACACTTCATGTTTGTTTTTGAAAGAGGTTTGCTACTCGCAAGTAGGCTTAAAATGCAGATTTTGCCACCCTCGGGTGGGCTTAGAAAATATGGTTTTGCCACTATCTAGTGGGCTTTAAAACTCACAGTCAATGCATTGTTCCAATCCAAATAACCCAACCTCCACCCACAGGCATTCAAACAGGTATATCACATAAGCACATAGCCTCATGGTAAGCATGCTATTCATGGCAGTCACTCATACGCATGCAAGGATGCTAAAGCATAAAACTCACCGAGTACTCCAAGCCAAAACAGAAACTCATTAGAAATCCATGCATGATCCTAAATATGTTGAAATGCCTAATGCAACACATGCAAAATGCAACTATAGCAGGCTCGGCTATTCTAAACATGGCATATGGAATGCTACAACTAACAAGTATTCAATTTGGAATTGAAATACAATGCAGTTAGTATGATGTGCCGAGCCCGATGCATGCAAAACAGATGAATGATGCAAACATGCTATCATACTGTATGTTAATTGAAACATGCCCTAATCTAACCATCATAAGCATGTAAATAAAAGGGAAGAAAGACGTGGGGTTGGAAGACATACATCACACACACGCACACTTATTACAACATTACCCTTTCGCAGAGGGTCCGAATAAATAATATACAGTCCCAAATGAATAAATAATACAGTCCCGAATAAATACAAAATCCTAATTAATTTACAAATTAATCTAGGAAAGCTATAAACTGGCATGTAAGCCAGGGACTGCTTCGACTCTGACGAATGATGTATGTTTGGGCTGCCTTGCACGGAAATCCACTAGGATGCCCCAATTAGCCTCTGTTTTGCAATTATTCTTGGAAAGCGCGCCAAATCCCGGAAGGTTGCTAATTCTTGATTTGCTGCAACAGAGAGCAGGAAAGGGGCATAGCAATGTATTTTCACATATGTATGCACGCCTCGATCCTCGTGCCACCAATCACGCATCTCGATACATGATGGCCGAGGGGTCGAATTGCACAACTCAATATAGAATGAATGCACATGAAAAACACAACAAGACCTAACTTCATCATGGATAATTCGGAGTGTCGGTGACTGGGAATTGAGACATGTTCCGTCACTCGGAGTACGAAACGTCCCTCGTTTCCCATGCTCGGGCTAACTCCTATCCCGAACACAATGCAATATGCATGACATGCATGATTGCAATCCTAATATGCAAACCTAGCATACGCAATGCTACGGACTAAAATGGCATACTCGATGCTCGATGTGACATGGCATACTCGATGCTCGATGTGACATGGGCTAATATGCAACCTAGCATACACAATGCTATGAATTGAAATGGCATACACAATGCAATATGGGCTTACACCAATATGAGTAGACCTCAGCCACACTCACATAGGAGGCCAAAAGATGGAAATGAGACACTCGAGATGCGTGCACGCGTGCACGCAAACCGAGGACCGAACCTACGGCACGGAATGCCACTCTAACAAGGCATGGTAAAACATAGAATATGGCATACTAGCATGCAAATTTCAATGGCAATAAGTGATGCAAAACAGCCCCGAAACATGGCAAAATGACACCCGATGCATGGAACGAGTCCCGAAACATGAAATTTGGCTCATGAAATGACCCATGGCTATGCAATGCATGCATTATTTGAACATGAAGTGTAAAGACAGAAGCAAGGAAGCTCCAAAAAAAGAATGTTTACAGTTTTAAGCGAGGCCAAACAGGGAACACAAATAGGGCTAAGCTAGCATACAAAAATGGCCCCGGGAGAGAGGTAATGAAGCAAGTAGCATATTCTGGCCCTAAATGGCAAAGGTCCCTTCAACAACGTTGAAGAGGGGCCCAAAATAAGGCATTTTACAGTTAAGGACCAGACCCAAAACAGTGTACAAGTAGGCCTAAAATGCTATGCAAAATAAGGCCAAAAAGAGGTTTAAACACAAAGTATACAAACGGTGCCTCAAACAGCCAAAGACCCTCAATGAAACATGAAGAGGGGGTCAAAATAAGGCCATTTTCAGTTCGGACCAAAGTCCAAAAACAGAAGCACAGGGGGCTAATAAATCATGCAAAAATGAGGCCAAGAGAGGGGTAAAGAGACAAGTGACATATGGAGGCCCCAAACAGTGATGAGCCCTTCAACAATGTTGAAGAAGGGCTCAAAATAAGCTACATTACAGTTTGCAACAGAGCTCAAAACAATTTACATATAGGCCAAAAATGCTATGCAAGAAAGGGGGATACAAGAGGGGTAATGAAGCAAGTGCAAGAAGGAAGCCTCAAACAGGTAAATATCCTTAAACAAACATGAAGAAGAGCTCAAAATAATGCTACTTTCAGTTAGGGTCGGAGCCCAAATATGCAAGCACAAGGAGCTAGAATATAGATCAAAATAATGCACAAAAGAAGGACAATGGGACTCACCCTTGTAGAACCAATCTTTAGCAACCTTTGGACCAAGTTTGGGAGCTTTTAACCTCTGGAAGACAGCTCCAAGTGGCTGGAATGGAGGTTGGAAATATGGTGCTATGACTTGTAGTGTAAAATGGTGTAGGATTTAAGGGGTTTTGGTGCTTGGAATATAGAGAGAGAGAGATATAGTGTAGGAGGCTCAAACCAATATGTCTAACCCTTTTTCCAGAACTGGAGGGTCTGTTATATAGACACAAGAGGGTGGAAAAGAGGGGGGAAAAATGAGGGGGAAATGAAATTCAAATTTTCCCTCAAAATTGGCCTAAAGGGAGATAAAGGAGCAAGTGATAGCTGCGGTTCTCAAACCGAAGAGAGCCCTTCAACAAAGTTGAAGAGGGGCTCAAAACAAGACACTTTGTAGTTTATGACTAAGTTCAAAACAGCTCACAAGTAAGCCTAAAATATCGTGCAAAAATAGGCCTAAAAAGAGGTAAAGAGGCAAGTGACAGATGGAAGCCTCAAACAGCAAAAGGTCCTTAATCAAACATGAAAAGGACCTCAAAATATGACTATCTCAAGTTCGGGTCGGAGCCCAAAAATGCAAAATGAAGGTTCGAGAGCCAAAACACGCAGTTCGGGGCCCCGAAAGTGGGCTGTTAGGCACCGGAAGTGGTGTCCGACCACGAAGTTGGTCTCTCGGACCACAGTGTCCCTCAAAAGGGAGGAAATAAGGTGTGTGCCAAAAACCGGAGCAAACGGAGGTGGTTAAGCGGTCCCGAACCGAGGCACACGGCCGTCGGCTCCGAAAACCGGGAACTGGGCTCCAAACGGGAGAAATGGCCTACGATCACAAAACGTAGCCTACGGCCACTGAGAGATGGTCTACGAGACCTCTCCCTTCCTTCGGGAAGAGAAAACAGAGAAAACAGGGCCTGGTTCGCAAACCGAGGCAAAGCACAAAAGAGTCCGGAAGTCCGAAGGCAAGACTCGCAGCCGGGACTCCGCAACCTCAGAACGAGTACAATATGCAATATCACCGAGCGCTCAATCGGTGATGTCTGAGTCTTAAGGTCGGTCAAAAATGGGGTATCTACACCAGGCTGTCCACACTGATAACAAGACAAGGGTTGTCCCTTGCCAAAACTCTGACCCTGAGGTCTAGCTGAAAAAGAAGCAGCTCGCTGACCTCCACCCTTCTGTGGGCAAACCGAAGCCTTGTGGCCCAACTGACCACACTTGTAACAAGTGAACTCTCCCTGATTGCCTCTTCCTGAGTCTGCACTCGGCACTAGAAAGGTCGATCTAACCACACCACCCTAAGACTGCTGAGGGTTATAACCCCTCTGTCTCCTATCATCACCCTGGCCATCTTGGCTCCTCTTGGAACCTCTATTCTTCTCCTCTTCCTCCTCCTGCATCAAGAGCTCCATATGAGCTGCAGCATTCACCAGGTATCTATACTCCCGAATGAAGGATCCACCAACCCTCAACTTGAGGCCACGCCTCAACTTCCGCTCAAACTCATAGCAACGACGTTCCTCGGACGCCACGAGTTCAGGTGCAAACCTGGACAAGCTAGTAAATGTAGCCTCAAACTCGGCCACAGACAAACCCTACTGATTAAGCCGGCAAAACTGATCCCTCAGCTTCTCCCTAGCAGCTGAAGATAAAAACCTCTCCTGGAAAGCATTCACAAAAGCCCCCTATGCACCACCAACACGAACCTTCTCGTACTTCCACCATTGACCCGCATCTCCCTTCAGCTGGAAGGATGCCAAGGTCACTTTCAGTGCTCCGTCCTCAATGCCAAGCATCTCGAACGTCTTACTCATTTGTTCCAACCACTCATCTGCCTTAAGTGGCTCCTTTGGATCCCCAACAAACTCGTCCGGATTAGACCGGAAGAATTCCCTCTTCAAGAAAGAAAGCCCTGCCTCAGTAACCTGATTCCCTGCTCTGAGAATACCCAAAGCTCCTGCTATCTCTCGGGCCAAAGCACTCATAGCCTGCTGACCCGCTGGCTCGGCTACATTGGCCTGACCAACTCTCTCCTGTACTGTCGGAATCTCATCCGGTATAGGCACTTCCTGCCTCCTAGGCCTACCACGCCTACCACCTCTTCTTCGTCCTGACATCTTAATAAAGGAAACGAAGAACATTAGCACATTCATAAATGTGCCGAAACTAAACACTCCCGTCCTAATGCATGGACAACTGTAATTCACTCCACGTAAGCACATAAACACATAAGCACTTACGAATTTCATTTCCGGATAATGATAGTCCCGAGGCGTTACTAAAGTTCCGGTTAGAAACAGCATTGATCAAGTGCTTTTCCAACAAGACTCACAGAAACCCAAGGATCCAATCAACATCCTAAAAATTAAATCCCATACCCACATAGTCACATAAGTATGTTATTAATTTAAACACATAGCATATGGCTCTACACCTAAGTCTCTATCAAACGAGACAAACCCATTGTGATCCTAATCACTTCCCATGTACCCAAAGTATTCGAACCCGGTACACTCTGATACCAAGTTGTAACGCCCTCAAAATAATAACATTAAACTCAACAATATTGACATGCATTGATATATAAAAGATCAACATCCTTCTATTCATCAGAGTATTTCCTTACAAAAAGTATTACATGTTGACAACAAAAGTAAACGCCCCATGGGCTTACAACTTTCCAAGCCAACACTTAGTTACAAGAAGTGAGTACTAACTCATATACACATTAAGCCCTAGGCTTGAATTTACATGTAATACATCAAAAGCAAAATGACATCCAAAAAGTCTGACAGCCTCTAGCCTCCCAAGCTATGTCCTTGGAGGTGGCATGCTACCTGTACCTGAAAATGATGTTCCCATATAAAGTGAGCCACATCCCAGTAGAAATACACTAAACCAGCTATGAACAATGACTAAAAGATTAGCAGTTGATAGATGGCCAACACTAATACATCCACTTATATCACATTACAGTTACATGACTTACAAGTATATGTTACTTTTCTTTTTCCATTTTCAGTAGATAAGCATACCAGCTAAATCAATACATCAATAGATAAGCACATTAGCTATATCAACATCTCAACAGATAAGTATAAGAACTATATCATACAACCAAAGATAAGCATATGAGTTGTATCTACACTTCTCTAGACGAGCATATGAGCTGTGTCTACACTTCTCAAAGATAAGCATATGAGCTGTATCTACGGAGTTCATCCCCTATCTCCTCCCAACGCTATCCGGTTTAGAGGTCCATCCCCCATCTTCCCCTAAATCGCGGAGTACATCCCCCATCTCCTCCTCTACACACAATGCATATAAACACATAGGTTCTATATACAATCAACTAATACATAAAGTTAATGTATTCTATCAACCGTCAAGTTCCATGACACATTCCATTGATTAGTTTTCGTTTGCCTAATCATCATGCATTGTCTACAACAATCATGACTATCCTCCACCGATAGCCCAAAGCAGTTATTTCTAAACAGGAAATAAATACATCAAATGGATATAAAATCAACATTTCAATTTGGTGAGTGATAATTAATCCAACTACACCCTTTAATCCCATACATTCCAAATCCCAACATTTCCAATTCAATACCTCATTTCCTTTAATTAATTATATACATTAATTAATTAAAACAATTAGGGCAAATTCCCATAATTAACAAAACATCCCTAAGGTTCCATTTTCATCCATAATCCATCATCTATCTCATCTTTCTATGCCAAACTTGCATATAGGTTTATTATAAACAAAACCCCATCTTTTGTAAAATTACACAAAAGACCCAAACTTATGTAAAGTTACACAACAACACCCAACATATCAAAAAACTAAAATTTAAAGACAAAGTCCATAAGGAGGAGTAGGGTATCCCTACCTCAAAGTTTGAGCTCCAACGGAGATGAAGACCAAAAACCAAAATGCTCCAAATTGCCAAATTTTCAGATTAAATCAAAACTCTCAACGCCCTCTACCTTTTTAACAAAGAGCTTAGGGTAGATTCACACTAGAAAGAGATGAAAATTTAGAGAGAAGGCAAGCCTAGAGAGAGAGGGTCTCAGATGTAGGGTTTTAAAATGAGAAGTGATGAAATTGTTATGTTTAAAATCGCTGCTGTCTGCTAATATAAAACAGGCTCGCTCGAGCGACTAGACACAGAAAACCTCGCTCGAGCCAAGAAAGTCTCGTTCGAGCCAACAACCCAGAAACTCGCTCGAGCGACAAAATGCTCGCTCGAGCCAACAACTCGAACCTACAGGTCTGCAACCAGACGCACGCTCGAGCGACGGACTGCTCGCTCGAGCGAAGAAAAACCAGACCACTCGAGCGAAGAAAAGCTCGCTCGAGCCAAGAAATGCAACTCTCAGGTCCAGAACCAGACGCAATCGCTTGCTCGAGCGAAGCCACTCTGGCTCGACCCACCAGACACAAAACACACCTCTCGCTCGAACGATCAAACCCTGGCTCGAGCGAAGTACCAAAACAAAGAGCTCGCTCGAGCGACAAACTTCTCGCTCGAGCGAAGACCCAGAATTCTGGGCAACAACACTTGGCTCCCAGACACAACCAACCTGTAACAAACCTGCCAAACACATCCTATAACTCAAAACAAAGTGTGAAATGATGTAAACAAGAGAATAACCACTGCTAATGTCCACGGACTCAAGTCCGGACCACTGTACAACAAGGGGTAAAACCCGGGATCGCTATAGAAGGAGTCGTCATACATCGAATCTAGAACTTTGGTTCTTCCCATAATTTGTACTAGATTTATAATGCATATAAAATTAAATTGTGGTTCATACCAAGCAAATTATTTGTTTTTTAATATAAATGAAAATGGCAGTGAAAATAAAACCCTCGAATGAAAATAAAAATTGAATTAAAGAATAAAAATCAAAAAGAAAAATAATCAGTGGGTCAAAGAGATCTTAGATCAAATGCACAAAGCCAAGTAAATCTTGAATCTGTTCCCTCAACCGAACAAAAAGATATTGAAGAATATTATTTAGAATTAAACATGGAAAAATGTAAAAAGAAAAAACAATGAGTTGTGCCTATGCCACACCCTTTTGAACCCTTGTCTTTTTATCAAAGGAAGTGAGGCAACGAATGAAAACTCGTGTTGTAATAATACGCACAAGGAACTATCCTCGAGGAATAGTAAGTACCAAGATCTAAGACTAAACTTGGCCTTCTTTTTTTTTCAAGTTGGTTACATATAAGAATCAAGTCACACCTAATTTTCTATCATTTCATCAATTAGCTTGTATTACGCGTCTTAAGTACAATTTGCCTTATCTTTCTCTTTATCTCACCACTTATTATTAGTTCCAAGGGTTTTAGAAATAATTCATTACTTGAATTATGCAATTGGTCTAGTAGCATATTGAGATCATTTCAAGTTATTATACTTGCAGAGCTGACCATTTGAACTAAGCCTCTGTGTGACTGCCATCCGTACAAAATCTACCGCCTTTAACTTTGATACGGGACTATCTAGAAGCATGGTGATATTCTTTGATAGTTGTTTTTGGCTACTCTCAACGAAGTGAAATTTTACTATGCTAAGTTAATGAAATTTTACTGTTCAATATATATATATATATAAAAAGGAGTTCAATTATGAAAATTACAAAATTGTATTTAATCTTGTCAATTAAATAATATTCTATATATATTTTTTATTGTATTTGTTTTTTGTATGCATAATAAAATTGATGAAAAAAATATATGAAAGATAAGAATAACTGATAAATGTAACGACATAACAATTATATATTTTGTCAAATTGTTTGGACTTGTAATTTGAGTAGAAAAATTCCGTGCTATAGCCTCCGTTTGGGAAGCCAAAAAGTCAGGCTTTTTGGCTATTTTAGCCACAAAAGACAAAATAGGCTTTTTTAGCCACAAAAAACAAAACATCACATCCAACCCATAATCATTACACTCCTCTCTCACAAAAAAAGTCAAAAAAGTCAAAAAGCCAAAAAGCCCTTCCCAAACCAAACTTTTAAGCCCAGGCTAAAATAGCCAAAAAAGCCAAAAAGTCAAAAAGCCAACCCACTTCCCAAACGGAGGCATAATAGTTTTGCTGTTTTAATTTTTTGGTTGACACTGACAATTTTTTTTTTGTTTTCGTGGGAATAATTATGAAATACAATTGGTGTAATTAATGATTATATTTATTTTTGTACAATTTTCAAACTAATAATACATACAAATATGAAAAGAAATCAACAATGATAGAGACCACTAATTTTGAAACTCTAAAAAGATCACTAATGACATGGCACTCAATAAAAAAAGAAAAAAAAAATAACACCAAGGCCAAAACATCAAATCATTCATGGTGAGACCTACTGCCACATTATTAGTGGTAGTACTAATTAGTGCTCCCACTCATTTTTCAAAAGAAATTCCATTTTGTATCCCATCCGCAGTTGACACTTGCCACGTCTTCATCGCTGCCAACCACTAGTACATTTACATTCTCTCTCTCTCTCTCTCTCTCTCTCTTCTCGCCCCGATCCAAAGTAGGCACTCTCAGTGGAACTGGGAAGTGAGACCCCAGAACGAGAGAAGAGAAGCTTATTTCTTTGTTGTTGTTGTTGTCTCTCTAATTTAGAAGAGTCGCAACACTTGAGAGAGAGAGAGAGAGAGAGAGAGAGAGTGTGTGTGTTACAGAGACTTGTCCAACAACACACAACCCCCCCCCCCCCCCCCCAAAAAAAAAAAAAAACAGACATTCGAAAATCAAATCCGACAAAAATGAGTTTTCAAGATCTCCAGAATGGCGCCAAAGCCTCGTCCTCGTCCTCGTCCTCAGCTGGTCGAATGGCTTCTCAGAATCCTTCACAAGCAGTGGCCGCTGGCATATTCCAGATCAACACCGCCGTTGCCGGATTCCGTAGACTTGTCGATGCTATCGGCACCCTCAAGGATACTCCCGATCACCGTCAGAAGCTGTCAGTTTTCTCTCTCCCTCCTTCCTCGTTGGTTAACTTAAAAGACTAGATAGATATATCCTTCAAGGAAAGGGGAAAACAAAAATTACACAACAGATGGTCCCAATCCTAGACCATCATTGATCATGGGTTTTTGAAAAACAACACTTTCTTTCTATGATCCACCCAAACCTCTCTCTCTCTCTCTCTCTCTCTCTCTCTCTCAGAATGACTGATTGATCCGTCTAGTAACACTTTGGCAATATTTTAACTTTCACTACTTTTGGTATTATGGTTTTTGCTTTCTTTTTCTTCTAGATGAAATAAAAATTAATTCAATGGTGTGTGTGTGTGGGGTGATGGGGCAGGCACAATACAAGGCAACGGATAATGTTGTTGGTGAAGGAAACTTCTGCTAAGCTCAAATCCCTCAGCGGCTCTGACCACGCTACCAATGTCGATGTAAATTTATCAGCCTCCCCTCCCTCACATTGTCTTCTCCATACTTTCTTTACTATTCTACCTATTTACTCCTTTTTTAAGTAATATCTGCATATTTGTTATGCCATCTATCTCTTCTTTCATCTTTTCTTTATCAACGGGTTGGAGTTTGAGTGCTGCTTCTCGTCGTGGGCATTAACCACAAATTGAATTGGTAAGAATGTGTTTTATGATTGATGATGCCCTTTTAGCATTTAAAATGAGTGACTTTGTGAAATTGGGTTCGTCTTGTCAACCTATGTACTTAGCCGGAGGCAGGCAGGCCGGCCGTCGTCAGTGATTAATATGGTTGGGTACTAAATAAGGTTGGGGCAAATTACACTTATTAATCACTGTAGTTTACCTCTTATGTTAATTTAGTCATTGTAATTCCAATTGCAACAATTTAATCCTTTAATTTTATATTTTGTGTTTGATTGGCCTAATTAATAACAACTATTAGGACCTTTGACAGAAAATGACCACATCCTCTCAACATGCCCATTTTAAAATGAGAAAACAAACAAAAATCAATTACACCGGTCATTCCTGTGGTTTACAATGTATTAATTTGGTTTGTGTAGTTTATTTGTAGAAAGTAACAAATATGCCCCAATGAAATTTTTGAAAATAGTTCGAATTGAAAATAATTATGAGGATATGTTTACAAAAATAATTAGCACGTGCAGCTCATGTGACCAATCTAGAGGGGTATAACAGTGATAATGGTAGCACTCATGACTAGACATACTCAGAGAGAGAGAGAGAGATGGCACAGAGTTGTGTGAGGGTTGTCATATTAGAGTAAGAAAGGATAGAAGATGGGGAGAAAAAAAGGGATACAAGGAAGGAATAAATGAGAGAAAGAGAGGTGGTTGTAGTGGTGCTCACCATTGTTGTGATCAACCAAAGTAAGAGAGGTTAGTCAGTGGTAGGTCTTGGACGAAAAAATGTATTGATTTCTCTATTATGCCTCTCCAGAGAAGCCACTCCCTTCCTTCTAGCCATCCTTCTCCCTTCAATGACCACCCCTCTCTAGCAACTCACCGAACATGTTTTCTTGTTCTTTAAAAAATGGGTGTATCTAACATGTAATTTCTCTTTGTTTTTGGAAAAAACAAAACAAAAACATGTTTCCTATTTTATGTTAATTGGAAACTTTACCAAACGCAACCTTAGTGTACTAATTTTCTGTACATGATTGTTGTTATGGAATGAGATGAATTGGAATGACTGTCAGGGTGTTCTGTATGAAAGATCTAACCAGTTTAAGTTGAATATTCTAAGTTGTTAGTAGTGCCTAAATCTATTGTGAGGATAACCAAAATTGTTTGGGTGAATTCTTCAGCCAAGTAAGAGAATAGAAGATGCTAAGCTTGCAAGAGATTTTCAAACTACCTTGCAAGAATTCCAGAAAATTCAACAGCTTGCCTCTGAGCGCGAGTCTACATACTCACCCTTTGCCCAACCATCTACCATGAGCACAACGTATGCAATCACATGCTTTTCTTTTATAATCCTCAACTTCTGTTTCCTAAGTTTATAATCTTGTTAATATTACCAGTAATTCTTACAGAGTTGTGCAATTGGATGCAGCACTAGCTCAGTTGAATATCCTGCACCTACAACGGACCAGGAGAACCAGCCATTTCTCATGGAACAGAAAAGGTGGGCACTTTAAATATTAGGGTGACTTTTATAGTATTTATATCATATTCAATTTTCTTGTTAACAAAAATTTGTCATCATTTCATCTCTGCAGTAGACTACATATACTGGTGGAATGCTGTTTCAACATTTTGTAGTATTGTTGTTAAAATGAGATGAATTGTGAGGAATTGAGTCTTCATGTGTCAGCACCTTTCAGGGCATCATTCTCTAACTGGAGGATTGGGGTACCTTGTTTTTGCTTTGAAGTTTTTTTTATTGTCTCATTTTGGAAATTAGGATGAATTGGATAGTTGGATATACAAAGCCTATTGCTGGCTAAAAAGAGCTGTAGATCACCTGTAAAGATCCTCCAAATGATTGGGGAGTAATTGGTAACTGCTGACCTATGTTATATGGACTTTTCTAAATTAGTGAAGTATCTGTGTTGTTGGACACTCGACACTAGAGTTAAGGTATGATATATGTGTCTATCATGCTTAGTTGGACATGCACCCATCAATTATGCTCAAGCAGTTGGGCTTACTATATAGGTATAATATTGTTCTATGTTAGTTTGAAAATACCATTTTACCCTCAAAAATAAAAGAAGTATTTAAGGAAAACGAATTCTATGATTCTAGCCATTTCCTTGTGCCTTAAACATGAGAATAGGATGAATCTTACGCTTAACCACATACCTGCACCCAACATTCGCTCAGGGTCCATGTAACATAGCTGTTAACCTTCTATGCCTTAGAAAATGATATAGGCACAATAATGGGTTGCTGGTGACTGACCTCTAAAATTTGATGACAACTTGTAGATTATTTAACCAACTTTGGGTGTTGACATTGTCCCAATACACAAAGTAACTATGAAAACATTGAGTGGGAACCACGCAAGAAAAGATGAACATAGTGATTCTGTTTTCAAATTTTTGGAGGGGAATAAGTCTGTTTGTTGTTTTCAAGTCTAACTTCTGGAACAGAGCCAATTCCAAGGCTAGTGAAAGGATGAGGGTTAATTAAATATACAATTACAATCAATTCCTTGTCCAAGATCAAAATGAATCTTGAGGATTAACAGTATTATGCTGTAAATTTCCTTCAAAGTGATTTGGCACCTCATTGAATAACTGCAGATTTTCCTCATCTGCAAGTGATGGGAAGCAATGTGCTGATTTTTAGCTAATGCACCTCCATCAGATGGGAATCCAATGTCTCCATATCTAAACCTTCTTTATGCTGATCTTATGGGTGTTTGCTTTCCTTGGAGCTGGGCTCAAATTCCTGCCTGAGTCGTGTTTACCAGACAAGAGAAAGGAAGAAGGCACTCTAGTATCAGAAATTTCCTCTAGTCTTTGCTAACAGCTCTTCTACATGGTTGTTGCAATAAATTTTGGCTTGAAAGGTTGACAATGGTGTGAATAGGAAGTTGAAAGAACAAGAGAATAGCTCGAGAAGTTCCATTTTTCAGTCTGTGAGCAACTACATATGTGGACAGGGATAATTTTGAGAGCTTTCCTTCTATAATAAAAATGAAAAATTACAATATTAAATCCAATCTTGGTAAAATCTTTCAAGATAATGAAACTCTACAATTATCTGAAAGGTTATGGATTATCTAATACACTTTCCAATGAGGATTCTTGGAGTTCAACCTAGGAGACTGTGATGCATGTTTGTACATGCCCATCAGAGGAAGAATTATTAGTCTGTAAGTGGTTACAGATGGCTTATGAGCCTGACCGTGTTGATTGTGTTGTTTCTATGCATTTTGCATCCCAATTAAGCAAATATGTATTTTCTGTTCCAAAATGTATATTTGCTCTTTCAAGACTTGCATGTGTAGATATCTAAGGTTCTCTGAGTCGGATTGGACACCTAATAAGTATTTGGATATCACCACACACTGGTTTCTCATTATTTGTTTAGGAGAAGTTTGGTAGAACCTTTTGTCCACAACAAATATCCCTGATGTCAAAAATATGCAGGCAAGAGTTATTACTGCTGGGAAATGAAATTGCATTCAATGAGGCCATCATGGAGGAAAGGGATCAGGGTATTATAGACATACAAGATCAAATTGGTCAAGCAAATGAAATATTTAAGGACTTGGCTGTTCTAGTTCATGAGCAGGGTGTTGTTATTGGTAAGATATGAAATACCCACAAGAATGCATTCCAGTTTTCTTTCTTGTTTTTATTTTGCCTTTTTGAAAATCGTTTCATTTTAACAGATGACATTCACTCAAACATTGAGGCTTCCTCTGCTGCATCAACCCAGGCTAGAGTACAGCTATCTAAAGCTTCCAAAACTGTCAAATCTAAATGTTCATGGGTGAGTAATATTATACTTGCACTCATTTAAGCTTATACATGAAATATTTATTACTTACTACCCACGGATGCAGTGTGTTGGTTTGCATTT
The DNA here is from genome assembly GCA_036172215.1 of Camellia granthamiana. Taxonomy (NCBI): domain Eukaryota; kingdom Viridiplantae; phylum Streptophyta; class Magnoliopsida; order Ericales; family Theaceae; genus Camellia; species Camellia granthamiana. Next base: position 680,784 of record CM069906.1, on the reverse strand, counting down.
TAAAGATGTTATGCTGAGGGCAATTATTTTTTCTCTTTCTCTCTTTCTTTTCCTTTTTCTTTTTCTTTTTTTTCTTTTAAAAAAAAAAAGAAAATTAAAACAAACAAATTGGGCATTTGATTTTGTTCAAAGGGATAGCCCAAAAAAGTGGATGAAATATCATGCTTTTATTTCTGAAGATAGAATCCTACAATGGCGCAAGATATGTTGGTTGTTTATGTGAAAGTATTTCTCAGTGAGAAATGATCAAGGTATGTGTAAAAGTGGGATGTTTATATAAAGAAGGATAAATAAAGCCAAAGACCACTGATAAGGAGAGAAATGGTAGAACCAAAATATAAACACAGATTTTTTATCTTGTGCTACAATTAATGTATCTGGGAGTGGAAAATTTGGTGTTCCGATGTGTGACTCTTTAGGTTGGTTGGTTTTTCCTGTTTTTGTTTTTAAATAATCAACTAAGAAGACAGAATGCCTGATAATACTAATAGCAAATTGTTTGGTTAATTTCTCAAATGATTTTAGTTCACTGTTATTCTATTTATGTTAAAATTATTGTATTTCATTTTGATTATGTTGTACCTTTGTAATAACAGTGTTGGTGGGTGCTGGCAATTTTCGTAGTGGTGTTGGTGATCGTGTTCATTGTCTTTATCATATAGCATGCGAGTACAAGTCTGCAGCAGTAGTGTGAGATTGGTGGATGAAACGTGTTGTGCCTATCCTTTGTGTGTTGAATCTTCATGTCCTCTGTAGAAAAGAGAAATTAAAAATAAAACCGGAAAAGAGGGGAAAAGTGTGATGGATTTTAACTTATTTTAAGAAACATGTGTTGGAGTGGATGTTTTCTTTTTGCAGAGCCGGCCCTTTGTCGTGCTGTCCTGAGCATGAACAAATAGTGCATCTGATGTATATTTTATGTTTGTTTTGGGTTTGATTGTCATAATTGGTGTGATTGGAACCAGCTCCTATTGTTCTCCGATTTGTGCTTTATGAAGAGAATGTATTGCTTAGACTGCCAATGTATTTATATTGTTTGTGCTCCTTAGGCTGTTGTTCTCGGCCAATTGTATGGTTACACTCCTCTTTAAAAATGTGTACATGTTTTTAGTTGTCTCAAAATAGACGTGGTTATGAATCAAAGTGTTGTTATTATGACTTACAGTAGAGATCTAATCAAGTGAAGTCAGTCTATTTTCTAAATCAATGTGGAACCAACTTTGGTAATGAGAATAAGTGGTGTTTGATTATGAGATAAAAGTAATATAAAAAAAAATAAAAATAAAAAAATAAAAAAATTCAGTGTTGGTTATAGTTTAAGGGGTTATGAATATTAATGTGGATTTGTCTATTTAGATTCAATGACCAAAAGTTTGGATTCATCCATTTAGATTCAACTACGCTTATTTTTTGAGAAAGAACAACTAGAGATTTGGATGTACATGGTATGGTATGGTATGGTATGATCTTTTTGGAGTGTATCGTAAATCTTTTTCATTGTTCTCAGATATTTTTTCTTCTTTTTTTCTGTTTTGGCAGAACAAAATTGTAGTTCAGCCTCTAGACTATGTTGATCCCACATCATCGTAATTTAAGCCCACTACAAATTTGAAAAATATCAAATAAATTTTACTTTTTTAATGAAATTTCTATTGAGTTCTATTAATACTTCAATGGAATTGAGATTCACTCCAAATCTCACCTTTTCTTTTTTTTCTTTTTTTCATGTTACTCCAGATCTCACTTTGATGTTTTGATCCAAATAGACTTAGATAACAGGTGGCAATATCAACTAGTACACCTATAATTAAGTGTTGTTTTGAGAAGTTGGTAAAAAGTTATTTTTTTTGATTTTTTTGATGACTTTTTTTGGCAAAGAATTAGATTCTTTTAAGTAAAAAAGTTGACTTTTTAACTAAAAAAGTTTAAAAAATCAAAAAATTGATTTTTTTAGCCTCTTTCCAAATGCCTTTAACTAAGATTATGATTATTTAGAAAGATTAAAAGTGGGATTAGAGTATGTGACTGTACGGGGGGAAAATATTCCGGCTACCCGCACTTCCTTTCTTCCCAGTTCCTCAGCTGTCCAATCACCTGAAAGCGCAAAAGCGGTGAGCTACCCGGCGGTGTGTGGCCGGAAAACACCTCCGACGCTCAAGTTAGAACCACACACCTGGAAAAATGACTAGAGAGAAGGGAGAGTGTTTGTGTGTAAGTCTCACTTACAAAAATTGTCCATCCCCTTAAGGGGTGGCGCCGAATTGTTTATATACCTCTCTGCGCCTCATATCTACTCCCAATGATCTCTCAACACGTGGCTCTGCTATCCCATCTGTCAGCACATAAACCATGCCTCTGTCAGGTCACACCATGCTGGACATTACCTAATCCCAAATGCCAGCCTTCTCTGCTGGAGCCCGGCAGCCGAGCTGCCCAATCCATAGCCGGGCTGTGCTTGATGCCCAAGCACGCCGCTGGCTAAGCTTGAGGGAACCGGGCTACGCAGCATCCCGGCTGGACCGTGTCCGAGATATCTCGCATTCACCTTTGTCGGCCTTCCTGCCGAACAAACTCATAGCTCGGTCGACTACGCCCTTCCTAGCGCCGGTCATCTGCTTGGCTGGTCGGCCTTCCTGCAAAGCATGCAGCTCGGTTCACACAATCGGTGCCTTAACCGAGCACCTTCTCAACCCAGTACCTGCTCGGCCAAAATCTTGCCCGGCGTAACTCTATCCGGCCAAATCTGTCCGGCACGGTACCAGACCATTATTTTCCCACTCAATTGCCCCTTAATTCCGTCCGCTCTAGCGTGACAGGGATTACCTACTCCAACCGAGGTATAATTTCATTTCCTCGGTCCCCGGCTTATCAATTAGTAACCAGACTGGACGACCCTCTGTCTTCGAACTTGCCCGGCTTTGCTTTCAAACTTGCCCGGTCTTTTCTCAATCTTGCCCGGCAGTCTTCCCGGTTGATGCTACATCAGACCTCGGTGTCATCTCGTTTTTCCCGGCTGACGCATCAACTGCCCCTGTCTCTTCAACTCTGACGAAGTCATTAAATGGGGCACGTGGCAGCTTCTTATTCGTCCTCGAGCAGCCAACCGGCTGCCGAAATTCAAAAATTTTGGCGGTTAAACACCCTATATACAGGCCACCCTCACATTCTTTCCTTTCCTACTGCCATTCCATCGTTCCAGCCGCTCCAGAGCTCGTGCCCCTTCCCTTTCCTGCCATTGCTGCGTTAGTGCCTCGAAGAAGTCCTCCTCGCCTTCTCCTGGTAAGTTCTTGTATTTTCTCGCCATTTTCTTTCACATTTCACACATTAGGGTCTGAAAATACAGCTTTTAGAACTTAGGCACCTAAAAACATCCCAAACCTTCCATAGTTCGTGGTGTTCTTCATTTCTCCTGAAAATCAGCGAAGAACTGGGGCGGACCGGGCTCCTGGTCTCCATTTGATCCACAAGAACCACAAAACCGAGAAAATAACATGTTTGTAGTGAATACAGTAAAAACCGAGATAGTGGGAGTACTTGGTCGTCCAACCGGGCTAGTATCTGATCCGTTTGGGCGATTGAGCTCTCTAGCAGCCTTAGGAACCGGGGTGGTTTGGCACGCCTTCGGACCGAGCTAAAGTCAAGCTTGGATTTGCGAGACCGCGCTCACACTTGCCATCCTTTTCCTGCAGAGTCCAAGGGGACCATTAACCATTCTGAAGCTCCCAAGACCGAGCAATCATCCAGTGCCAAACCACAACCGAGCTACCTTAGGACCGCCTCAAATGGGGAAGTACCGCTATATGGTAGACACCCCGGCTGCCTTAGACGCGTTCAGGGAGGAGTACGGCATCCCGGCCGATGTCCACCTCGAACTTGCAGCCGAGCAAACAACTCCTTGGGGAAGAGACGAGCAATGCCCCTTCACCGTGCTCTCAATAGTTGAGGGAGGCCTTCGCTTTCCACTCAATCCCCTGATCACAGAATTCTTACGCCGCACCGGGCTGGCACCAACCCAAGTGTCAACAAATACATACCGGATTATCAATGGCGTTCACGAATTAAACAACCGGCTTGGCACTCAACTAGGCTTAGCCGAGATCTTAAGGCAGTACACCATGGGCCACACCGGGGACGGTCTTGCCTACTACCTGAAAATAAGACCGGGCAAGGAGAAAATAGTGACCGGCACCCCAGATAAAGACTTGCACGATGACGACTTTTTCTGGGTGTCTGGCAACTATGAAACGGCCGACGTACCGGGCTGGTTTATTAGCAAGAACTTTGGTACTTCATGTAAGCCGCGCTTTCTTGCTCGGTCAATCCTCTTAACTGATTATTCTTTACTTAGCCATTTTTTGTTTCCTTTGCAGCAATCCAGGATCTACAGGCAAATTACCAGTTCCCAAACTCCGAGTCAATCCGAACCGTGCTCCGATACAGGCACCGGGATTGTAACGAACTGCTCGGTTATCAACCTACTTACAGATACTCTGCTCCCCGCCGGGGTAGAGTCACTGACTTCTTGTGCGAGCCAACTCCACCTCCGGATCCAACTTTACCTGACATCCCCTTAATCCGGCTGACCGAGGAACAGGAAATGGCCAAGCAGAGTCGAATCCGAAATTTGCTAACTGCCACCTCAGCCGAGCTACCGGGCGTCATCACTCCCTCATCCGCGGCCGGTCAATCCAGCGGCGCAGTGATTGGCCTCGCCACACCTGCAACCGGCCAACCCCGCCGAGAACCTGCGCAGCGCCGGGGTGAAAAAAGAGCTCGGCCAGATCCCTCAGCCGAGCTGGTGGCTGAGCTAGAAACCGAGCAACCTGCTGCACAAGCCAGCACCGTACCGGCCTGGCACCCGCTGTTGAAACACCGGGGTGCTGACATCCCGGCCAACGCCTCGGTCAAAGGCGACAAGGAACATCTGTTGGCCTTCGACCTGTCAAAGGCACTCCTGCTGCCGTCTGACGTGGTTGGAAGTGACCACGTTCCAGACACCCGGCTGGTCAAATCGGCCGTGAAGTCAATGACCAGGGTAAGCACCCCAACCTACTCCCAGAATTTTCCAAGTGTTTGCCCGGTTTCTTTGCTGATCAAGTTTTTTTTCTTGCAGGCCATCCAGAAACAGCACCTCGTGATGGAGCGCATCCACCGACTTAGGCAGAGGGCAACTGATACAGCCAGCCAAGTTGAGAGCCTTCAGACCGAGCTGGGACAGGCAAAGGCATCTTTCGACCAGGCTAGCACCGAAAACAACAGACTGCTCGGCCAGCTGAATGAGGCCGAGAAGAAACGAGATGAACTCCAAGCCGAGCTTAACGCGCTGAAAGAGTCCAGGGATAAAGACTGCGAAGATGCCAACAATGCAGGCTTCAAAGAAGCAGAAGACAACTACAAAAAGCAGGTCTTTGCAACCCAGGACATATACTTCAAGGCCGGCTGGAAGGAAGCTTGCTCTAAGCTCGGTCAGGGCCCTGAAACTGATGTGTTTGCCTCCACACCAAAAGCCTTTCTGCCGGTCTACCTTGTGCCCTATGCCAACGACGTCTTCATTGCGTTGCAGGCAGAGGCCGAGGAAGAGCTTGCTAGAGAGACGGCTGCAGACGCCGGTGAAGGAAGCAGCCCCGAGCAGAATGTCCAGAATGAGCCCGGTGATCAAGAGAGGAATGCACCGGTCAACATTGAAGATGAATTTGACAACCTCTCCCCCCTTGCTTAGTTTCTCTTTGAACTTGCTTTTGTTTGTTTTTGATGTACCCGGGCTAAGTCTCACATTTTGTAACCGGGCTAAGTACCCCACCTTTGTACTCATTTCGAATTAATGAAAAAGCTTAACTTTTATGAAGTGTTTGCACGGTTTGCTTGAGCTTCATAAAAACATCAACTCACTGAACCGGGATACATCACCTCGGTTGAGAGACCAGATCATACCATCTCCAACCAAGGTAATTCATCTCGGCAAGAAATATCTAACTTGCACAAACATTAATCCATCCAACCGGACAAAACATCTTGGTTGGGAATTCAAAATTGGATAAAACACCAACAATTCCAACCGGAGCAAAGCATCTCGGTTGGGAATTCCAAAGTTGGGCAAAACCCCAACTCTTCCAACCGGATTAATCCATCTCGGTTGGGCAAAACACCAACTCTTCCAACCGGAGCAAAACATCTCGGTTGGGAATTCCAAAGTTGGGCAAAACACCAACTCTTCCAACCGGATTATCCATCTCGGTTGGGAATTCCAAAGTTGGGCAAAACACCAACTCTTCCAACCGGAGCAAAACATCTCGGTTGGGAATTCTAAAGTTGGGCAAAACACCAACTCTTCCAACCGGAGCAAAACATCTCGGTTGGGAATTCTAAAGTTGGGCAAAACACCAACTCTTCCAACCGGATTAATCCATCTCGGTTGGGAATTCCAAAGTTGGGCAAAACACCAACTCTTCCAACCGGAGCAAAACATCTCGGTTGGGAATTCCAAAGTTGGGCAAAACACCAACTCTTCCAACCGGATTAATCCATCTCGGTTGGGAATCCAAAGTTGGGCAAAACACCAACTCTTCCAACCGGAGCAAAACATCTCGGTTGGGAATTCCAAAGTTGGGCAAAACACCAACTCTTCCAACTGGAGCAAAACATCTCGGTTGGGAATTCCAAAGTTGGGCAAAACACCAACTCTTCCAACCGGATTAATCCATCTCGGTTGGGAATCCAAAGTTGGGCAAAACACCAACTCTTCCAACCGGACTAATCCATCTCGGTTGGGCATGCTTAGTTTGAACAAAACATCAAATTACGAAGGCAAAGAACACTTGTATATATTGACAAAAAGAATTACATTCTGAAGTGTAATGCAAAAAGCTCCTTCTTTGCGAACAAAACAATAGCTAGAAATAGTACACTTTGAGATTGGCCGCGTTCCATGGCCGAGGTATTGCTCTACCATCCAAGTCCTCCAGGTGGTATGCCCCCTTGCCCGCCAGACCGGTTATCTTGTATGGTCCTTCCCAATTTGCCCCTAGCTTGCCTTCTCCTGGCACCAGGGTATTTCCCATAACTTTCCTCAGGACCCAATCACCCACCTTGAACGGTCTGGGGTGCACCATCTTGTTGTACTTCCTAGAGAGTTCTTGCTGGTAGGCTGCCACATGGATGAGAGCCTTTTCCCGGCGCTCTTCAGCCAGGTCTAATTCCAGAGCAATAGCCTCGGTGTTCAGAGCAGGCTCAAAGCTTTCACTTCTGAGAGTGGGCATGCCGACTTCCAAGGGAATGACTGCCTCCATTCCATAAGCCAAAGCGAATGGAGTTTCCCCGGTAGAACGCCGCGGGGTAGTCCGGTATGCCCAAAGGACGCTGGGAAGTTCCTCGGCCCACTTTCCCTTTGCCTTTTCCAACCTTTTCTTTAACCCATCCAATATAATCTTGTTCGACGCCTCGGCTTGACCGTTGGACTGTGGGTAAGCCGGAGTGGAGTTGTAGAATTCAATCTTTAAATCTTCACAAAAACCTCTGAATAGGCGACCGTCAAACTGGGTGCCGTTGTCAGAAATCAAGATCTTGGGGACGCCAAACCGCGTTACCACATTCTGCCAGACAAACCTCTTCACGTCTTTTTCCTTGATAGTTGTCAAAGGTTCAGCTTCAACCCATTTGGTGAAGTAGTCCGTCGCCGCGATAAAGAACTTGCGGTTGCCCGGTGCAGTTGGGAGGGGTCCCACTATATCTAGCCCCCACATCGCAAAAGGCCAAGGGCTGGTGAGGGGAAGAAGTTCTCTGGCCGGCTGGTGGATCTGGTGTGCAAATTTCTGGCACTTCTCACATTTCCGGACATATTTTTGCGCGTCAGCTTGCGTGTACGGCCACCAATAGCCTTGTGAAATAGCTCGGTAGGCCAAGGATCTGCCCCCGGTGTGGCTGCCACAAATGCCTTCGTGAATTTCGTGCAGGAATGCATCCACACTGCTCGGGTGCACACACTTTAAGTACGGACCAGAGAAGGACTTCTTATACAACGCGCCAGATGGAGAGAGCCAAAACCGCTCTGACTTTACCCGGCATTTGTGTGCTTCCTTCTTCTCGGTTGGTAGAATCTGGTTTCGGAGGAACAAAATGATTGGATCCATCCACGACGGACCCAGCTCGGCGCAGAGTACTTCCATCTGCCCGGTATCTTCAATGCTTGGTCGTGGAAGAAAGTCAATTAACAAGGGATTTGGAGACGTACTATCTACCATCGATGCCAGGCCGGCCAGCTCATCAGCTCGGCTGTTTTCTTCTCGGCCGATCTGTTGGACTCTGATTGCCTGAAACTGCTTGATGCGTTCCCTGACCAGAGCTTGGTACTTCGCCATGCGGTCATCCTTTGCCTCGTAGATCCCAGAAACTTGGTTAACCACAAGTTGGGAGTCACTGTACACCATTAGCTCGGCAGCCTTCATCTGGATTGCGCTCTTGAGCCCGGCCAGAAGGGCCTCATACTCAGCTTCGTTGTTAGATGCTGGGAAGCCAAGGGTGATAGAATGTTCAATGGTTAGGCCATCTGGGGAGATAAGAACAATACCCAGCCCAGCACCGTGACGATTGGACGCCCCGTCAACAAAAAGCTTCCACATTTCCCCCACAAAAAGCTTCCAGCAAACTGATGGATCCTGCGAGTGGTGAGGGGTGCTACAATCAAGGTTGCTCGGCCGTCCGGTTTCAAGTTCTGCGCTCACTGGCCCCACTCCAGCCCCCCTTGGTGATTCGGCACCGGACTCAGCAAGTCGGTCTACCACGCCTAAGTCCGTAGGCGAATCACCAGGCTGCGGTATTATGCCGGCCGCAGGCTCTGTGCTGAGTAGTTCTATGACTTCCCCTCTTGGTGATGCGGTACCGGGCAGAGTTGGTAGAATAACAACACCCAACTCTGTCATCGCGTCACCGGTTGTTGGCATTGTAGAGGTGTAGGCCACTGCGGTGGTGCGCGCTAAGTCCGCGCCGCAAACCCCTCCAGGTGGTAGTATCTCTGATGAACTGGCGCGCACCTCATCATCTGCCGCGGTAATATCGACCGGGCATACCGGATGAGTTCCAGGTGAGAATTCTGCAACGAAGTCAGCCAAAGTTTGGGCTTTGATGGCAGTGCGCGGCTGATACTTCACATCAAACTGCCCCAACTCGACCGCCCACTTAAGAACTCGCCCAGAAAAATCCGCCCGTTCAAATAAAGCTTTGAGGGGGAACTCGGTCAAGACGACGATAGTATGTGCATGAAAGTAGTGCGCCAACTTTCTTGAAGCCATCATTAATGCCAAAGCAAGCTTTTCAAGAGGCAGGTACCTAGTCTCTGCCGGTAGTAAAGTCTTGCTAACATAAAAGATGGGGAGGTGCTTGATTCCTACAGCCCGAACAAGCACCGCACTGACTGCATGCTGCGATACGGCCAGATAAAGATAAAGTTCTTCTCCGGGCACCGGCGTGACCAACAATGGCGCTGAAGACAGATATTCCTTGAGCTCGGCCAACGCTCGGTCGCATTCTTCATCCCATGAGAACTTGGACTTCATGGACTGAAAGAAAGGACGGCAGCGATCTGATGACCGGCTTATAAATCGATTAAGCGCGGCGGCCATTCCGGCCAGATGTTGCACGTCTTTCACCGAGCTAGGCTGCTTTAACTCTTGTACGGCTCTGATTTGTGTAGGGTCCGCTTCAATACCTCGGTTTGTGACTAAGAATCCTAAAAATTTCCCGGATCCCATACCGAAGGCACACTTGGACGCATTCAGGCGCAACTTATGCTTCTTGAGGATGGCAAACATCTCGACCAGGTCGGACAAATGATTTGTTTGTTGCCTGCTCTTCACCACCATGTCATCAATGTAAGCCTCCATTGTCCGGCCCAGCAAAGGAGCAAACATCTTGGTCACCATCCTCTGGAAAGTTGCCCCGGCGTTCTTTAAACCAAAAGGCATAACTCGGTAGCAGAAGAGTCCCCTTGGTGTAGTAAATGAAGTGATTTCTCGGTCGGGGCCGTGCATGGCAATCTGATGATAGCCCCGGTAAGCGTCCAAGAAACTTAGCCTGTCATGGCCAGCCGTCAAATCCACAAGCTGGTCAATTCTAGGCAAAGGAAAGCTGTCTTTCGGACAGGCACGGTTGACGGTCTTGTAATCAACGCAAACCCGTCACTTCCCATTCTTCTTCGGTACAACGACTGTATTTGAAATCCACCGAGGATAGTGAACTTCCTGAATTGCTCGCGCCTCAAGCAGATTCTTGACTTCCTCCGCCACTACCTCGGCGTGATGCAATGCTGACCTCCTTGTTCGCTGAATGACCGGCTTGGCTCCGGGGAAGACATTGAGATGATGGCAGATAAAGTTTGGATCGAGGCCGGGCATGTCATAAGGCGACCATGCGAAAACTTCAATGTTGGCCATAAGGAATTCCACCATCTCGGTCCTTTCTTGTGCTGTGAGGGTGGAGCCGAGCAAGAAGAACTTGTCCGGCTGCTCGGTATCAATTCGCACTTCCACCAATCCTTCCACGGCTTTGTCTTCTGCCTTAGTGCCCACATCATCTAGCACTACCCGGTCCTCCGGTCCCTCAACCATCTGAACAAATCCCTTGGCAGCCCGGCTTCCATTGACCGCCACAAAGCACTATTTTGACATAACCTGATCGCCCCCAATCTCCTCAACTGCCCCCATAGCTGAGGGGAATCTCATCACTTGGTGAAAGGTTGATGCCACGGCTTGCATAGCATGAAGCCAGCCCCTGCCAAGGATCAGATTGTAAGTAGATGGCACCTGCAATACCCAGAACTCAACCTGTTTGACCACTGATCCCGCTTTAACCGGCAGGATAATTTTTCCCAAAGGCCACTCCGGTTGTGAGTTGAAACCGACCAATGGCGAAGTTGCTGGGGCCAAATCCGTGTCTCGGAGCTTGAGCTGTTTGAAAGCGTCGTAATACATGATCTCGACCGAACTTCCCTGATCGATCAAGATCCTTTTAACTTCAAAATCATTGACGCGGAGAGTTACTACCAAAGCGTCATTGTGCGGTGTCTGTATGCGCTCCAAATCTTTTGAGGAAAAGCTGATTACATCCTTTACTTCTGTCTTCCCCCTCTTGAGCGCAGGCTGAACTGACAAAACTTCCCTCATGTGTTCTGCCTTCTTAATCATACCACGAAGCTCGCAAACACGCGCCGGTTCCACTATGTCGTGGATGACATTCACAACCCCTTGTGGAGGTGCCTCCCGGTCATCCGGTCCACGTGGATCAACTGGAACCTGATTTGCCTTAACTCCTCCATCAATGTAGAGGTCCAGATGCCCAGCTGCCACTAGCTCTTCTAAGTGTTGCCTCAAAGGCAGACAGTCCTCTGTTCGGTGGCCACGTTCCCGGTGAAAGGTACAACGGTACTTGGAATTAAAGCCTCTCTGCCCGTCGCCTAACTTAGCAGGAAACCGGACGTACTCCTCGTCACGGATTTCACTAAGTATGCGATAGATTGGAATTTTGAAGACCGTGGTGATGCCTGTTCTTGCTTTCAACCTTCTGCCTGCATCGGCCACATCATCTTGGGGGTAGTCATCCCGGCGGTAATCATTCCTGTCATTATGCCGCTCCCTACCCCGGTTCTTACGGTTTGAACCTCGGTCTGACTCTTCAGCTCGGTCACTAGATCGGCCGGACTCTTGCCCGACTGCATGCACTTTTCCTGCCAACCTCTTGGGCGTTACGACCGGGGCTGCCTTCTCGGTTGAGGCCGAGGCATCATCCTCTACCCGGATATGCTCATTGATGCGCTGCATAAGCTGTCCCATGGTCGTAGGTTGTTGCATGGTAAGTGAGTCTCGCAGTCTATGTCCGACCGGGAGCCCACGCTTATACTGTACGATAGCAAGGTTGACCGGGCAGTCCAGTATCTCATTGAAAGTCTCCCAATACTTGGAGTTGTACGCCTTGAGTGTGTCGCTCGGTTCCATCTTGATACTCAGGAGGTGATCAACTTCCTTAGGAGTTTTGGTGTTAGTCGTGAAACGCGTTACGAAGGCTTCTGCCAGCCGTTGCCACCTTTCAATACTTCCCTCCGGTAGCCTTCCGAACCACTTCAATCCCAATTCGCCCAAACTCGACGGAAAGATAAGGCACATAAGAGCATCATTCCGCCGGTGTCCGGCCATAACCTGTCGAAAATGACTTACATGCATGTACGGATCGGTCTTTCCATCGTAAAGGGTAAACTTTGGCTGGTGGAATCCCGCCGGAAGCGGCGCTGCTTCTATCTCCAGTGAAAAAGGAGTGGCGCTCAACCTGGCAAAATCTGTATCTAGAAGGAGTGGCGCCGCTTGACGCGGTGGAGGCATTCCGACCTCCTCGCTGGCGTGGGCTCCGTAGGATAACCGCTGGAATGCCGGCACCCTCTGAGCTTCCCGCCGGCGAGCCCGTTCCTTTAGAACTGTCCGCAAATCCTCTGTACAGGCGGAATAGGAATACCTCGACGTCGTCCCCGGACGTGAGGGTCTGTAAGTGCTATCTTGCGCGCTGGACTTCTCTGCGTGCAAGTCGGAATCACCATCTCTGTAGCTCCTGGTAATAGAGATTGCCGGAGTGTGCCTCTGACTCTGGCTGGCTGAACGGCGGGAGGGGGCTGAACGGCGGGATGGGGTGCGCTCACTGTGGTCACCCACTCCAGCTACACCCTTCCCTTTGTAACGCCGCTTGAGCTCCTCCATCTCTGCCGCCATTCGCCGGATGACGGCATCTTGGTCCCGCAACTTGTGTTCCAGGCGTTTGGAGTGTGACTCTCTCCGCCGTCGGTGACCGTCTGGACTACGGGAACGGCCATGACTTCTTCCGCGCTTATCCCGCGCGTCTCCCGCCTGTCCTCCGGTGGCTGTCTCCAGGTTCGCCATCGGAAGGATGGACGGGAGTCCTTCTCTCTGCCGGACAAACTCCGGGGTGGTTCCGTCGACGGCGGACAACGGAAACTCCTCGTTGTGCGCCATGAACGACGATCAGATGAACCCAGAAGACAAGGTTTTATCTGCAAGCTTCCCACAGACGGCGCCAATTGTACGGGGGGAAAATATTCCGGCTACCCGCACTTCCTTTCTTCCCAGTTCCTCAGCTGTCCGATCACCTGAAAGCGCAAAAGCGGTGAGCTACCCGGCGGTGTGTGGCCGGAAAACACCTCCGACGCTCAAGTTAGAACCACACACCTGGAAAAATGACTAGAGAGAAGGGAGAGTGTTTGAGTGTAAGTCTCACTTACAAAAATTGTCCATC
>CM069906.1:42500-62500 GCA_036172215.1 Camellia granthamiana | reverse complement strand
GCCATGGCCTCGGCCCGCATGCCTTGCCACGACGTTGCCCAGCAAGCCATGCCACAGCGTTGCCCAGCGTGCCATGCTTTAGCCTTGGCCAACATGCCATGCCACGGCCTCAGCCCGCATGCCATGCCACAGCGTTGCCCAACATGCCAAGGTCGGAATGCCATGCCACGACCGCGGCCCGCACGCCTTGCCACGGTGTTGCCCAGCATGCCATGCCACAGCGTTGCCCAGTGTGCCATGCCATGGCCTCAGCCCGCATGCCTTGCCACGGCGTTGCCCAGTATGCCATGCCACAGCGTTGCCCAGCGTGCCATGCCTTAGCCTTAGCCCGCATGCCATGCCTCGGCCTCGGCCAGCATGCCATGCCACGGCCTCAGCCCGCATGCCTTGCCACGGCGTTGCCCAGCATGCCATGCCACAGCATTGCCCAGCGTGCCATGCCTTAGCCTTGGCCAACATACCATGCCACGGCCTCGGCCCGCATGCCATACCACAGCGTTGCCCAGCATGCCAAGGCCGGAATGCCATGCCACGGCCTCGGCTAGCATGCCTTGCCACGACGTTGCCTAGCATACTATGCAACAGCATTTCCCAGTGTGCCATGCCATGCCTCGGCCCGCATGCCTTGCCACGTCGTTGCCCAGCATGCCATGCCACAACGTTGGCCAGCGTGCCATGCCTTAGCCTTGGCCAACATGCCATGCCACGGCCTCGGCCCACATGCCATGCCACAGCATTGCCCAGCATGCCAAGGCCGGAATGCCATGCCACGGCCTCGCCCCACATGCCATGCCACAGTGTTGCCCAGCATGGCAAGGCCGGCATGCCATGCCACAGCGTTGCCCGGCATGTCATGCCACAGCTTTGCCTAGTGTGCCATGCCTCAACCTTGGCCAACCTGCCATGCCATTGTCTTGGCCAGCATGCCATGCCACGGCGTTGCCCAGCATGCCAAGGCCGGCATGCGCCATGCCACGGCCGTGGCCAGCATGGCAGGCCACGGCGTTGCCCAGCATGCCAAGGCGGGCATGCCATGTCACAGCCTCGGCCCGCACGCCTTGCCACGGCGTTGCCCAGCATGCCATGCCACAGCGTTGCCCAGCGTGCCATGCCCTAGCCTTTGCCAGCAACATGGCCTTGGCCAGCAGCATGGCATGGCACGGCACGGGCTGGGCGAGCATGCTACGCCACGGCCTTGGCTAGCTGCATGGCATGCCACGGCCTCGATGAGGATGCCATGCCAAGGCCAAGGCAGTGTGTAAGGCCGCGGGCAAGGCCATGTCCCCATGCAAGGCCATGGCCAAGGCGAAGGTCGCGGGCAAAGGCCAAGGCCATGGCCATGGCATGCCACCGCCTTGATCGCTCTTTTTGAACATGATTCTTTTATATTCCAACCCAAACCATGCCACACAATTAAAAATGCACTGCAATTAATTTTAAATGTCATTCCTATTTTTTTGCAATTTTTCTTGAGTTTTTCGAATTTTTTAAACCTTTATTTCGCCAAAAAAAATCAAAAATAAAATAAGAAAAATTTAAAATTTTTTTAATAATTTCTATAATTACTAGTGCCTTATCTTTTAATTATTGGAATTTTTCCATAATTTTTTGACTATTTTTATTAATTTTCATTATTTTTTAAGTATTAAAATCGAGATAAATTAAAATAAAATATTTCTGGTGGCCAAATAATTTTTTTTCAATTTTTTTTATGGTGTATTAAATTATTTCCTACAACTTTCATGTTGAAATTTTTGGCAAAAAACCATTACTTTTTAAAAAAAAAACCCCCATTATGACTCCTCGAGCATGGTTGATGTTTCCTCCTGTTAGACGACTGAAAAGGGCTTAACAAGCTGCAATGAAGAGGGGGGGGCACCTCCCTTGCCAGGCAAGGTCGCACCAGGTGTGCCCCATGGCCCCATGGCCCTGGGCGCGGCCTGGGCGGCATGGACTGGGGCTCGGCCGCGGCCTGAGCCGCAGCCTTGGGCGGCACGGGCCGCGTCTCGGCCGCAGCTTGTCTGCGGCCTTGGGCGGCCTAGAACGCGGCTCGACCGTGGCCTTGTGCGCGGCTTTGGGCGTGGCCTGGGCAGCATGGCAAGGCATGCAAACGGGCGTGGGCAACTTGGCGTGGCATGCGTGCGACGTGGGCAGCACGGCATGGCATGTGCGCGGTGTGGACAGCCTGGCATGCACGCGGCGTGGGCAGCATGGCATGGTATGCGCGCGGCGTGGGTGGCCCGGCATGCGCGCGGTGTGGGCAGCGTGGCATGGCTTGCGCGCGGCGTCGGTGGCCTGGCATACGCGCGGCCTGGGCAGCCTGGCCTCTCGTGCCAGCGACGTGGGCAGCGTGGCCTGTGCGCATACCGTGCGCGCGGTCTTTTGACTGGGGTGCGCGTATTGCGCGCAGGTTCGCACACGCCTTAGCACGCCTTCGCACGCAACGCACGTCTAATGATAACAACCGCAGCCAAGGCCGCGTGGCCAAGGCAGCCCAGCCAAGGCCGCGTGGCCAAGGACAAGGCAGCAGCATGCCATGCCAAGGCCAAGGCCAAGGCAGCCCAGCCAAAGCCAGCAGCATGCCATGCCAAGGCGAAGGCCAGCAGCATGCCATGACAAGGCCAAGGCCATGGCAGCCTAGCCAAAGCCAGCAACATGCCAAGCCAAGGCCAAGGCCAAGGCAGCCCAGCCAAAGCCAGCAGCATGCCATGCCAAGGCCAAGGCCAGTAGCATGCCATGCCAAGGCCAAGGACAAGGCAGCCTAGCTAAAGCCAGCAGCATGCCATGCCAAGGCCAAGGACCGCAGCATGCTATTCCATGCCAAGGCCAACGCAGCCTAGCCAAAGCCAGCAGCATGCCAAGCCATGGCCAAGGCCAGCAGCATGCCATGCCATGCTAAAGCCGAGGCAGCCCAGCCAAAGCCAGCAGCATGCTGCGCCAAGGCCAAGGCCAGCAGAATACCATGCCATGCCAAGGCCAAGGCAGCCCAGCCAAAGCCAGCAGCATGCCATGCCAAGGCCAAGGCCAAGGCAAGGCAGCCCAGCCAAAGCCAGCAGCATGGCATGCCAAGGACAAGGCCAGCAGCATGGCATGCCAAGGCGAAGGCAGCCCAGCCAAAGCCAGCAGCATGCCATGCCAAGGCCAAGGCCAGCAACATGCCATGCCAAGGCTAAGGCCAAGGCAGTCGAGCCAAAGCCAGCAGCATGCCATGCCATGGCCAAGGCCAGCAGCATGCCATGCTATGCCAAGGCCAAGGCAGCCCAGCCAATGCCGGCAGCATGCCATGCCAAGGCCAAGGCCAGCAGCATGCCATGCCAAGGCCAAGGCAGCCAAGCCAAAGCCAGCAGCGTGCCATGCCAAGGCCAAGGCCAGCAGCATGCCATGCCAAGGCCAACACAGCCCAGCCAAAGCCAGCAGCATGCCATGCCAAGGACAAGGCCAGCAGCACGCCACGGCAAGGCCAAGGCCCAGGCAGCCAAGCCAAAGCCAGCAGCATGCCATGCCAAGGCGAAGGCTAGTAGCATGCCATGCCAAGGCCAAGGAAGCCCAGCCAAAGCCAGCAGCATGCCATGCCAAGGCCAAGCCACGACAGCCAAGCCAAAGCCAGCAGCATGCCATGCCAAGGCCAAGGCCAACAGCATGCTATGCCAAGGCCAACGCAGCCTAGCCAAAGCCAGCAGCATGCCATGCCAAGCCCAAGGCCAAGGCAGCCAAGCCAAAGCCAGTAGCATGCCATGCCAAGGCCAAGGCAGCCCAGCCAAAAGCCAGCAGCATGCCATGCGAAGGCTAAGCCAAGGTAGGCAGGCCAAAGCCAGTAGCATGCCATGCCAAGGCCAAGGCCAGCAGCATGCCATGCCAAGTCCAACGCAGCCCAGCCAAAGCCAGCAGCATGCCATGCTAAGGCGAAGGACAGCAGCATGCCATACCAAGGCCAAGGCCAGCAGCACGCCATGCCAAGGCCCAGGCAGCCAAGCCAAAGCCAGCAGCATGCCATGCCAAGGCCATGGCCAGCAGCATGCCATGCCAAGGCCAAGGCAGCCCAGCCAAAGACAGCAGCATGCCATGCCAAGGCCAAGGCCAGCAGCATGCCATGCCAAGGCCAAGGCAGCCAAGCCAAAGCCAGCAGCATGCCATGCCAAGGCCATGGCCAGTAGCATGTCGTGCCAAGGCCAAGGCGGCCAAGCCAAAGCCAGCAGCGTGCCCGGCCAAGGCCATGGCCAGCAGCATGCCGTGGCAAGGCCAGGGCAGCCAAGCCAAGGCCAGCAGCATGGCATGCCAAGGCCATGGCTAGCAGCATGCCGTGCCAAGGCCAGGGCAGCCAAGCAAAAGCCAGCAGAATGCCATGCCAAGGCCCTGGCCAGCAGCATGCCCTGCCAAGGCCAAGGCAGCCCGACCGAAGCCAGCAGCATGCCATACCAATGCCAAGGCCAGCAGCATGCCATGCCAAGGCCAAGGCAGCCAAGCCAAAGCCAGCAGCATGCCATCCCAAGGCCAAGGCCCGCAGCATGCCATGCCAAGGCCGAGGCAGCCAAGCCAAAGACAACCGCATGGCAGGCCAAGGCCAAAGCCAGCAGCATGCCATGCCAAGCCCCAGGCAGCCATGCCAAAGCCAGCAGCATGCCACGCCGAGGCCATGGCCAGCAGCATGCCATGCCAAGGCCAAGGTAGGCCAGCCTAAGCCAGCAGCATGAAATGCCAAGGCCAAGGCCAGCAGCATGCCATTCCAAGGCAAAGGCAGCCAAGGCAAAGCCAGCAGCATGCCATGCCGAGGGCAAGGCCAGCAGCATGCCATGCCAAGGCGAAGGCAGCCAAGCCAAAGGCAGCAGCATGCCATGCCAAGGTGTCACGGGTTGCCTTGCAAGGCCAACTCCGTGACGTTTCGCTCGCGGTGGTGTGGCCATTTGAGTGCTCAAGAGTGGCCGTTGGAAGTGCCCCAACGTGGCCTAACATTGGCCCCAAGTAGCCCAAGGTATATAGCCATCAAACGGCAAGGCCGTAGCCCATGCCAGCAGCCAAACAACGCTGCCAGCAGCAGCAAACAGTGTTGCCAGCAGCCAGCAGTGGCAGCCAGCAGTGCAGCGTTTTAGCGCTTCAGTTCGGCACTCAAACAAAGGAGTTTTGAGTTGAAATTTTTATGGTAGAGAGCTCTTGGGGGGAAGTGTTATCCCGACCAAGTTTCATGATTTTTCTCAATTTGTGGAATTTATGAAAAATCATTATGACTCCTCGGACATGTATGATGTTTCCTCCTGCCAGATGAAAAAGGGCTTAACAAGCTACTATAAGGGGGTATGGTGTGCTACCTACCAACCTCCCCGCCCAAACTGGGCTTGAAGTGAGCAGCCTTGGGGCAACTCAAGGGCGGGCTATAGGCATCCAAAGGGGTGTCTAGAGTCTCCATGTGGGTTTGGGAGCCCCGTGGACGGTGCAATGATATAAGCACTGCGCGTGTCCTCCCGAGGGGAGGTCCTCTACGTAGTTTCCATTATGCCACGCAATATGGTATCTTTGGGACTCGTTTTGGACTGAATGGGCTATCGAGGCACCACCGAAGGCCTCGTGTGCCAACTCAAGTGCTTGGTTTGGGTTCAACCTTGCACGAGGAGATCCCGTGGCTTAAGCTAAGCGGTTGGACGGCAACACCGCATATGTGGGCTATCAAATGAAGGCATCAAGCTACATATTGACAAAGTTCATTGAGGGACTACTTTATGCTACAAGCGAGCTACGGATTGAGATGTTGCCTTACTCATGCTACACGTTGGTGCAACGCTAAGGTGCGCAATGGCCTTAGACGGAATCTAGCACGTGTGTTGGCATGAGGATTGCGCCGTGGGCAAGAGATTGACCCTCAGTGGCTTGTGGGCCTTGCATGACCAAGTGGCCATCCAATATGCATCTATTGAGGCATGCTAGACCCTACGACACTTCGAGATGCTATCAAAGACCCAGCATGCTACGTTGGCTTGTCGGCTAAGTTGAGGACCTTCGCTAGCACATTGTTGTGTGGCTAGGCACGTTGATGACATAAACCTAAGTTGGGCGAGCACCTTGCTTGAGGTAAGCTTGGCGCTATGAAGCGACTTATGCCGTGCTTGGTGCACTTGAGGCGTCAGGCCTACTTGTGGCACCCGGGTGAAGACGGAGCTTCTGTGTGAAGTTGTTTTGCTTGACAAAGCACTGGGCCCTAATGTTCAAACGGGTGAGACCATCAACACTCGATTTGTCAGTGAGCTATGGCGGGCTTGAACTTGGTGGAGTTTGAGCGCCACACGGGCAAAAATTGATCCGCTGCGCCTCCAAAGGAGTCGGACCGTGACAGTTGGTATCAGAGCTAGATCACTCATTTGGGGGGTGAGTTCGATCTAGAGCAGACATGCAGCTATCATGTGATATCATTCTTCCGTGGGCCCCGATGCCGCTGTTTGAAGGAGTTATGCATGAAACTCATCCTGGGGGACGTGTATGACATCCTAGACTCTAAACAAGACCGCCGTTAGTTTTCTGGTCATGGTTGAACTGTGGGAGCTGATTGGTGATGTCTTGGGGTATCTGTGCCTATTGTGTTATTCTTCAGTGATGCCTTGAATGCAGCAAACGTTCTTGAGGGTGCGAATTAAGCAACATTGTGACATCTAGTGTTTCCTTGCTAACTTGGTGTTTCCCTCTCACTTTGTGGACTTGGTGAGCATTTCTACATTGTGGGCACACTGTGGCGTGAGTATGTTACATTTGTGGACGGGTTACTTCCTAACCAGCAGGGTTGGCATGATTGTGTTACTTTGTTGGCTACATGGGGATCTCTACTACACCTTGGACTTGTGGAATGCTTGTATCAGACTGTGGGCATGTGATCTTCATCTATTGAGCCTTAGAGACGGATTTTAGGCGGCAACCGTGCACGTGCTATGGCATTATCACTGGTTCGCTTCAGGAGGCCTATGTTTCGATCGTTTGTGGTGGCATATGCAACTTGTGCTTGTCAGTGGTTTTGCATCTTCAGACACATGGTTGTTGCTTGTTCGAGGGTTTGTTCGGAAAAGTTTCAAGACAAAATTTGAGAACTTGACTCCCGTGTGCAGAGGCACCGAGTGTACATGCTTGCTAGAGAGCGGGGTGATGGATGAAATCACCGTTGTTGGAGGACAACCGTGTAGCGGGATTGTAAAGTCAAGACATAATTTGGTGCCAGGATCAGCGCACCGTTTTGAGCATTATTATTGGGATGGCTAGTTTCGTGGGTGGCAGGAGCGGTGAGCCTTTGAGAGGCAAAATCTTTGAGCTTGAGGAGATAGCTGACTCGAGTGAAGGCAGTGGCCGAGATACTGAGCAGCATGAGTTAAATACTAGCCAGAAGACCGAAGTAAGCCAGAGGGCATGAGTACAAGTTAAACCAAAGGGCTTGCCTGAGGGCATGAGCATGAGATTCAACCGGTGGGCTACACTTTGCCAGAGGGCACGAGTTGAGCAAAGCCAGTGGGCTTCATTTCAGCCAGAGGGCTACATTTCTAAAAGCAGTATTGAAGTTTTGAGTTATTAGAGCATATTCAGCTGGTGGGCTACACTTTGCCAGAGGGCACGAGTTAAACAAAGCCAGTGGGCTTCATTTCAGCCAGAGGGCTACACTTCTACAAGAGCATTGAAGTTTTGGGTTATAAGTAAATATTCAGCCAGAAGGCTACCCATTGCCAGAGGGCACGAGTTTGAGTTAAGCCAGAGGGCTTCATTTTTGCTAGAGAACATGAGAACATTTGAAGTTTGCAAAGAATGCAACAACCAGAGGGCTTCAGAGATTGAGCTTGCTAGAGAGCAACTGCCAAGAGGGCTTAAGAGATTGAGTTGCCAGAGGGCATCAGCCAGAAGGCTTAAGAGGCATGAGCTTGTTAATGAGCAACAGCCAGAGGGGCTTTTATTTCGCCAGAGGGCACAGTACAGAGATACTTGAGTTTATTGAAGATATCAGCCAGAGGGCTTCATCCTTGCCAGAGGGCATTGTGGAATCATTCTAAAGAGCAACAGTTGATTTGCATTGAGTCGACGAGGGCGTCGACAACTCGAGTGGAGGAGGAAGTCGCGATGCGACGACCCATTTTGAGTTTGCTCGGAGGAGCATTGGCAGAGAGGCCATTCAAGAAGAGGGCTCAGAGGAGCATTGGGAGCATGAGGGCTCATTTGAGGAACATCGTCCGGAGGAGTCAGCTCAGAGGAGCTTGAGTTTGCTCGGAGGAGCATTGGCAGAGGCCATTTGAGTTAGCTCAGAGGAGCATTGGCAGCGGCCATTTGAGAAGAGAGCTTGGCATTAAAGGGCAGAGTTAGAGACGCTCAGAGGAGCTTTGGCAGAGGCCATTTTGAGAGGGGAGCTTGGCTAAAGAGTTGGACGTTGAAGGTAGGCCATCAACACAGAGGTGTTGGACTCATCAGAGGAGCCGGTACACGCACTACAGCATCAGCTTTGTGCTACAACAACGAGGACGTTGATGGTTGAAGTGGAGGAGAGTGTCACGGGTTGCCTTGCAAGGCCAACTCCGTGACGTTTCGCTCGCGGTGGTGTGGCCATTTGAGTGCTCAAGAGTGGCCGTTGGAAGTGCCCCAACGTGGCCTAACATTGGCCCCAAGTAGCCCAAGGTATATAGCCATCAAACGGCAAGGCCGTAGCCCATGCCAGCAGCCAAACAACGCTGCCAGCAGCAGCAAACAGCGCTGCCAGCAGCCAGCAGTGGCAGCCAGCAGTGCAGCGTTTTAGCGCTTCGGTTCGGCACTCAAACGAAGGAGTTTTGAGTTGAAATTTTTATGGTAGAGAGCTCTTGGGGGGAAGTGTTATCCCGACCAAGTTTCATGATTTTTCTCAATTTGTGGAATTTATGAAAAATCATTATGACTCCTCGGACATGTATGATGTTTCCTCCTGCCAGATGAAAAAGGGCTTAACAAGCTACTATAAGGGGGTATGGTGTGCTACCTACCAACCTCCCCGCCCAAACTGGGCTTGAAGTGAGCAACCTTGGGGCAACTCAAGGGTGGGCTATAGGCATCCAGAGGGCTGTCTAGAGTCTCCATGTGGGTTTGGGAGCCCCGTGGACGGTGCAATGATATAAGCACTGCGCGTGTCCTCCCGAGGGGAGGTCCTCTACGTAGTTTCCATTATGCCACGCAATATGGTATCTTTGGGACTCGTTTTGGACTGAATGGGCTATCGAGGCACCACCGAAGGCCTCGTGTGCCAACTCAAGTGCTTGGTTTGGGTTCAACCTTGCACGAGGGGATCCCGTGGCTTAAGCTAAGCGGTTGGACGGCAACAACGCATATGTGGGCTATCGAATGAAGGCATCAAGCTACATATTGACAAAGTTCATTGAGGGACTACTTTATGCTACAAGCGAGCTACGGATTGAGATGTTGCCTTACTCATGCTACACGTTGGTGCAACGCTAAGGTGCGCAATGGCCTTAGGCGGAATCTAGCACGCATGTTGGCATGAGGATTGCGCCGTGGGCAAGAGATTGACCCTCGGTGGCTTGTGGGCCTTGCATGACCAAGTGGCCATCCAATATGCATCTATTGAGGCATGCTAGACCCTACGACACTTCGAGATGCTATCAAAGACCCAGCATGCTACGTTGGCTTGTCGGCTAAGTTGAGGACCTTCACTAGCACATTGTTGTGTGGCTAGGCACCTTGATGACATAAACCTAAGTTGGGCGAGCACCTTGCTTGAGGTAAGCTTGGCGCTATGAAGCGACTTATGCCGTGCTTGGCGCACTTGAGGCGTCAGGCCTACTTGTGGCACCCGGGTGAAGACGGAGCTTCAGTGTGAAGTTGTTTTGCTTGACAAAGCATTGGGCCCTAATGTTCAAACGGGTGAGACTATCAACACTCGATTTGTCAGTGAGCTATGGCGGGCTTGAACTTGGTGGAGTTTGAGCGCCACACGGGCAAAAATTGATCCGCTGCGCCTCCAAAGGAGTCGGCCCGTGACACAAGGCCAAGGCAGCCAAGCCAAAGCCAGCAGCATGCCAAGCCAAGGCCAAGGCAGCCGAGCCGAAGCCAGCAGCATGACATGCCATGCCAAGGCCAAGGCCAGCAGCATGCCATGCCAATGCCAAGGCAGCCAAGGCAAAGGCAGCAGCATGCCATGGCAAGGACATGGCCAGCAGCGTGCCATGCCAAGGCCAAGGCAGCCAAGTCTAAGCCAGCAGCACGCCATACCAAGGCCAAGGCCAGCAGCACGCCATGCCCAGGGCAAGGCCAGTAGCATGCTATGTCAAGGCCAAGGTAGCCAAGCCAAAGCCAGCAGCATGCCTTGCCAAGGCCATGGCTAGCAGCATGCCATGCCAAGGCCAAGGCAGCCAAGCTGAAGCTAGCAGCATGCCATGCCATGGCCAAGGACAGCAGCATGCGATGCCAAGGCCAAGGCAGCCAAGCCAAAGCCAGCAGCATGCCATGCCAAGGCCATGGCCAGCAGCGTCCCATGCCAAGGCCAAGGCAGCCAAGCGAAAGCCAGCAGCATGCCATGCCAAGGCCATGGCCAGCAGCGTGCGATGCCAAGGCCAAGGCGGCAAAGCCAAAGCCTGCAGCATGCCATGCTAAGGCCAAGGCCAGCAGCTTGCCATGCCAAGGCCAAGGCAGTCCAGCCAAAGCCAGCTGCATGCCATGCCAAGGACATGGCCAGCAGCATGCCATGCCATGGCTAAGGAAGCCTAGCCAAAGCTAGCAGCATGCCATGCCAAGTACAAAGCCAGCAGCACGCCATACCAAGGCCAAGGTAGCCAAGCCAAAGCCAGCAGCATGCCATGCCAAGGCAAAGACCAGCAGCACGCCAGGCCAAGGCCAAGGCAGCCAAGCCAAAACCAACAGCATGCCATGCCAAGGCCAAGGCCAGCGGCATGCCATGCCATGGTAAAGTCAGCCAAGCCAAAGCCAGCAGCATGCCATGCCAAGGCCAAGGGCAGCAGGATGCCATGCCAAGGCCAAGGCAGCCGAGCCAAAGCCAGCAGCATGCCATGCAAAGGCCATGGCTAGTAGCACGCCATGCCATGGCTAGTAGCACGCCATGCCAAGGCCAAGGCCAGCAGCATGCAATGCCAAGGCCAAGGTAGCCAAGCCAAAGTCAGCAGCATGCCATACCGAGGCCAAGGCCAGCAGCATGCCATGCCAAGGCCAAGGCAGCCGAGCCGAAGACAACAGCATGCCATGCCAAGGCCAAGGCAGCCAAGCCAAAGCCAGCAGCATGCCATGCCAAGGCCAAGGTAGCCCAGCCTAAGCCAGCAGTATGCCATGCCAAGGCCAAGGCTAGCAGCATGCCATTCCAAGGCCAAGGCAGCCAAGCAAAAACCAGAATGCCATGCCGAGGGCAAGGCCAGTAGCATGCGATGCCAAGGCCAAGGTAGCCAGGCCAAAGCCAGCAGCATGCGATGCCAAGGCCATGGCGAGCAGCATGCTCTGCGAAGGCCAAGGCGGCCAAGGCAAAGCCAGCAGCATGCCGTGCCAAGGCCAAGGCACCCAGGCCAAAGCCAGCAGCATGCCGTGCTAAAACCAAGGCGAGCAGCATGCTCTGTCAGGGCCAAGGCGGCCAAGCCAAGGCCAATAGCATGCCATGCTAAGTCCATGGCCAGCAGCATGCCATGCCAAGGCCATGGCGGCCAAGCCAAAGCCAGCAGCATGCCATGCCAAGGCCATGGCTAGCAGCATGCCTTGCCAAGGCCAAGGCGGTCCAGCCAAAGCCAGCAGCATGCCATGCCACGGCCAAGGCCAAGGTTGCCAAGCCAAAGCCAGCAACGTGCCATGGCAAGGCCGAGGCAGCCAAGCCAAAGCTAGCAGCATGCCATGCCAAGGCCAAGGCGAGCAGCATGCCATGCCAAGGCCAAGGCAGCCAAGCGAAAGGCAGCAGCATGCCATGCCAAGGCCATGGCCAGCAGCGTGCCATTCCATGGCCAAGGCAGCCCAGCCTAAGGCAGTATCGTGCCATGCCAAGGCCAAGGCCAAGGCCAACAGCATGCCATGCCAAGGCCAAGGCCAAGGCCAGCAGCATGCCATGCCAAGGCCAAGGCAGCCAAGCCAAAGCCCGCAGCATGCCATGCCAAGGCCAAGGCGGCCAAGCCAAAGCCTGCAGCATGCCATGCTAAGGCCAAGGCCAGCAACATGCGATGCCTACGCCAAGGCAGCCCAGCCAAAGCCAGCAGCATGCCACGCCAAGGACATGGCCAGCAGCATGCCATGCCAAGGCCAAGGAAGCCAAGCCAAAGCCAGCCGCATGCCATGCCAATGCTAATGCCAGCCGCATGACATGCCAAGGCCAAGGCAGCCAAACCAAAGCCAGTAACATGCCATGCCAAGGCCAAGGCTAGGAGCATGTCATGCCAAGGCCATGGCAGCCAAGCCAAAGCTAGCAGCATGCCATGCAAAGGCCATGGCCAGCAGCCTACCATGCCAAGTCCAATGCCAGCAGCATGCATTGCCAAGGCCAAGGCAGCCAAGCCAAAGCCAGCAGCATGCCATATCGAGGCCAAGGCCAGCAGCATACCATGCCAAGGCCAAGGCAGCCGAGCCGAAGCCAGCAGCATGACATGCCAATGCAATGGCCAGCAGCATGCCATGCCAAGGCCAAGGCAGCCAAGGCCGTGGCCAGCAGCATGCCATGCCAAGGCCAACGCAGCCCAGCCTAAGCCAGCAGCATGCCATACCAAGGCCAAGGCCAGCAGCATGCCATTCCAAGGCCAAGGCAGCCAAGCCAAAACCAGCAACATGCCATGTCGAGGCCAAGGCCAGCAGCAAGCCATGCCAAGGCCAAGGCAGCAAAGCCAAAGAAGGCCAAGGCAGCAAAGCCAAAGCCAATAGCATGCTATGCTAAGGCCATGGCCAGCAGCATGCGTGCCAAGGCCAAGGCAGCCAAGCCAAAGCCGGCAGCATGCCAGCCACGGCCATGGCGAGTAGCATACCTTGCCAAGGCCAAGGTAGCCAAGCCAAGGCCAGCAGCATGCCAGGCCAAGGCCAAGGCAGCCAAGCCAACGCCAATAGCATGCCATGCCAAGGCCAAGCCAGCAGCATACCATGCCAAGGCCAAGGCAGCCAAGCCAAAGCCAGCAGCATGCCATGCCAAGGCAAGCAGCACAGCCAAAGCCAGCAGCAGGCCATGCCAAGGCCCAGGCCATACCAAGGCCATGGCCAACAGCATGCCATGCCAAGGCTGACGCAGCCAAGCAAAGCAAGCAGCACGCCATGCCAAGGCCAAGTCTAGGAGCATGCCATGCCAAGGCCAAGGCAGCCCAGCCAACGCTAGCAGCAAGCCATGCCAAGGCCATGGCCAGCAGTATGCCATGCCAAGGGCAAGGCAGCCAAGCCAAAGCCAGCAGCATGCCATGCCAAGGCCAAGGGAGCCAAGCCAAATCCGGCCGCATGCCATGCCAAGGCCATGACTAGCAGCATGCCTTGCCAAGGCCAAGGTAGCCCAGCCAAAGCCAGGAGCATGCCATGCCAAGGCCAACGCAGCCCAACCAAGGCTAGCAGCATGCCATGCCAAGGCCAAGGCCAGCAGCATGCCATGCTAAGCCAAGGCAGCCAAGCCAAGGCCAGCCGCATGCCAGGCAAGGCCAAGGCAGCCAAGCCAACGCCAGCATCATGCCATGCCAAGGCCGAGGCCAGTAGCATGCAATGCCAAGGCCATGGCCAGCAGCATCCCATGCCAAGGCCAAGGCAGCCAAGCGAAAGCCAGCAGCTTGCCATGCCAAGGCCATGGCCAGCAGCGTGCCATGCGAAGCCAAGGCGGCAAAGCCAAAGCCTGCAGCATGCCATGCTAAGGCCAAGGCCAGCAGCATGCCATGCCAAGGCCAAGGCAGCCCAGCCAAAGCCAGCTGCATGCCATGCTATGGACATGGCCAGCAGCATGCCATGCCATGGCTAAGGAAGCCTAGCCAAAGCTAGCAGCATGCCATGCCAAGTACAAAGCCAGCAGCACGCCATGCCAAGGCCAAGGCAGCCAAGCCAAAGCCAGCAGCATGCCATGCCAAGGCAAAGGCCAGCAGCATGCCAGCCAAGGCCAAGGCAGCCAAGCCAAAACCAACCAGCATGCCATGCCAAGGCCAAGGCCAGCGGCATGCCATGCCATGGTAAAGTCAGCCAAGCCAAAGCCAGCAGCATGCCATGCCAAGGCCAAGGGCAGCAGGATGCCATGCCAAGGCCATGGCAGTCGAGCCAAAGCCAGCAGCATGCCATGCCAAGGCCATGGCCAGCAGCACCGCCATGCCAAGGCCAAGGCCAGCAACATGCAATGCCAAGGCAAGGTAGCCAAGCCAAAGTCAGCAGCATGCCATACCGAGGCCAAGGCCAGCAGCATGCCATGCCAAGGCTAAGGCAGCCGAGCCGAAGACAACAGCATGCCATGCCATGGCCATGGCCAGCAGCATGCCATGCCAAGGCCAAGGCAAGCCAAGCCAAAGCCAGCAGCATGCCATGCCAAGGCCAAGGCAGCCCAGCCTAAGCCAGCAGTATGCCATGCCAAGGCCAAGGCTAGCAGCATGCCATTCCCAGGCCAAGGCAGCCAAGCGAAAACCAGAATGCCATGCCGAGGGCAAGGCCAGTAGCATGCAATGACAAGGCCAAGGCAGCCAGGCCAAAGCCAGCAGCATGCGATGCCAAGGCCATGGCGAGCAGCATACTCTGCCAAGGCCAAGGCGGCCAAGGCAAAGCCAGCAGCATGCCGTGCCAAGGCCAAGGCACCCAGGCCAAAGCCAGCTGCATGCCGTGCCAAAGCCAAGGCAGCCAAGCCAAAGCCAGCAGCGTGCCATGCCAAGGCCATGGCGAGCAGCATGCTCTGTCAGGGCCAAGGCGGCCAAGCCAAGGCTAGCAGCATGCCATGCCAAGTCCATGGCCAGCAGCATGCCATGCCAAGGCCATGGCGGCCAAGCCAAAGCAGCAGCATGCCATGCCAAGGCCATGGCTAGCAGCATGCTTGCCAAGGCCAAGGCGGTCCAGCCAAAGCAAGCAGCATGCCATGCCCACGGCCAAGGCCAAGGTTGCCAAGCAAAAGCCAGCAACATGCCATGGCAAGGCCGAGGCAGCCAAGCCAAAGCTAGCAGCATGCCATGCCAAGGCCAAGGCAGCCAAGCGAAAGGCAGCAGCATGCCATGCCAAGGCCATGGCCAGCAGCGTGCCATTCCATGGCCAAGGCAGCCCAGCCTAAGGCAGTATCAAGCCATGCCAAGGCCAAGGCCAACAGCATGCCATGCCAAGGCCAAGGACAGCAGCATGCCATGCCAAGGCCAAGGCAGCCAAGCCAAAGCCCGCAGCATGCCATGCCAAGGCCATTGCAGCCAAGCCAAAGCTGCAGCATGCCATGCTAAGGCAAGGCCAGCAACATGCGATGCCTACGCCAAGGCAGCCCAGCCAAAGCCAGCAGCATGCCACGCCAAGGACATGGCCAGCAGCATGCCATGCCAAGGCCAAGGAAGCCAAGCCAAAGCCAGCCGCATGCCATGCCAATGCTAATGCCAGCCGCATGACATGCCAAGGCCAAGGCAGCCAAACCAAAGCCAGCAACATGCCATGCCAAGGCCAAGGCCAGGAGCATGTCATGCCAAGGCCATGGCAGCCAAGCCAAAGCTAGCAGCATGCCATGCAAAGGCCATGGCCAGCAGCCTACCATGCCAAGTCCAATGCCAGCAGCATGCATTGCCAAGGCCAAGGCAGCCAAGCCAAAGCCAGCAGCATGCCATACCCGAGGCCAAGGCCAGCAGCATACCATGCCAAGGCCAAGGCAGCCGAGCCGAAGCCAGTAGCATGACATACCAATGCAATGCCTAGCAGCATGCCATGCCAAGGCCAAGGCAGCCAAGGCCGTGGCCAGCAGCATGCCATGCCAAGGCCAACGCAGCCCAGCCTAAGCCAGCAGCAATGCCATACCAAGGCCAAGGCCAGCAGCATGCCATTCCAAGGCCAAGGCAGCCAAGCCAAAACCAGCAGCATGCCATGTCGAGGCCAAGGCCAGCAGCAAGCCATGCCAAGGCCAAGGCAGCCAAGCCAAAGCCAACAGCATGCTATGCTAAGGCCATGGCCAGCAGCATGCCGTGCCAAGGCCAAGGCAGCCAAGCCAAAGCCGGCAGCATGCCATGCCACAGCCATGGCGAGTAGCATACCTTGCCAAGGCCAAGGTAGCCAAGCCAAGGCCAACAGCATGCCTGGCCAAGGCCAAGGCAGCCAAGCCAACGCCAGTAGCATGCCATGCCAAGGCCAAGGCCAGCAGCATACCATGCCAAGGCCAAGGCAGCCAAGCCAAAGCCAGCAGCATGCCATGCCAGGGCCATGGCCAGCAGCATGCCATGCCAAGGCCAAGGCAGCCCAGCCAAAGCCAGCAGCAGGCCATGCCGAGGCCCAGGCCATACCAAGGCCATGGCCAACAGCATGCCATGCCAAGGCCGACGCAGCCAAGCCAAAGCAAGCAGCACGCCATGCCAAGGCCAAGTCTAGTAGCATGCCATGCCAAGGCCAAGGCAGCCCAGCCAAACGCCAGCAGCAAGCCATGCCAAGGCCATGGCCAGCAGTATGCCATGCCAAGGGCAAGGCAGCCAAGCCAAAGCCAGCAGCATCCAGCCGCAAGGCCAAGGGAGCCAAGCCAAATCCGGCCGCATTGCCATGCTAAGGCCATGACCAGCAGCATGCCTTGCCAAGGCCAAGGTAGCCCAGCCAAAGCCAGGAGCATGCCATGCCAAGGCCAAGGCCAGCAGCATGCCATGCCAAGGCCAAGGCAGCCCAGCCAAGGCTAGCAACATGCCATGCAAGGCCAAGGCCAGCAGCATGCCATGCTAAGGCCAAGGCAGCCAAGCCAAGGCCAGCATCATGCCATGCCAAGGCCAAGGCAGCCAAGCCAACGCCAGCATCATGCCATGCCAAGGCCAAGGCCAGTAGCATGCCTTGCCAAGGCTAAGGCAGCCAGGCCAAAGCCAGCAGCATGCCATGCCAAGGCCATGGCCAGCAGCATGCCATGCCAAGGACATGGCAGCCACGCCAAAGCCAACAGCATGCCATGCCAAGGCCAAGGCAGCCCAGCCAAAGCCTGCAGCATGCCATGCCAAGGCCATGGCCAGCAGCATGTCATGCCAAGGCAAAGCAGCCAAGCCAATGCCAGTATGATGCCATGCCAAGTCCAAGGCCAGCAGCATGGCATGCCAAGGCCAAGGCAGCTAAGCCAAAGCCAGCAGCAAGCCGTGCCAAGGGCATGGCCTGCAGCGTGCCATGCCAAGGCCAAGGTAGCCAACCAAAGCCTGCAGCATGCCCTACCATGGCCCTGGCCAGCAGTATGCCATGCCAAGGCCGAGATAGCCCAGCCAAAGCCAGCAGCATGGCATGCCAAGGCCAAGGCTAGCAGCATGGCAATGCCAAGGCCAAGGCGGCCAAGCCAAAGCTAGCAGCATGCCATGCCAAGGCCAAGGCCAGCAGCATGGCATGCCCAAGGCCAAGGCAGCCCAGCCAAAGCTAGCAGCATGCCATGCCAAGGCCAAGGTAGCCAAGCCAAAGCCAACAGCATGCCATGCCAAGTCCAAGGCGAGCAACATGCCATGCCAAGGCCAAGGCAGCCAAGCCAAATCCAGCAGCATCCCATGCCAAGGTCAAGGCTAGCAGCATGCCATGCCATGGCCAAGGCAGCCAAGCCAAAGCCAACAGCATACCATGCCACGGCCATGGCCAGCTGCATGCCATGCCAAGCCCAAGGCAGCCCAGCCAAAGCCAGTAGCATGCCATGCCAAGGTTAAGGCCAGCTGGATGCCATGCCAAAGCCAAGGCAGCGCAGCCAAAGCCCGCAGCATGCCATGCCAAGGCAAGGCCAGCAGCATGCCATGCCAAGGCCAAGGCCAAGGCAGCCAAGCCAAAGCCAGCAGCATGTCATGCCAAGGCCAAGGCTAGCAGCATGCCATGCCAAGGCCAAGGCAGCCAAGCCAAAGCCAGCGGCATGCCATGCCAAGTCCAAGGCCAGCTGCATACCATGCCAAGGCCAAGGCTGCCAAGCCAAACCCAGCGACATTCCATGCCAAGGCCAAGGCCAGCAACATGCCATGCCAAGGCCAATGCAGCGAAGCCAAAGCCAGCAGCATGCCCTGCCAAGGCCAAGGCCAACAGCATGCCATGCCAAGGCCAAGGCAGCCAAGCCAAAGCTAGCAGCATGCCATGCCAAGGCCAAGGCCAGCAGCCTGCCATGCCAAGGCCAAGGCAACTAAGCAAAAGCCAGCAGCATGCCCTGCCAAGGCCAAGGCCACTAGCATTCCATGCCAAGGCCAAGGCAGCCAAGCCATGGCCAGCAGCATGCCATGCCAAGGCCATGGCCAGCAGCATGCCATGCCAGGGCCAAGGCGGCGCAGCCAAAGCCAGCAGCATGCCATGCCACGACTAAGGCCAAGGCAGCCAAGCCAAGGCCAACAGCATGCCATGCCAAGGCCAAGGCAGCCCAGCCAAAGCCAGCCGCATACAATGCCAAGGTCGAGGCTCGCAGCATTCCATGCCAACGCCAAGGCGAAGGCAGCCCAGCCAAAGCCAGCAACATGGAAGCTTGTTGCGAAAATTATGTCCCTCGGAAGTTGCATGTTGCCTTTGTCATTTGCAGTCGCACTAAGAATAGCGGGCAAGGCAGCCCATCCAAGGCCAAGGCCAAGACCAAGGCCAAGGCCAAGCCCCCAAGGCCAAGGCCGCTACCTTGGCCATGCCATAGCCTTGGCCAAGCCGGCAGCATGCCATGCCACTGCTAGCAGCTTGCGATGCCAACGCCTTGGCCAGCTGCATGCCTTGCCATGGCCTTGTCTAGCAGCATGGCATGCCATGGCCTTGGCCAAGAACATCGCATGCCACGGCCTTGGCAAGCAAAATCCTTGTCCCTCGGGTAATTGCCATTCGGTTTGCCTTTTGACTTACGTACAAGTTGCCCTTCGAAATGCATGTCCCTCGGGTAATAGCCATTTGGTTGGCTTTGACTTGCGAACGAGTCGCCAGTGCTTTCCCAGTGGAAGCTTGTTGCGAAAAGTTTGTCCCTCGGAAGTTGTCTGTTGCGTTTGTTATTTGCATTCGCGCTAACTGATGCTTGTTCGGCTTCTCTAAGTGTTTTTGCACGTTCGTCGGGCTTCTTAGTCCTTTGGGGTGTGATTCGCATTTTTTAATTATTTATTTACTCATAAAAATTAAAATAAAATAAATAAAAAGTTAAAAAATAATTAAAAAAATTAACTCTAATTACTAGTGCCTCACCCTAAAATTATTGGAATTTTTCTAGAATTTTTTGACTATTTTTATTAATTTTTTATTATTTTTTAGGTATTAAAATCGAAATAAATTAAAATAAAATATTTCCGGTGGTAATTATTTTTTTTCAATTTCTTTTATGGTGTATTAAATTATTTCCTACAACTTTCATGTTGAAAGTTTTATCAAAAAACCATTACTTTTTAAAAAAACTGCATTATGACTCCTCGAGCATAGGTGATGTTTCCTCCTGCCAGATGAAAAAGGGCTTAACAAGCTACTATAAGGGGGGGGGGCACACCTCCCTTAAGGCTGGCCAGCATGGCCAGGCTACAGGCCACGGCTATGCCTAGGTGGGCGCTTGGCACATGCCATCGCTTGGCTTGTGGCATTGAAACTACATAGCCAAGCCCGGGATGTGTCGAGTGGCGGCCCGCGGTGGTGGCGGTGGTACGTCGGCCTTGGCCAGCATGCCGTGCCACGGCCTTGGCAAGCATGTCATGCCAAAGCCTTGGCTCGCATGCCATGCCACAGCCCTGGCTAGCAACATGCCATGCCCCGGCCTTGGCAAGCATGTCCTGCCACGGCCTTGGCTAGCAGCATGCCATGCCATAACCTTGGCCAGCAAAATGGCATGCCAAAGCCTTGGCCGGCAGTATGCCATGCCACAGCCTTGGCCAGCAGCATGCCATGCCCGACCTTGGCAAACACGTTATGCCACGGCCTTGGCCAGCAGCACGCCATGCTTAGTCCTTGGCCAGCAGCACGCCATGCCACGGCCTCGG
>CM069906.1:0-32500 GCA_036172215.1 Camellia granthamiana | reverse complement strand
CGGAATGCCATGCCACGGCCTCGGCCCGCATGCCTTGCCACGGCCTCGGCCCAGCATGCCATGCCACAGCGTTGCCCAGCGTGCCATGCCACGGCGTTGCCTAGGGTGCAAAGGCCTCGGCCCGCATGCCATGCCACAGCCTCGGCCCCGGCCCGCATGCCTTGCGACGGCCCGCATGCCGTGCGATGCGTTGTCCAGCGTGCCATGCCACAGCGTTGCCCAGCATGCCAAGTCCAGCTTGCCATGCCACGGCCATGGCCAGCATGCCAAGCCACGGTGTTGCCCAGCACGCCAAGGCGGGCATGCCATGCCGCGGCATGCCATGCCATGCCACACCACAGCATGCCACGCCACAACGTTGCCCAGCGTGTGATGCCTTAGCCTTGGCCAGCATGCCATGCCACCGCCTTGGCCAGCATGTCATGCCACCGTCACGGCCAGGGCCTGTATGCCATGCCACTACGTTGCCCAGCATGCCACGGCCGTGGCCGGCATGGCAAGCCATGGCGTTGCCCAGTAGGCCAAGGCGGGCATGCCATGCCACGACACAGCCTCGGCCCGCATGCCTTGCCATGGCGTTGCCCAGCATGCCATGGCACCATCGTGGTCAGCATGCCATGCCATGGCACTGCCTTGTCCAGCACGCCGTGCCACAACGTTGTCCAGCATGCCTTGCTGCAGCGATGACCGGTATGCCAAGCCACGGCGTTGCCCTGCATGCCACGGCCGGCATGCCATGCCATGCCATGCCACGGCCCTAGCCCTGGCACGTCCTTGGCCCTGACACGTCCTTGGCCAGCATGCCGTGGCACCGCCTTGGCCGGTGTGCCACGCCACAGTGTTGCCCGGCAGGGCGAGGCGGGCATGCCCTGCCACGGCCTCAGACGGCATGCCATCCCAAGGCGTTGCCCCGCATGCCACGGCCTTGCCACGTATGCCATGCCAAGGCCAATGCCTTGCACCAGCATGCCCCGCCAAGGCCTAGGCTAGTAGCATGGCATGCCACGGGCCGGGCGAGCATGCCTTGCCACGGCATAGGCCGGCTTCCCTTGGCACAGCTTTGGCCAGCATGCCATGCCAATGCCCCGGCCGGCATGCCAAGCCAAGGCCTTGGCCAGCAGCACGCCGGTGCCACGGGCTTGGCGAGCAGCATGCGCTGTCGTGGCCTTCGCAAGAATGCCATGCCATGCCGTGGCCTTCGCAAGCATGCCATGCAAATGCCTTGGCTGGCATGCCATGCCAATGCCTTGGGCCAACATGCCATGCCAAGGCCTTGGCTAGTAGCATGGCACACCACGGGCTGGGGGAGCATGGCATGCCACGAGCTGGGCGAGCATGCCACGCCACGGCCATGGCTAGCTGCATGGCATGCCACGGCCTCGGCGAGTATGCCATGCCAAGGCCAAGGCCGTGGCAGCGTGTAAGGCCGCGGGCAAGGCCAAGTCCACGTGCAAGGCCATGGCCAAGGCGAAGGCTGCGGGCAAAGGCCAAGGTCAAGGCCATGGCATGCCACCGCCTTGATCGCTCTTTTTGAACATGATTCTTTTATATTCTTACCCAAACCAAGCCACACAATCAAAAATGCACTACAATTAATTCTAAAAGTCATTCCCTATTTTTTTGCAATGTTTCTTAAGTTTTTCGAACTTTTTAAGCCATTATTTGGCCAAAAAAATCAAAATAAAATAAAAAAAATTACAAAAATAATTTAATAAATTTACTAGTGCCTCACCCTTTAATTATTGGAAATTTTCCATAATTTTTTGACTATTTTTATTAATTTTTATTATTTTTTAAGTATTAAAATCGAAATAAATTTAAATAAAATATTTTCGTTGGCCAAATATTTTTTTTCAATTTTTTTTATGGTGTACTAAATTATTTCCTACAACTTTCATGTTGAATGTTTTGGCAAAAAACCATTACTTTTTAAAAAAACCCCATTATGACTCCTCAAGCATGGTTGATGTTTCCTCCTGCCAGATGAGAAAGGGCTTAACAAACTACTATAAGGGGGGGGGGGGGGGGGGGCACCTCCCTTGCCCAGGCAAGGCAGCAGCAGGTGTGCCCCATGTTGGGCGCGGCCTGGGCCGCGGCCTTGGGCGGCATGGACCGCAGCTCGGCCGCAGCGTGAGCCGCGGCCTTGGGCGGCTCGGCCGCGGCTCGGACGTGGCTTGGGCGCGGCTCGGGCGCGGCCTTGGGTGCAGCCTGACCCCGGCGTTGGCCTTGGCCTTGGCCTTGGCATGGCATGCGCGCTGGCGTGGGCAGCTTGGCGTGGCATGCGCGGGGCGTGGGCGGCCTTGCATGTGCCCGGCGTGGGCAGCAGCATGCCAAGACAAGGCCAAGGCAGCCAAGCCAAAGCCAGCAGCATGCCATGCTGAGGCCAAGGCAGCCCAGCAAAAGCCAGCAGCATGCCATGCCAAGGCCATGGCCAGCAGCATGCCATGCCCAGGCCAAGGCAGCCAAGCCAAAGCCAGCAGCAAGCTATGCCAAGGCGATGGCCAGCAGCATGCCATGCCAAGGCCAAGGCAGCCCAGCCAAAGCCAGCAGCATGCCATCCCAAGGCCATGGCCAGCAGCATGCCATGCCAACGCCAAGGCCAACCGCATGCCATGCCAAGGCCATGGCCAGCAGCATGCCATGGCAAGGCCAAGGCAGCGAAGCCAAAGCCAACAACATGCCATGCCAAGGCCATGGCCAGCAGCATGGCATGCCATGGCCAAGGCAGCCCAGCCAAAGCCAGCAGCATGCCATGCCGACACCATGGCCAGCAGCTTGCCATGCCAAGGCCAAGGCAGCCCAGCCAAAGCCAGCAGCATGCCAAGGCCTTAGGCCATGGCCAGTAGCATGCCATGCCAAGGCCAAGGCCAAGGCAGCCTAGCCAAAGCCAGCAGCATGCCATGGCAAGGCCATGGCCAGCAGCATGCCATGACAAGGCCAAGGCAGGCATGCCAAAGCCAGCAGCATGCGATGCAAAGGCTAAGGCAGCCCGGCCAAAGCGAGCAGCATGCCATGCCAAGCCCATGGCCAGCTACATGCCATGCCAAGGCCAAGGCAGACAAGCCAAAGCCAGCAGCATGCCATGCCAAGGCCATGGCCAGCAGCATGACATGCCAAGGCCAAGGCAGCCCAGCCAAAGCCAGCAGCATGCCATGCCAAGGCCATGGCCAGCAGGATGCCATGCCAAGGCCAAGGCAGCCAAGCCAAAGCCAGCAGCAAGTCATGCCCAGGCCAAGGGCAGCAGCATGCCATGCTAAGGCCAAGGTAGCCTAGCCAAAGCCAGCAGCATGCCATGCAAAGGCCATGGCCGGCAGCATGCCATGCCAAGGCCAAGGCAGCTAAGGTAAAGCCAGCAGCATGCCCTGCCAAGGCCAAGGTGGCCAAGCCAAAGCTAGCAGCATGCCATGCTAAGGCCAAGGTAGCCCAGCCAAAGCCAGCAACATGCCATGCCAAGGCCATGGCCCGCAGCATGCCATGCCAAGTCTAAGGCAGCCAAGCCAAAGCCCGCAGCATGCCATGCCAAGGCCATGGCAGCCAAGCCAGAGCCAGTAGCATGTGATGCAAAGGCTAAGGCAGCCCGGCCAAAGCCAGCGGCATGCCACACCAAGGCCAAGGAAGCCAACCCAAAGCCAGCAGCATGCCATGCCAAGGCCATGGCCAGCCGCATGCCTTGCCAAGGCCAAGGCAGCCAAGCTAAAGCCAGCAGCATGCCATGCCAAGGCCATGGCCAGCAGCATGCCATGCCAA
Source organism: Camellia granthamiana (assembly GCA_036172215.1). NCBI lineage: Eukaryota > Viridiplantae > Streptophyta > Magnoliopsida > Ericales > Theaceae > Camellia > Camellia granthamiana. Next base: position 28,753 of record CM069906.1, on the reverse strand, counting down.
CCCCAAGGCAGCCAAGCCAAAGCCAGCAGCATGCCTTGCCATGGCCATGGCCAGCAGCATGCCATGCCAAGGCCAAGGCAGCCCAGCCGAAGCCAGCAGCATGCCATGCCAAGGCCATGGCCATGGCCAGCAGCATGCCATGCCAAGGCCAAGGCTTTCAAGCCAAAGCCAGCAGCATGCCATGCCGAGGCCAAGGCCAGCAGCGTGCCATGCCAAGGCCAAGGCAACCCAGCCAAAGCCAGCAGCATGCCATGAGAAGGCCAAGGCAGCCAAGCCAAAGCCAGCAGCATGCCATGCCTAGGCCAAGGGCAGCAGCATGCCATGCCAAGGCCAAGGCAGCGTAGCCAAAGCCAGCAGCATGCCATGCACAAGCCATGGCCAGCAACGTGCCATGCCAAGGCGAAGGCAGCCAAGGCAAAGCCAGCAGCATGCCATGGTAACGTCATGGCCAGCAGCTTGCCATGTCAAGGCCAATGCAACCAAGCCAAAGCCAGCAGCATGCCATGCCAAGGCCAAGGCAGCCCAGCCAAAGCCAACAGTATGCCATGCCAAGGCCATGGCCCGCAGCATGCCATGAGAAGGGCAACACAGCCAAGCAAAGCCAGCAGCATGCCATGCCAAGACCATGGCCACCAACATGCCATGCCAAGGCCAAGGCAGCCAAGCCAAAGCCAACAACATGCCCTGCCAAAGCCATGGCCAGCAGCATGCCATGCTAAGGCCAAGGGCAGCAGCATGTGATGCCAAGGCTAAAGCAGCCCAGCCAACGCCAGCAGCATGCCATGCAATGGCCATGGCCGGCAGCATGCCATGCCAAAGACAAGGCAGCCAAGCCAAAGCCAGCAGCATGCCACGGCAAGGCCAAGGCAGCCAAGCCAAAGCCAGTAGCATGCCATGCAAAGGCTAAGGAAGCCCAGCCAAAGCCAGCAGCATGCCATGCCAAGGCCATGGCCAGCTGCATGCCATGCCATGGCCAAGGCATCCAAGCAGAAGCCAGCAGCATGCCTTGTCAAGGACATGGCCAGCAGCATGCCATGCCACGGCCAAGGCAGCCCAGCCAAAGCCAGCAGCATGCCTTGCCAAGGTCATGGCCAGCAGCATGCCATGCCAAGGCCAAGGCAGCCAAGCCAAAGCCAGCAGCATGCCATGCCAAGGCCAAGGCAGCCATGCCAAGCCCATGGCCCGCAGCATGCCATGCCAAGACCAAGGCAGCCAAGCCAAAGCCAACAGCATGCCATGCCCAGGCCATGGCCCGCAGCATCCCATTCCAAGCCCAAGGCAGCCAAGCCAAAGCCAGCAGCATGCCATGCCAAGGCGATGGCCAGCAGCATGCCATGCGAAGGCCAACACAGCCAAGCCAAAGCCAGCAGCATGCCATGCAAAGGCCATGGCCAGCAGCATGCCATGCCAAGGCCAAGACTGACAAGCCAAAGCCGGCAGCATGCCATGCCAAGGCCATGGCCAGCAGCATGCCAGGCCAAGGCCATGGCAGCCCAGCCAAAGCCAGTAGCATGCCTTTCCCGGGCCATGGCCAGCAGAATGGCATGCCAAGGCCAAGGCAGCCAAGCCAAAGCCTGCAGCATGCCATGCCAAGGCCAAGGTCAACAGCATGGCATGCCAAGGCCAAGGCAGCCAAGCCAAAGATAGCAGCATGCCATGCCAAGGCCACGGCCAGCAGCATGCGATGCCAAGGCCAAGGCAGCCAAGCCAAAGCTAGCATCATTCCATGCCAAGGCCATGGCTCGCAGCACGCCATGCCAAGGGTAAGGCAGCGAAGCCAAAGCCAGCAGCATGCCATGCCAAGGCCAAGGCAGCCAAGGCCAAGGCATGCCAAGGCCAAGGCATGCCAAGGCCAAGGCAGCCAAGCCAAAGCCGGCAGCATTCCATGCCAAGGCCAAGGCAGCCCAGCCAACGCCTGCAGCTTGCCATGCCAAGGCCATGGCCAGCAGCATGCCATGCCAAGGCCAAGAAAGCCAAGCCAAAGCCAGCAGCATGCCATGGCAAGGCCAAGGCAGCCAAGCCAAAGCAAGTAGCATGCCATGCCAAGGCCATGGCCAGCAGCATGGCATGCCAAGGCCAAGGCAGCCAAGCCAAAGCCAGCAGAATGCCATGCCAAGGCCAAGGCAGCCCAGCCAAAGCCAGCAGCGCGCCATGCCAAGGCCATGGTCAGTAGCATGCCATGTCGAGGCCAAGGCGGCCAAGCCAAAGCCAGCAGCATGCCATGCCAAGGCCATGGCCAGCAGCATGCCATGCCAAGGCCAGGGCAGCCCAGCCAAAGCCAGCAGCGTGCCATGCCAAGGCCATGGCCAGCAGCATTCCATGCCAAGGCTAAGGTTGCCAAGCCAAAGCCAGCAGCATGTGTAACGCCCCCAAAATAATAACATAGAACTCAACAATATTAACATGCTTTGATATACAAAAGATCAACATCCTTCTATTCATCAGAGCATTTCCTTACAAAAAGTATTACATGTTGACAACAAAAGTAAACGCCCCATGGGCTTACAACTTTCCAAGGCAATACTTGGTTACAAGAAATGAGTATTAACTCAAATACACATTATGTAACGACCCGGATTTTAAATTCACATCGGATTGATGTATAGTGGTGCCTGTCACCTTGAAACTTGTATGGTTGTTGGACTCTTGATGTTGATGGGTTGGCAAGTGAACTTTAAATAGTATAATTGAGGACCCTTGGATGATGTTTGGAACCTTGATTGAAGCCTTAACAAGATATATAGATAAGATTAAATAAAAAGTCCCAAATTTGAGTTTGAATTTTTGACCAGCCGTCACTCTTTTGCCCTTTTCTCCTTATATACTTGGAATTTGAATGTGAGGTTGGAACCATTGGAAAGCTTATTTCTAGGGCTTCAATTTGGACACAAGAATGACCTAAAACGGAGTCCGGATGGGAGAGTTACACCTGTTCAAAGTTTCAAAATCTGTGCTGGGTGCAGGTCCGCTCGAGCGGGAATAGGGACGCTCGAGCGGGTTTTACGGGCCAGCAGCTTAAAAAACGAGATTTGAGACCATTTCATATAATTTTCTTCTTTCCTCTTCCTTCCCCTCCTCCATGTCCGAAACCCTAGCTCCCCAAACCTTGATTTCCTCCACTTTTATCAACAAATCCACCATGGATTTTGCATCAACAATGAAGAACAAATGAAGATCAACATTTTCAACCGATTTGATTTTGGAATTTCGAAGTGATGCCCTTGACCTAGCTTCCTTGCTTTCAATCTTGAGGTAGGGGTTCTAGTTCTCCTTCAATGCTTACATTAATAGATAGATTTGTAGTATTTTTGTGTATATAAATGCAAAATCTATATTTTGAGCATATAGAGTTATATTATGGGAATTGGGGATTTCGGATTTGAAGAGTTTAGGGTTTTATTGTTGGGGTTTAGATTATGGTTTATGGATTATGGACCTAGGGTACATAATAAATGGGGAGATTTGAAACAAAAAGTAATGGGTTAAGGAATTTGGAATGTTTCTTGAAATTTCTAGATTTTTCTTGAAACCCTAGGTTGATTTTTGATGATAATCAATGATTTGGCCCAAATTGAAAGTTGAATCATGAAATTGGTAGGTTGAATTATATATGTACAAGTTTAATTGGAATTTGGTTATGTTTGAAAATTATGTTTAAAATTTGCGAATGAATTTTGTTATGAGCACTGTAAATCATGTTATAATGAGAAGGAAATTGGGGGAAATGATTTATTCATGATATATATGACATAAACTCGGTTATGGAATGTTGAAATGGGATTTAAGAATCCCTCTTGAATTATGACAAATTTTATTTAATGATGTTGAGTTGAATCATGTTGCTTATGTTGAATTGTGGTGATTTTGTGGGATGGTATTGACTATGTTGAGTTTAATTTTGTGACCTCAAATGTGGAGTTTTCAATAATGGGTTTAATCCCAAATCATTTTACTAAATATTTGTGGGCTTGCTTAGTTATTAAAATCAAGAGAATTATTTAATAGGGTTTCTTTATGGGGATGGGTAATGTTTGGTTTTTGGTCAAAACCCTAGACATTCCGGGAGTTTTGGAAAAAAATGTGGAAGATGTCCATACAATTCGTTCGAAGTAAAATGAAGCAAGAAATGAATTAAGAAAGGAAAAGACCTAATGACTAAATTATGTTTGTGTACAGGGCACACTCCAGAAGGCACAAGCACTTCGTTGTAGCACTGTGAGTAGTAGTACTGTGGTCCTACATTTAATCATCATTACTGATCTTTATTGTTAACATTCCATTTCTTGCGAGTGATTATACTAATGTTATATTGGTTGGAAGATTTTGTGTATGTTAGTATGACTCGGAAACTACTCTACATTCCGATTACGAGTAAGGGCTATCATTAATGTGCTAGAATCTGTAAATTATCTCATGGAACTATTAAAGTCGAGTCCATTAGGATAAAAAGCAACCCATGTTATGGAAAAGAAGCTGTGTGTGTTAAGGGAATGATTTTACTGTACTTCTGTAATCGGGAGTTAATACTATGGAATTGGTTAACGGGAAGGAATGGTAAATGTGAACTTTCCTTTTTGGGAACATGACGGTTTGGACATTCCATAATGAACCATCATAATTGGATGATCAAATAGGACTGTGGATAGTCCTAAACTGGTACGTTTTGTTTACCGTTAATAGGTGTTATTAACGTCTTATTATCTGGAAGTTCACTTTATTGATTCATGATGAACAAATGGAATAATGATGCATGTGTCTTCTATCAATAAGTATTACTACGTTTTCGATATACGTAAGATGATTATTTTAGCTTGGAACAACCTATGAAGAGATTTGTGTACACTATTGGGTGAAAGTATTTTTATGAACCTGGGGTTATTCCGTCCTGGTTATCCGTTCTGTTTATGATATGATATATAACGATATGATTTCTGGTATGGAACAAAGTGCTGTACGGAACTAAGTGCTGCAATGCGAGTCACCTCTAGAATCCGTACGAGCCACCTCTTGAGTCCATACATATGTGAACTGGGCTTAAAGCCGATGTGAAAGTTATGAGGCCTATGGCCATTTTGTGAAAGATATAAGTTGTGAAATTATGAAAGATATAATTTGTGAAGATATGAAAGGTATAACTTGTGAATTTGTGAACTTATGAGGCCGAGGGCCAACTTGTGAATTATGAAATTATGAGGCCGAGGGCCAACTTGTGAAATATGAATCTGTAACTTGTGAATTTATGCATCTCAGAGGCCGAGGGCCAATCTGTGAAGTTATGAACCGACAAGGCCGTTCTGAAATGTGTACAGAATCAGACTAACCACATAATTTTTGCATTTACTTATGTAATTAAATGAATATGTACATTGTAAGTAAGTTAAGTTAAGCTTTAAATTGTTTATGTACTACTGTTCACTGAGCTTGACTCACTTTGTGTTATGTCTGTTTCTGTAGGCATTCTACCTAGAGGTCAGTTTTAACCCATGGCATCCGTGCCTCTTTTGTCAACCTCAGAGTGTCCAGGCACTTAAGCGAAGGCAGCTCATTTTGCTAAGCTTTTGATTTTGCACCCTGATTATCTGGTTAAAGTTGATGTATATATAATTCCTTTGCCTGTCCATGTTGTTTTGCACCCAATTCTAAGGGCTGGGTCTGTATATATATATATGTACGTAGCTAATTCTCTGATGCACGTCACTGTATGTTTATTTGCCTTATGTTCTGTCTGTGATCCTAGCATGATAGTGGTCGCTCAATGGATGCAGTTCTATTATTTATGTTAAATTATATTGGTGAATGCTTCCGTTCAGACCCCATATGATATGTATAACAGGTTTAGTGTCCGTTTTCAAATGGGTCATGCCCAAACTTTTAGGGTCGGGTTTGGGGCGTGACACATTAAGCCCTAGGCTTGAATTTACATGTAATACATCAAAAGGAAAAAAGGACATCCAAAAAGCCTAACAGCCTCTTGCCTCCCAAGCTATGTCCTTGGAGGTGGCATGCTACCTGTACCTGAAAATGATGTTCCCATATAGGGTGAGCCACAGCCCAGTAGAAATACACTAAACCAGCTATGAACAATGACTAAAAGATTAGCAGTTGAAAGATGGCCAACACTGATACATCCACTTATATCATATTACAGTTATATGGCTTACAAATCTATGTTACTTTTCTTTTTCCATTTTCAGTAGATGAGCATACCAGCTAAATCAATACATCAATAGATAAGCATATAAGCTATATCAACATCTCAACAGATAAGTATAAGAACTATATCATACAACCAAAGATAAGCATATGAGCTATATCTACACTTCTCTAGACAAGCGTTTGAGCTGTGTCTACACTTCTCAAAGATAAGCATATGAGCTATATCTACGGAGTTCATCCCCTATCTCCTCCCAACACTATCCGGTTTAGAGGTCCATCCCCCATCTTCCCCTAAACCGCGGAGTACATCCCCCATCTCCTCCTCTACACACAATGCATATAAACACATAGGTTCTATATACAATCAACTAATACATAAAGTTAATGTATTCTATCAACTGTCAAGCTCCATGACACATTCCATTGATTAGTTTTTGTTTGCCTAATCATCATGCATTGTCTACAACAATCAAGACTATCCTCCACCGATAGCCCAAAGCAGTTATTTCTAAACAGGAAATAAATACATCAAATGGATATAAAATCAACATTTCAACTTGGTGAGTGATAACTAATCCAACTACACCCTTTAATCCCATACATTCCAAATCCCAACATTTCCAATTCAATTCCTCATTTCTCAAATTAATTATTCAAATTAATTTATTAAACCAATTAGGGCAATTTCCCATAATTAACAAAACAACCCTAAGGTTCCATTTTCATCCATAATCCATCATCTATCTCACTTTTCTATGCCAATCTTGCATATAGGTTTATTATAAACAAAACCCCATCTTTTGTAAAATTACACAAAAGACCTAAACTTTTGTAAAGTTACACAACAACACCCAACATATCAAAAAGCTAAAATTGAAAGACAAAGTCTATAAGGAGGAGTAGGGTATCCCTACCTCAAAGTTTTAAGTCCAACGGAGATGAAGACCAAAAACCAAAATGCTCCAAATCGCCGAATTTTCAGATTAAATCAAAGCTCTCAACGCCCTCTACCTTTTTAACAAAGAGCTTAGGGTAGATTCACACTAGAAAGGGATGAAAATTTAGAGAGAAGGCAAGTTTAGAGAGAGAGGGTCTCAGATCTAGGGTTTTAAAATGAAAAGTGATGAAAATGTTATGTTTAAAATTGCTGCTGTTTGCTGATATAAAACCGGCTCGCTCGAGCGAAGACTTGGTCGCTCGAGCGACCAGACACAGAAAACCTCACTCGAGCCAACAACCCAGAATCTCGTTCGAGCGACACAATGTTCGCTCGAGCCAACAACACGAACCTACAGGTCTGCAACCAGATGCACGCTCGAGCGACGGAACGCTCGCTTGAGCGAAGAAAAACTAGATCGCTCGAGCGAAGAAAATCTCACTCGAGCCAAGAAATGCAACTCTCAGGTCCAGAACCAGACGCAGTCGCTTGCTCGAGCGAAGTCACTCTGGCTTGACCCACCAGACACAAAACACACCTCTCGCTCGAGCGACCAAACCCTGGCTCGAGCGAAGGACCAAAACAAAGAGCTCACTCTGTAAGGCCCCTGAAATATGTATTTACTTTTAAGACCCTAATGTTGAATTATATTTATTTCTTTGTTTATTTTTAGCCCCTCGTTTACTTGAATTAATTCGAATCTTGTCGGTTAGCAATTGCTATTTTTATTTTTATCGAAACAGAAATTTCTCTAACCATATTAGGTTCCCTAACTTAATTTAATTCTACCTAGGTTACATGTATTTAACTTCAAGCCCTCATATTTTCTTTTAAAATTTCAAAACTTGCCCCAAAATAGTACTCATATCTTGTACCTTGGTATGCCATCAATCTTGCTATATATATATATATGCATATACACCTAGGAGAATGTGCCTAGAACTTAAAATAATTAAAAAAAAAGAAAATTAGTCCCTTCACATCCCTATGGCTAGCCCTTCCTTGGAGAATGTGAGAAACCTATTTCCAAGACACACCATCATGAGATATTCTAGGAAATCCAAACCTAATGACCTAGACCTAGGTTGCAAATCTCAAGACTAGTTACCTTTTAACTAAAAATCAACTAATTGATGCCAAAACCTATAATTTAGCACCTTAGTTACTCCCATCCCTTTTGACACCAACCAAAATCCTAGCTTTCCATCCAATTCCAACTAAAGGGCTTTTATGTCCTTTTACCCCAAATTTGCCTATATATACCACACCCTCCCTAGCTTGCAAATATACACACAACACACTCACTCACACACATTTTGGTTAGAGAGAGCAAGGAAGAGAAATCTAGAGGAGAAGAAGGAGGAAGAAAGGAGAGTTTCTTGTGCAAAGCTTGGAGGGTAAGCCACCAACACAACCTTCTCTTCATTTCCTTTTCTAATGCATGTTCTAAAGTTTCTGAATAATGTTCTAGATCTGTTATTATCAAGTTCTTATGTCAAAAAAATGCTAAGGGTTGTGTATTGATTTCATCCCTCTTGTATTTTCCCCATTTTGGCACAAACCATCTTCTTTTTGTACAAATCTCTCAACTTTCAAGGGCACTCTTTCAAACAAATTTTCTGAGTTAAACAGGTGACAGTTAGCATATTTTCTTCACAAAAGAAATGAAACTTTCCCATGGCAGAACCCCCTTTTTATAAATTTTCTTGTTTTGGGCATTTCACCTTAAAACCTATTTTTGCAGTCAACTCTCAAAAATTCCAGCAAAATGTACACAAATATTCCGAGCCTCTATTTTATGTCAAAACCTTCCTTTAGAAGTTAGCTTTCAACTAAAATTGGTTTCATCGAAAAACATTGAGCGGTTTGAAAGAAAATCAAGTTTTCGTAACGGTCGACGGATCTGGACAGATTCTGGACAGCGCTGGACTATTTTCTAAATAACTTAAAATCTGGAAAAGCAAACCCATTTCCGAAAAATGTTCTAGAACTAGATCAAATTCTCTACGAACCATAGGAATACCGAGTTCGGTGGATGATCTAAAGTAGTCCTTTCGTATTAATCTTCACGTGATGTTAAATCTGGAAATTTGTTATGTATGGATGTTTTGTGCCCTTGTATTCATGAAAATGTTTAATGGCTTATGATCATATCTTGGCAAGATGTTGTATGTGCATGTTATGCTATTTATCTTTCTTATCTTGAGGATGCATGCTTATGTGGATATTATTATATTGTTTAGTTGGACTAACCTTGACTTAAAACACTTAATTCAACGGGAAACCTAATTGGGTGGGTATTGGGTTTTCGAACACTTGAGTTATGAAAAGACGATAATATGTGGTATATGGATTATTGGGATGCGTTCCCTATTTGAAGTTAAAGTCTTGCGCAAGTGGTTTTCGGAACCCTTGAACGGAGCGGTTGTATTCGGACCCTAGGTAGCTTGGTGTGAGGAGGGATTTGGGCAAGGCCCATTATTACCGTCTCTTTTGAGGCCCTGCGGTTGGCGCTACGCGGTATATAACCGTTGGTAGGCATCCGAGGTTAGTTCTGCAACAAAGCAGCAAAAGAGGGGGCATACCGAATAATCCGCGTCCGATTCTTGTGGTTGGGAGGACGAAATCTCTTTGGGGGATTTCTAGTTTACTAACATCTAACTTGACCCTTTATTTATTTATTTCAGTATCATGCTTTATTACTTGATGTTATAATTGTGATTGTGTATTGGACTGGGAAAAAGGGGTAGGGTGTGTGTGTGTTTACTGGGCATTCAAAGCTCACGGCGTATATGCCAGGTGACGACGCGGAACTTATAGCGGGAGACGACGAGCCCGAAATCTTCGAGGACTTTTGGCTATCTTAGGAATAATAGAAATTTCCTTTTTGTTATTTTGTAAGAACTCATGTAGAGTTTAAACTTTCTATTGGGATGTAATGTAATGAAACAATCCTTTGAATTAAGTATAAATGTGGTTGTTATGTATTTGTATTCTATGTATGTACCTTATCATTGCTTATGAGACCTTGTGTCAATGCCTGGTAAGATCTGTCAAAAAGGTGGTGCGCTGCCTAAGAAAGCTGGACTTAGAAGGGAGGCTATTTTGACTCCTCCGGCGATCTGGGATTCTTACTTGGTTATTGACCATAGGACTCACTAGTGACTCTCCCTTGACTGCAACCTATAGTGTAGAATTGGGGCGTCACAATATGGTATCAGAGCATAGGTTCAACCCTTACCCACGCGTTTCGACCTGCATTTAGAGACTACCTTCCCCGACTATGTTAGAATCTTTTCTGACCTATCTTAGGGAATTTCTTCGAATTTCTGGCACGCCAACATTAACTCATGAGGACCTACTTCAGGATCGTGAAATGGTTTTAACCTTGAGTGCGGCATCACATCGCGCAGTAGGGGGTACTATTAGTTCTACGCGTCTTCTATCGATTGTTGTGCCCTCATCTTTATTTTGTACCCTTTATTCAATGTCATCCTTTTCCAAGATTAAGTCTTGTCCATCTAGTCTTGTCTTATATACTACTATTTGTAAATTTGACTTCCTTTGACACTTAATTATTTAGCCCAAGACTTCTTGTAAATAATTTCATTTTCTTACTCAGTGATGAATCTTGGATATTCAGTTTGAAACGCGGTTGGCCAACGCAGTTTCAAGTTAAATATCTAGTTTAGTCACTACATCTATAACCTTAATCACATTGAAGTTCGAAACCATTACATCATGCCATTCATCCATATTTCATTTAATCCTGATGTTATTACCATAACTGCTTCATATTCTTCGTCTCCACTTCAATCCAATTTTAGGAATCTCATAATTATTATTATGTATATGAAGTTGTGCTATGCGAACACCCTAGGATAATTAAACTCTAAATTAGGACTTGCCTCTATAGTTAGAATTTGACTTACGCCTCACCCCATTCAAAGGACAACAAATGGTGGAGCATACTTCGAGACAAGTAATAACATGAGCTTGCAAGCAACAATAGAAATGCGGGTACCAGGAAATTGAAACCTTAAGAATGGACTAGCAACCATGGCTAAAATCCCGAACCCTATCAAGAATCAATTTTTGAAGGAGTCTTACTATCTTTGTGGAAATAATCAGCACAACATTGACTTCAGAATGAAAGGAGGTAGAATCCAAGAGGATTTGGAGCTTGTGGAAAGAAAACCTAACTTCATAAGGGACCAAAAAGGAGCAACCAGAAGGCAACTGGCAGAGTCTTTGCCTTGCAAGAGGAAGAAGCAGACCCGTCTGTAATTGAGGGTAATTTAGTGCTATACAATTCTTGGGTGCATGTTTTATTTGATATGGGTGCATCACATTCTTTCATATCCTCTACTTGTGCTAAGTCATTAGAACTTGAATGTGAACCTTTAGAAACGACCTTAAGTGTAATGTCACCTATGGGAGGATGCATTCGGGTAGGATTGATCTGTAAAGATTGTAAAATAGGAATGTAGAACCTACGCTTAACTTGCGACCTTCGTGTTATGGAAATGTCGGACTTCGATATCATCTTGGGCATGGACTGGTTGTACGCCCACCGAGCGGTGATCGACTGTCGTCAGAAGAAAGTGGTGGCTCATACACAAGATGGAACACGTTTCCAGTTTAAGGGGGATAGACAAGACCCTATGGTTTCAACAGAACATCGGACGCAGTGGCGCGATCAACTTGCGGGTAGAATAGCAAGTTTGATTCTAAATGAGGAAGGCCAAGGGGAAATAGAACTCCCGCGCGTAGTATGCGATTATGCAGATGTATTTCCTATAGAGTTACCAGGATTGACACCAACCCGAAAAGTAGACTTTGGCATCGAGCTACAACCTGGAACTATCCCAATATCCATGGCTCCGTATCGTATAGCACTAGCAGAACTACGAGAATTGAAGACACAACTACAAGAATTGCTTGAGAAAGGATTCATTAGGCCAAGTACTTCGCCATGGGGAGCACCCGTGTTGAGAAAGATGGGTCGTTGAGGCTATGCATCGATTATTGTCAACTCAATCTAGTCACGATTAAGAACCGATACCCACTCCTGAGGATTGATGACCTTTTTGACCAACTTAGAGGCTCAAGGTGCTATTCAAAGATTGATCTCAGGTTAGGTTACCATCAACTATGAGTGAAGGAGGAGGATATACCAAATACTGCCTTTTCGTACTAGATATTGCTACTATGAGTTTGTATTAATGCCCTTCGGACTAACTAATGCACCGGCAGTATTCATGAGTTTAATGAATAAGATCTTTAGACCATACCTTGACCAGTTTGTAGTAGTATTCATTGATGACATCTTGGTATATTCAAGGTCTGAAGAAGAGCATGAGCAACATTTAAGGATTGTCCTCCAAGTTCTTAGAGATAATCGACTATATGCCAATGCGAGTAAATGTGAATCCTGGTTAAATGAAGTAAAATTCTTAGGACACGTGGTATCAGAGAATGGGATTGCGGTAGATCCAACCAAGGTAGAGGCGATATTAGATTGGAGGCAACCAAAGACCGTGTCAGAAATCCGCAGCTTCTTAGGATTGGCCGGTTATTACCGGAGGTTCATCCAAGATTGTTCCAAACTAGCTAAACCAATGACTCGTTTGACGCAGAAGGAAGTAAAGTATGAGTGGGACGAAGCTTGCGAAAAATCCTTCCAGGAGTTGAAGAAGAGGTTAACTAGTGTGCTAATTTTGACCATCCCAGAACGAGAAGAGGGGTACACTGTGTATTGCGATGCGTCTAAAGAAGGATTAGGTTGCGTGCTCATGCAAAATGGAAAGGTGGTCGCGTATGGATCCAGGCAGTTAAAACCTCACGAGCGCAATTACCTCACAAACGACTTGGAGCTAGCGGCCGTAGTTTTTGCCCTAAAGCAATGGCGACATTACATGTATGGGGAACAATTTGAGATTTTCACCGATCACAAGAGTCTGAAGTATCTATTCACACAAAAGGACCTTAACTTGAGACAGAGACAATGGATGGAGTATCTTGAGGATTTCCAGTTCACTCTTTCGTATCACCCCGGTAAAGCCAATATAGTAGCCGATGCTCTAAGTCGTAAGAGCAGCAGGATGATGGCTAAGATCTCCGTCAAGGAATGGGATATGGTTAAGACACTCAATGAGTTTAGGATCCAAGTGGAATCCCAAATTACAAAAGCATGTCTTAGTGCACAGAAGGCGATGCCTAAGTTGATGAATGAGGCCGTGGAGGCCCAGAGGCATGATCAAGAGGTAGCCTATATCAAGGGACATCTGGAATCAGGAGAGCCCATGCCCGATTGAGTAATTCACCCCGATGGGAGTTTAAGATACCAAGGTAGATTATTTGTACCAACTGACGAGTTACTTAGAGATAAGGTACTGAAGGAATGTCATCATTCTGCATTTGCGGTACATCCAGAAGGGACTAAAATGTACCAAGATTTGAAGAGGCAATATTGGTGGAATGGAATGAAGAAGGAAGTGGCTAAATTTGTAGCGAGATGTCTGACATGCCAGCAAGTGAAGGTGGAACATCAGAAACCAGGGGGAATGTTGCAACCTCTACCAATAGCCGAATGGAAGTGGAAGTACATGACAATGGGTTTTGTGACAGGGTTGCCTAAGTCACCTAGAGGGCGCTATGCTATATGGGTAATAGTGGACCGTCTCACCAAGTCAGCACATTTCGTACCCTATAAGATGACCGGCACTCTAGAGTCTATGTGCAGACTCTACATTGGGGAGATCATTCGACTACATGGAATTCCGGTATTTATTGTGTCAGATCGTGATCCACGATTCACCTCTCGATTTTGGGAGCGTACAAGAAGCTCTTGGTACCGAGTTATGTTTTAGCACCGCTTTTCACCCACAAACAGATGGACAATCTAAACGCACTATCCAGACACTCGAAGATATGCTGAGAGCTTACGCAATTGGGAACGACACCTACCCCTAATTGAATTCGCCTACAACAACAGCTTTCAAGCTAGCATCGGCATGGCACCCTTTGAAGCATTACATGGACGACCTTGTAGATCGCCGATTTGTTGGACGGAAGTGGGTGATGGAAATCTAATAGGAACTGAACTTGTTCTAGAGACTATTGAAAAGGTCAAATTGATCCGACAATGGTTAAAGACTGCCCAAGATCGTCAAAAGAATTATGCAGGTAGGAGGAAAAGACTATTGATGTTTGAAGTAGGCAGCCACGTGTTCCTAAAGGTGCAACCTAGGTGTGGAGTCGTACGTTTTGGGAGAAAGGGAAAGCTGTCACCACGATATATCGGGCCTTTTGAGGTATTGGAAAGAGTGGGCAAAGTAGCTTATAGACTAGCTCTACCCCCGCAGTTAGCAGGAATCCACAACGTCTTCCAAGTGTCTATGTTGAGAAAATACATCGCTGACCCGTCACACGTCCTCAAATGGGAAGAAATCAGTCTTGACAAAGATGATACGTTTAAAGAAGGACCAGTAGTAATACAAGATCGCCGAGAAAAAAAAAAAAAACCTTAGGGGCAAGACGGTTCACTTGGTGAAAGTGCTATGGCGTCACCAGGGAATTGAGGAATCTACGTGGGAGCGCCAGGATTGGGTAAAGGCAAATTACCCCGAGCGATTCGAAAGCAGTATGTAGCTGAATTTCGAGGACGAAATTGTTTTAAGGGGGATAGGTTGTAAGGCCCCTGAAATATGTATTTACTTTTAAGACCCTAATGTTGAATTATATTTATTTGTTTATTTATTTTTAGCCCCTCGTTTACTTGAATTAATTCGAATCTTGTCGGTTAGCAATTGCTATTTTTATTTTTATCGAAACAGAAATTTCTCTAACCATATTAGGTTCCCTAACTTAATTTAATTCTACCTAGGTTACATGTATTTAACTTCAAGCCCTCATATTTTCTTTTAAAATTTCAAAACTTGCCCCAAAATAGTACTCATATCTTGTACCTTGGTATGCCATCAATCTTGCTATATATATATATGCATATACACCTAGGAGAATGTGCCTAGAACTTAAAATAATTAAAAAAAAAAAGAAAATTAGTCCCTTCACATCCCTATGGCTAGCCCTTCCTTGGAGAATGTGAGAAACCTATTTCCAAGACACACCATCATGAGATATTCTAGGAAATCCAAACCTAATGACCTAGACCTAGGTTGCAAATCTCAAGACTAGTTACCTTTTAACTAAAAATCAACTAATTGATGCCAAAACCTATAATTTAGCACCTTAGTTACTCCCATCCCTTTTGACACCAACCAAAATCCTAGCTTTCCATCCAATTCCAACTAAAGGGCTTTTATGTCCTTTTACCCCAAATTTGCCTATATATACCACACCCTCCCTAGCTTGCAAATATACACACAACACACTCACTCACACACATTTTGGTTAGAGAGAGCAAGGAAGAGAAATCTAGAGGAGAAGAAGGAGGAAGAAAGGAGAGTTTCTTGTGCAAAGCTTGGAGGGTAAGCCACCAACACAACCTTCTCTTCATTTCCTTTTCTAATGCATGTTCTAAAGTTTCTGAATAATGTTCTAGATCTGTTATTATCAAGTTCTTATGTCAAAAAAATGCTAAGGGTTGTGTATTGATTTCATCCCTCTTGTATTTTCCCCATTTTGGCACAAACCATCTTCTTTTTGTACAAATCTCTCAACTTTCAAGGGCACTCTTTCAAACAAATTTTCTGAGTTAAACAGGTGACAGTTAGCATATTTTCTTCACAAAAGAAATGAAACTTTCCCATGGCAGAACCCCCTTTTTATAAATTTTCTTGTTTTGGGCATTTCACCTTAAAACCTATTTTTGCAGTCAACTCTCAAAAATTCCAGCAAAATGTACACAAATATTCCGAGCCTCTATTTTATGTCAAAACCTTCCTTTAGAAGTTAGCTTTCAACTAAAATTGGTTTCATCGAAAAACATTGAGCGGTTTGAAAGAAAATCAAGTTTTCGTAACGGTCGACGGATCTGGACAGATTCTGGACAGCGCTGGACTATTTTCTAAATAACTTAAAATCTGGAAAAGCAAACCCATTTCCGAAAAATGTTCTAGAACTAGATCAAATTCTCTACGAACCATAGGAATACCGAGTTCGGTGGATGATCTAAAGTAGTCCTTTCGTATTAATCTTCACGTGATGTTAAATCTGGAAATTTGTTATGTATGGATGTTTTGTGCCCTTGTATTCATGAAAATGTTTAATGGCTTATGATCATATCTTGGCAAGATGTTGTATGTGCATGTTATGCTATTTATCTTTCTTATCTTGAGGATGCATGCTTATGTGGATATTATTATATTGTTTAGTTGGACTAACCTTGACTTAAAACACTTAATTCAACGGGAAACCTAATTGGGTGGGTATTGGGTTTTCGAACACTTGAGTTATGAAAAGACGATAATATGTGGTATATGGATTATTGGGATGCGTTCCCTATTTGAAGTTAAAGTCTTGCGCAAGTGGTTTTCGGAACCCTTGAACGGAGCGGTTGTATTCGGACCCTAGGTAGCTTGGTGTGAGGAGGGATTTGGGCAAGGCCCATTATTACCGTCTCTTTTGAGGCCCTGCGGTTGGCGCTACGCGGTATATAACCGTTGGTAGGCATCCGAGGTTAGTTCTGCAACAAAGCAGCAAAAGAGGGGGCATACCGAATAATCCGCGTCCGATTCTTGTGGTTGGGAGGACGAAATCTCTTTGGGGGATTTCTAGTTTACTAACATCTAACTTGACCCTTTATTTATTTATTTCAGTATCATGCTTTATTACTTGATGTTATAATTGTGATTGTGTATTGGACTGGGAAAAAGGGGTAGGGTGTGTGTGTGTTTACTGGGCATTCAAAGCTCACGGCGTATCATGCCAGGTGACGACGCGGAACTTATAGCGGGAGACGACGAGCCCGAAATCTTCGAGGACTTTTGGCTATCTTAGGAATAATAGAAATTTCCTTTTTGTTATTTTGTAAGAACTCATGTAGAGTTTAAACTTTCTATTGGGATGTAATGTAATGAAACAATCCTTTGAATTAAGTATAAATGTGGTTGTTATGTATTTATATTCTATGTATGTACCTTATCATTGCTTATGAGACCTTGTGTCAATGCCTGGTAAGATCTGTCAAAAAGGTGGTGCGCTGCCTAAGAAAGCTGGACTTAGAAGGGAGGCTATTTTGACTCCTCCGGCGATCTGGGATTCTTACTTGGTTATTGATCATAGGACTCACTAGTGACTCTCCCTTGACTGCAACCTATAGTGTAGAATCGGGGCGTCACACACTCGAGCGACAAACTTCTCGCTCAAGCGAAGGTCCAGAATCCTGGGCAGCAACACTTAGCTCCCAGACACAACCAACCTGTAACAAACCTGCCCAACACATCCTATAACTCAAAACAAAGTGTGAAAGGATGTAAACAAGAGAATAACAATTGGTAATGTCCACGGACTCAAGTCCGAACCACTGTAGAACAAAGGGTAAAACCCGGGATCACTATAACCTCCCCCCCTTAAAGAATTTCGTCCCCGAAATTAAGTGCAAGTTTTTCAAAAACAGGTCTTTCTCCTTTTTAAACAATGTTACATTTCAACATTAAACAACCTGACCCATTACCGGTCATTCCATCTCTTATCAAGAGGCATTTCACATCATATACATTACAATATGCATTTCCTTTCCATTTTAATAGTTTTCAACACACATGATTCGTATTTCTATATCATATTCAGTTTTCATGATATAACTCCATTTCTATAATATAGCCAACATATGCAATTTTATAATCAACTTCCATTTCAAGGCAAGTTTCCACCATATATCCATAAACCAAAACATTCACAATGTTTTACAACTTAAGACATATACATAATGTTCTTAAAGTTCATTAAAATTACAAAATCTCAATGCATGACTACACATCAACAAACAAGTCCGGATATTTCTCGCGGACTTCCAACTCACGTTCCCAAGTGGCTTCCTCCACTCCGTGATGTTTCCACAAAACTTTACTAAAGGAATGGTCTTGCCACGCAGGACTTGATCCCGCCTATCCAAGACCCGAACCGATCTCTCCTCATACGAGGCATCATCATCTACCTCTAAGTCGGTCCAATCCAGTACATGTGATGGATCCGGCTCATACTTCCGAAGCATACTCACATGAAACACGTCATGAACTCCGGACAACTGTGGCGGCAAAGCCAAACTATAGGCAACCTCGCCAATCCTCTCAAGGATCTCAAAAGGACTAATAAACCGAGGGGATAACTTCCCACTCTTCCCAAACCTCATCAATCCCCGCCTAGGTGATATATTTAGAAAGACATGATCACCTACCTCAAACACCAAAGGTCTCCTCCTACGGTCGGCATAAGATTTCTGACGACTCTGGGCTGTAACAAGCCTCCTACGGGTAAGCTCAACCTTCTCCGTCGTTTCGCTCACCAATTCCGGACCCAACAAACTGGAGACCTACACTGTCGGCCATACAAGGCCTCAAACGGTGCCATACCGATGCTAGACTGAAAACTGTTGTTGTAGGCGAACTCCACCAAGGGCAAGTGCCTCTCCCACGTCCCACTAAAGTCCAGGATAGAACCTTGAAGCATATCCTCAAGGATCTGAATAGTATGCTCAGACTGCTCGTCAGTCTGAGGATGATAAGCTGTACTAAAGGTTAACTTAGTGCCTAAGGCACTCTGCAAACTCTACCACAACCTAGCAGCAAAATGAGGGTCTCTATCTGAGACGATCGTCACTAGGACCCCGTGCAATTTCACTATGTCCCGAATATACAATTCGGCAAGATGATCTACCGAATCTCTCACACGCATAGGAATGAAGTGCGCCAACTTAGTCAACCGGTCTACAACCACCCAAATGGCATCACTACCTCGCTGAGTCCTCGGAAGACCTACAACGAAGTCCATAGTGACATGCTCCCACTTTCACTCGGCAATCGGCAAGGGTTGTAACAAACCCGCTGGCCTCTGATGTTCGGTCTTCACTTGCTGACAAGTAAGGCACTTAGACACAAAGACTGCTACATCTCTCTTCATGCCCCGCCACCAAAACTGGCGACTTAAATCCTGATACATCTTAGTACCTCCCGGATGCACCGCAAGGCGCGAATGATGAAACTCTCGGAGTACCTCATCTCGGCAAGACTCCGGTACAAACAAACGATCTCGGTATCTCACACTCAGGTCGGGATACACAGCCAAACCCTTCTCAACCTTCCCACTAGAGATATTCTCTCGGAGGGATTCTACCTCAAGGTCACCTCTCTGTGCCTCTAACACTCGAGTCACAAGTGTAGGTTGTGCAACAACGAAAACAAGGCCGCAGCCTCAACAGATTCGCCTAGATGCAAATCAAATTCGCCAAGTGCCCCCAACATCTCCCACTCTCGAATGGCTACACAAGCTACATCACTAATGGATTTTCTGCTAAGGGCATCGGCCACAACATTGGCCTTTCCTAGATGATAATGCAGCTCGAAGTCGTAATCCTCAATAAACTCCATCCACCTCCTCTGCCTCAAATTCAAGTCTTTCTGTGTAAACAGGTACTTTAGACTCTTATGATCCGAGAACACCTCGAATCTTTCGCCATAAAGGTAGTGCCTCCAGATTTTCAAGGCAAAGATCACTGCTGCTAACTCTAGGTCATGTGTAGGGTAATTTTTCTCGTGAATTTTCAACTGACGCGAGCCATAGGTAACTACTTTCCCCTCTTGCATCAACACACAACCCAAACCCTCTCGTGAGGCATCACAATAAACCGCATAACCCAACCCTCTCTCCGGAATAATCAAAACTGGAGCGGTGGTCAATCTAACTTTCAGTTCTTGGAACGACTTTTCACAAGTCCCAGTCCATACAAATTTGACTCCCTGCCGAGTCAGTCTAGTCAATGGTGAAGCTAACCTGGAGAAATCTTTCACAAATCGGCGATAATACCCTGCTAATCCCAGAAAACTGCGGATCTCGAACACACTCGTAGGCTGTGCCCAATCTTGCACTGCCTCAGTCTTGGATGTATCAACAGACACCCCTTCTCCTGATACATGGACTGAGAACTTGACTTCCCCTAGCCAGAACTCATACTTCCCAAACTTGGCATACAGCCTATGGGCTCTAAGCAACTCGAGCACCACTCTCAAGTGTGCCTCGTGCTCCTCCTCTGAAGGTGAATAGTTCAAAATGTCGTCCACGAAGACGACTACAAAACGATCCAAGAATTCCTGGAAGATCTGGTTCATCAAGTCCATAAAGACTGCCGGTGCATTGGTAAGCCCAAATGGC
Source organism: Camellia granthamiana (assembly GCA_036172215.1). Taxonomy (NCBI): domain Eukaryota; kingdom Viridiplantae; phylum Streptophyta; class Magnoliopsida; order Ericales; family Theaceae; genus Camellia; species Camellia granthamiana. The sequence goes on along the minus strand of CM069906.1, from coordinate 8,328 downwards.
ATCACCAAAAACTCATAATGGCCATACCGCGTACGGAATGCCGTCTTTGGAATATCCCCCTCCCTGACCCTCAACTGGTGGCAACCCGATCTCAAGTCTATCTTAGAGAAACAACGAGAACCCTTCAACTGGTCAAATAGATCATTTATACGGGGCATAGGGTACTTATTCTTAACCGTAGCCCGATTCAACTTCCGGTAGTCGATACAAAGTCTCAAGGCACCATCTTTCTTTTTAGCAAAGAGGGCCGGTGCTCCCCACGGCGAAACACTAGGGCGAATGAAGCCCTTATCTAGCAATTTCTGGAGCTGAACTTTCAACTCAACCAACTCTGCTGGGGCAAAACGATAAGGTGCCATAGAAATCGGCGCCGTGCCGGGCACTAAATCAATAGAGAACTCTATCTCTCGGTGAGGTGGTAAATCAACAAGATCCTCGGGAAAAACATCCGAATACTCACAAACCACCCTTGGCAACACAATCTGGGTCTCGTCACACTCACCACTCATAAAGCTAGCAAGTAGACCACTAAGCTCACTCCGCCCTCGCGGATCATACCCCGGTTGCAAAACACTACCAACCCGGTCCCCCAAGAAATGGAAACACTCCCCGCTCACGGTACAACAAGTGACCCTCTGGCGGTAGCAATCAATAACTGCCCAGTATGACGATAACCAGTCCATACCCAAAATAACATCAAAGCCCTTCATGGGCATAACTACAAAAGGAAACGGAAGCCTATGATCGGCGACCTCTATATCACAACCTCTACATCCGTGTTTCAAAATCAACTCACCCCCAACAGGCGACACAACACAAATAGGAGATGCTAACAGTGCCAACTCCAACTCCAACACAGATGCAAATGCAGCAGATACAAAAGAATGAGACGCACCCGTATCAATCAATACACTAGCAACCGAGTTGCAAAACAGAAAGGTACCTCTCACTACTGATGGAGTTGGTACTAGGTCCTGCGCGGTGATAGCATACACGTGCCCTGTAGGCCCCTGATCCACCTGCTCACCTCTAGGAACATATGACTGCTGCACAGTCTGGGATGACAAAGCTCCCGGATTCGCCCTCGAGGCCTGCACAGACTGAGCTGGCTGATAACTCTGCGTCTGCCTAGAACCAGACGCTCCTGAAGTGGCACTCAACTGTGGGCAGAACCTCTTCAGGTGCCCAGGCTGTCCACACTGATAACAAGACAAGGGCTGTCCCCTGCCCAAACTCTGACCCTGAGGTCTAGCTGAAGAAGAAGCAGCTCGCTGACCTCCACCCCTCTGTGGGCAAACCGAAGCCTTGTGGCCCAACTGACCACACTTGTAACAGGTGAACTCTCCCTGACGGCCTCTCCCCGAGCCTGCACTCGGTACTGGAAAGGTCGATCTAGCCACACCACCCTGAGACTGCTGAGGGTTATAACCCCTCTGTCTCCTGCCATCACCCTGGCCATCTTGGCTCCTCTTAGAACCTCTATTCTTCTCCTCTTCCTCCTCCTGCATCAAGAGCTCCATATGAGCTGCAGCATCCACCAGGTGTCTATACTCTCGAATGAAAGATCCACCAACCCTCAACTTGAGGCCACGCCTCAACTTCCGCTCAAACTCATAGCAACGGTGTTCCTCGGACGCCACAAGTTCAGGAGCAAACCTGGACAAGCTAGTAAATGTAGCCTCAAACTCGGCCACAGACAAACCCTGTTGATTAAGCCGGCAAAACTGATCCCTCAGCTTCTCCCTAGCAGCTGAAGATAAAAACCTCTCCTGGAAAGCATCTACAAAAGCCTCCCACGCACCACCAACACGAACCTTCTCGTACTTCCACCATTGACCCGCATCTCCCTTTAGTTGGAAGGATGCCAAGGTCACTTTCAGTGCTCCGTCCTCAATGCCAAGCATCTCGAACGTCTTACTCATTTGTTCCAACCACTCATCTGCCTTAAATGGCTCCTTTGGATCCCCAACAAACTCGTCTGGGTTAGACCGGAAGAACTCCCTCTTCAAGAAAGAAGGCCCTGCCTCAGCAACCTGATTCCCTGCTCTGAGAATACCCAAAGCTCCTGCTATCTCTCGGGCCAAGGCACTCATAGCTTGCTGACCCGCTGGCTCGGCCACATTGGCTTGACCAACTCCCTCCTGTACTGCCGGAATCTCATCCGGTATAGGCACTTCCTGCCTCCTAGGCCTACCACGCCTACCACCTCTTCCTCATCCTAACATCCTAATAAAGGAAACGAAGAACATTAGCACATTCATAAATGTGCCGAAACTAAACACTCACGTCCTAATGCATGGACAACTGTAATTCACTCCATGTAAGCACATAAACACATAAGCACTTACGAATTTCATTTCCGGATAATGATAGTCCCGAGGCGTTACTAGAGTTTCAGTTAGAAACAGCATTGATCAAGTGCTTTTCCAACAAGACTCACAGAAACCCAAGGATCCAATCAACATCCTAGAAATTAAATCTCATACCCACATAGTCACATAAGCATGTTATCAATTTAAACACATAGCATATGACTCTACACCTAAGTCTCTATCAAGCGAGACAAACCCATTGTGATCTTAATCACTTCCCATGTACCGAAAGTATTCGAACCCAGTACGCTCTGATACCAAGTTGTAACGCCCTCAAAATAATAACATAGAACTCAACAATATTAACATGCTTTGATATACAAAAGATCAACATCCTTCTATTCATCAGAGCATTTCCTTACAAAAAGTATTACATGTTAACAACAAAAGTAAACGCCCCATGGGCTTACAACTTTCCAAGCCAACACCTGGTTACAAGAAATGAGTACTAACTCAAATACACATTAAGCCCTAGGCTTGAATTTACATGTAATACATCAAAAGGAAAAAAGGACATCCAAAAAGTCTGACAGCCTCTAGCCTCCCAAGCTATGTCCTTGGAGGTGGCATGCTACCTGTACCTAACAATGATGTTCCCATATAGGGTGAGCCACAACCCAGTAGAAATACACTAAACTAGCTATGAACAATGACTAAAAGATTAGCAGTTGAAAGATGGCCAACACTGATACATCCACGTATATCACATTACAATTATATGACTTACAAATCTATGTTACTTTTCTTTTTCCATTTTCAGTAGATAAGCATACCAGCTAAATCAATACATCAACAGATAAGCATATAAGCTATATCAACATCTCAACAGATAAGTATAAGAACTATATCATACAACCAAAGATAAGCATATGAGCTATATCTACACTTCCCTAGACAAGCGTATGAGCTGTGTCTACACTTCTCAAAGATAAGCATATGAGCTGTATCTACGGAGTTCATCCCCTATCTCCTCCCAACACTATCCGGTTTAGAGGTCCATCCCCCATCTTCCCCTACATCGCGGAGTACATCCGCCATCTCCTCCTCTACACACAATGCATATAAACACATAGGTTCTATATACAATCAACTAATACATAAAGTTAATGTATTCTATCAACTGTCAAGCTCCATGACACATTCCATTGATTAGTTTTCGTTTGCCTAATCATCATGCATTGTCTACAACAATCAAGACTATCCTCCACCGATAGCCCAAAGCAGTTATTTCTAAACAGGAAATAAATACATCAAATGGATATAAAATCAACATTTCAACTTGGTGAGTGATAACTAATCCAACTACACCCTTTAATCCCATACATTCCAAATCCCAACATTTCCAATTCAATTCCTCATTTCTCAAATTAATTATTCAAATTAATTTATTAAACCAATTAGGGCAATTTCCCATAATTAACAAAACAACCCTAAGTTTCCATTTTCATCCATAATCCATCATCTATCTCACTTTTCTATGCCAATCTTGCATATAGGTTTATTATAAACAAAACCCCATCTTTTGTAAAAGTACACAAAAGACCTAAACTTTTGTAAAGTTACACAACAACACCCAACATATCAAAAAGCTAAAATTGAAAGACAAAGTCCATAAGGAGGAGTAGGGTATCCCTACCTCAAAGTTTGAGCTCCAACGGAGATGAAGACCAAAAACCAAAATGCTCGAAATCGCCAAATTTTTAGATTAAATCAAAGCTCTCAACGCCCTCTACCTTTTTAACAAAGAGCTTAGGGTAGATTCACACTAGAAAGGGATGAAAATTTAGAGAGAAGGCAAGTCTAGAGAGGGAGGGTCTCAGATCTAGGGTTTTAAAACGAAAAGTGATGAAAATGTTATGTTTAAAATCGCTGCTGTCTACTGTTATAAAACAGGCTCGCTTGAGCGAAGACTTGGTCGCTCGAGCGACCAAACACAGAAAACCTCGCTCGAGCCAACAACCCAGAATATCGCTCGAGCGACAGAATGCTCGCTCGAGCGATGAAAAACCAGATCGCTCGAGCGAAGAAAATCCCGCTCGAGCCAAGAAATGCAACTCTCAGGTCCAGAACCAGACGCAGTCGCTCGCTCGAGCGAAGTCACTCTGGCTCGACCCACTAGACACAAAACACACCTCTTGCTCGAGCGACCAAACCCTGGCTCGAGCGAAGGACCAAAACAAAGAGTTCGCTTGAGCGACAAACTTCTCGCTCGAGCGAAGGTCCAGAATCCTGGGCAGTAACACTTAGCTCCCAGACACAACCAAACTATAACAAACCTGCCCAACACATCCTACAACTCAAAACAAAGTGTGAAAGGATGTAAACAAGAGAATAACAATTGCTAAGGTCCACAGACTCAAGTCCGGACCACTGTACAACAAGGGGTAAAACCCGGGATCGCTATAGCATCCCATGCCAAGGCCACGGCCAGCAGCATGCCACGCCAAGGCCAAGGCAGCCAAGCCAAAGCCAGCAGCATGCCACGCCAAGGCCATGGCCAGCAGCATGCCATGCCAAGGCCAAGGCAGCCAAGCCAAAGCCAGCAGCATGCCATGCCAAGGCCAAGGCCAAGGCCAGCAGCATGCCAGGCCAAGGCCAAGGCAGCCCAGACAAAGCCAGCAGCATGCAATGCCAAGGCCACGGCCAGCAGCATGCCGTGCCAAGGCCAAGGCAGCCAAGCCAAAGCCAGCAGCATGCCATGCCAAGGCCATGGCCAGCAACATGCCCTGCCAAGGCCAAGGCAGCCCAGCCAAAGCCAGCAGCATGCCATGCCAAGGCCATGGCCAGCAGCATGCCTTGCCAAGGCCAAGGCAGCCTAGCCAAAGCCAACAACATGCCATGCAAAGGCCATGGCTAGCAGCATGCCAGGCCAAGGCCAAGGCAGCCAAGCCAAAGCCAGCAGCATGCCATGCCAAGCCCATGGCTAGCATCATGCCATGCCAAGGCCAAGGCAGCCAAGCCAAAGCCAGCAGCATGCCATGCCAAGGCCATGGGCAGCAGCATGCCATGGCAAGGCCAAGGCAGCCAAGCCAAAGCCAGCAGCATGCCATGCCAAGGCCATGGGCAGCAGCATGCCATGCCAAGGCCAAGGCAGCCAAGCCAAAGCCAATGGTATGCCATGCCAAGGCCAAGGCCAGCAGCATGCCATGCCAAGGCCAAGGCAGCCCAGCCAAAGCCAGCAGCATGCCATGCCAAGGCCAAGGCAGCCATGCCATGCCAAGGCCATGGCTAGCAGCATGCCATGCCAAGGCCAAGGCAGCCAAGCCAAAGCCAACAGCTTGCCATGCCAAGGCCATGGCCAGCAGCTTGCCATGCTAAGGCCGAGGCAACGAAGCCAAAGCCAGCAGCATGCCATGCCAAGGCCAAGGTCAGTAGCATGCCATGCCAAGGCCAAGGCAGCCAGGCGAAAGCCAGCAGTATGCCATGCCAAGGACAAGGCTGCCATGCCAAAGCCAGCAGCATGCCATGCCAAGGCCACGGCCCGCAGCACGCCAGGCCAAGGCCAAGGCAGCCAAACCAAAGCCAGCAGCATGCCATGCCAAGGCCAAGGCAGCCAAGCCAAAGCCAGCAGCATGCCATGCCAAGGCCATGGCCAGTAGCATGCCATGCCAAGGCCAAGGCAGCCCAGCCAAAGCCAGCAGCATGCCATGCCAAGGCCAAGGCAGCCATGCCAAAGCCAGCAGCATGCCATGCCAAGGCCATGGCCCGCAGCATGCCACGCCAAGGCCAAGGCAGCCAAGCAAAAGCCAGCAGCATGCCATGCGAAGGCCATGGCTAGCAACATGCCATGCCAAGGCCAAGGCAGCAAAGCCAAAGCCAGCAGCAAGCCATGCCAAGGCCATGGGCAGCAGCTTGCCATGCCAAGGCCAGCAGCATGCCATGCCAACGCCAAGGCAGCCCAGCCAAAGCCAGCAGGATGCCATGCCATGGCCAAGGCAGCCATGCCAAGGCCAAGGCAGCCAACCCAAAGCCAGCAGCTTGCCATGCCAAGGCCATGGCCAGCAGCTTGCCATGCCAAGGCCAAGGTAGCGAAGCCAAAGGCAACAGCATGCCATGCCAAGGCCAAGGCCAGCAGCATGCCATGCCAAGGCCAAGGCAGCCAGGCGAAAGCCAGAAGCATGCCATGCCAAGGCTAAGGCAGCCATGCCAAAGCCAGCAGCATGCCATGCCAAGGCTATGGCCCGCAGCATGCCATTCCAAGGCCAAGGCAGCCAAGCCAAAGCTAGTAGCATGCCACGCCAAGGCTATGTCCAGCAGCATGGCATGCCAAGGCCAAGGCAGCCAAGCCAAAGCCAGCAGCAAGCCATGCCAAGGCCATGGCCAGCAGCATGCCATGCCAAGGCCAAGGCAGCCAAGCCAAAACCAGCAGCATGCCAGGCCAAGGCCATGACCAGCAGCGTGCCATGCCAAGGCCAACGCAGCCCAGCCAAAGCAAGCAGCATGCCTTGCCAAGGCCATGGCCAGCAGCATGCCATGCCAAGGCCAAGGCAGCGAAGCCAAACCCAACAGCATGCCATGCAAAGGCCATGGCAAGGCAGCCCAGCCAAAGCCAACAGCATGCCATGCCAAGGCCGTGGCCAGCAGCATGCCATGCCAAGGCCGAGGCAGCCATGCCACAGCCAGCAGCATGCCATGCCAAGGCCATGGCTTGCAGCATGCCATGCCAAGGCCAAGGCAGCCCAGCCGAAGCCAACAACATGCCATGCCAAGGCAATGGCCAGCAGCATGCCATGCCAAGGCCAAGGTAGCCAAGCCAAAGCCAGCAGCATGCCGTGCCAAGGCCATGGCCACCAGCATGCCATGCCAAGGCCAAGGCAGCCAAGCCAAAGCCATCAGCATGCCCTGCCAAGGCCAGGGCCAGCAGCATGCCATGCCAAGGCCAAGGCAGCCCGGCCAAAGCCAACTGCATGCCATGCCACGGCCACGGTTAGCAGCGTGCCATGCCAAGGCCAAGGCAGCCAAGCCGAAGCCAGCAGCATGTCACGACAAGGCCATGGCTAGCAACCTGCCATGCCAAGGCCAAGGCAGCCAAGCCAAAGCCAGCAGCATGCCATGCAAAGGCCAAAGCCAGCAGAATGCCATGCCAAGGCCAAGGCAGCACAGCCAAAGCCAGCAGCATGCCATGCCAAGGCCATGGCCAGCAACATGCCGTGCCAAGGTGTCACGGGCCGACTCCTTTGGAGGTGCAGCGGATCAATTTTTGCCCGTGTGGCGCTCAAACTCCACCAAGTTTAAGCCCGCCATAGCTCGTTGACAAATCGAGTGTTGTTGATCTCACCCGTTTGAACATTAGGTCCCAATGCTTTGTCAAGCAAAACAACTTCACACAGAAGCTCCGTCTTCACCCGGATGCCACAAGTAGGCCTGACGCCTCAAGTGCACCAAGCACGGCATAAGTCGCTTCATAGCGCCAAGCTTGCCTCAAGCAAGGTGCTCGCCCAACTTAGGTTTATGTCAGCAAGGTGGCTAGCCACACAACAATGTGCTAGCGAAGGTCCTCAACTTAGCTGACAAGCCAACATTGCACGTTTGGTCTTTAATAGCATCTCGAAGTGTCGTAGGGTCTAGCATGCCTCAATAGATGCATATGGGATGGCCACTTGGTCATGCAAGGCCCACAAGCCACCGAGGGTCAATCTCTTGCCCACGGCGCAATCCTCGTGCCAACACGCATGCTAGATTCCGCCTAAGGCCATTGCGCACCTTAACGTTGCACCAACGTGTAGCATGAGTAAGGAAACATCTCAATCCGTAGCTCGCTTGTAGCATAAAGTAGTCCCTCAATGAACTTTGCCAGTATGTAGCTTGATGCCTTCATTCGATAGCCCACATATGCGGTGTTGCCGTCCAACCACTTAGCTTAAGCAACGGGATCCCCTCGTGCAAGGTTGAACCCAAACCAAGCACTAGAGTTGGCACACGAGGCCTTTAGTGGTGCCTCGATAGCCCATTCGGT